>CM065053.1:35846572-36446572 GCA_032883995.1 Coronaproctus castanopsis
AAGTACATTATATAATCATGTGAATGAATTAGAACCTGAGGTAACATTAGATGAGATGGGAGAAGAGTTGAAAAAACTAAAAAGAAATAAGGCGTGCGGTCCGGATAATATTACTGCGGAGGTACTCTAGGATCTTTCACAAATAACTGAGAAAGCAATATTGCATATGTGTAATACAATCTGGATTAAGGAATGGAAACTTTCACACTTCGTACCTATATACAAGAACGGCTCAGAAGGGCATTACTGGTAATGAAGACGATTCTCGCGAATTACGCACGAAAATAAAAACATAATGTAAATTGGATAAAGAAAAATATTATAGCGATTTATGCAAAAAATTGGAACATAATGCAATTCATAATAAACAGAACAATTTCTTAAACACCATCAAGAAATTAACCAAATAATTCAAACCGAAATTTTGGGGAATTAAAGATGAAAAGATTGATGGGAGAATAGTTGAAAAAACCAAAAAGAAATAAGGCGTTGGATCTTTCACAAATAACTGAGAAAGCAATATTGCATATGTGTAATACAATCTGGAAAACAGGAATCTGGCCTGAGGAATGGAAACTTTCACACTTCGTACCTATACACAAGAGGGGCTCGAAAATGAATTGCGTTAATTACCGAACGATAGCATTAATTTCTCACGCTAGTAAAATATATATCAACATATTGAATAATAGAGTACGGGCGTTCATATGAATGAAATTTCTGAATATCAAAAAGGCTTCAGAAAGGGCGTTTGTACGAGAGAACACATATTTAATTTACGACAAATAATTGAGAAAGCAAGATAATATAATGTACCAGTTTATCTCGCTTTCATTGATTATGCAAAAGCCTTTGATTGTGTTAAATGGAATAAATTATGGGAATGCCTACTCAATCTTGGAGCCCCTGAACATTTAATATTCCTCATTGAGAGCCTTTATAAGGACAGTAAAGCGTCCGTAAATGTACACAATGGTATATGGTCTAAACAGTTTAATATAAAACGTGGAGTAAGACAAGGATGTATCTCCTTTGTTATTTCATGCTGAACTTATTATTATGAGGAACGTTCTAATTGACTGCGACGAAGGTTTTCCTATTGGAGGAAAACGAATTTCCGATTTGAGATATGCTGATGACATAATACTAATAACTACTTCTAAAGATAGTCTAACATCATTGCTGGGTAAATTACAGACTGTGAGTAGTACCTTCGGGCTTCAAATAAACATTCAAAAGACAAAAATTATGATTATTAATAAAGAGACAGAAGTTTATTCAGATATAAATGGATTACAAGTAGTGAAAGATTTCATACATTTAGTTCTTTAAAATCCAGCGATGGCTATTGTATAAGTGAAATTAAAAGAAGAATTAATGAGTCGCGCTACAGTTCATAGGTTAACTAAAATATGGAAAGATTCCATTTATCAATAGCCACTAAAAATTCGAATAATGAAGACGTTAATTTTCTCTATTTTCACATATGGTTGCGAATCTCGGACTATGAATAGAAAAGAAAAACAAGCTTTTGAGCTATGGTGTTGGCGGAGGATTTTAACAATATCGTGGACCAAAAATATCACGAATAAGATAAAATGCAGTTTATTGTCTGCAATATGGATACGGATTTTGCACTATTTTTATCAAATTACTAGACGAAACGCTCTGCAATTAGGAAAACTAATATTGGAAGCCAGACCAACCGGTAAAAGACAAAAAGGAAAACCGCGTCGAAGATGGTCAGATCAAATAGACGCCAGTGAAAAAAACTATTCATGGGCCAATTGGATTATCATGAACACGACATCCTATGGGATATAACGACAATTCATCATCATCATTATATATATATATATATATATATATTTCCACCTACGCATACGTTCCATAAAATAAGCGCGGTAATTCCGCTAAATCGCATCTAAAGTAGCGAAACAGGCGTTCGAAAGTTGCAAAAATGTTGGTCTTTTCCTGCGACATACGAAAATAGGTCAACTTCCGGCCGATGTAACTCCGCTACTATTCTATATAGACTTGGTATTTACCGCTATAGAATAAGGCAAAAATACCTTTAGACGATCGGACGAATAGATAGACGGCTGCGAGAAACAAACGGAAAAAGACGATTCTCGCAAATTTAAAGCTGTTTTGAAACTCGACTTCTTTTTCGGAGACCAGGATGATAGATAGAAGGATGATATTTCTTACGGAAAATGTTCGTCGGGACATTTAGAAAATTCTCTCGGGGCAGATTTTCGATTGTTTTTTTTTACTAATAATAATAATAATAATAACTTCCTAAGTAAAAAAGGCGGATTTTCAACCCTTAAGTACTGGACGGGAGTTAAACACGGAGTTATTACGCGTATTAAAATCCCCGTACGTGATTTAGTCAAACACAGGAGTTTCTGGCAGATGTCCTTTACGCGTCTTTTACACCCTGTTTTCATTCAGTTTTGTGGTACAAGGTTTGATGCGTTTTAAACGTTCTTTCATGGTAAAACTGTAGCGACAATTCGGATCTATATCTCGAACAGACGAAACACGATAAAAAACCATACTGTAAGATTACAAGTGTGGTTGCAAATTTTAATGTAAACCTTAGAGCAACAAGTTACGCAGTGTTAGGGGTAAATTCAGATTCGGCACTAGTAATAAGCGAGAAGAATAACTGATTATTTCTTCGCTGGCATAAGAATCTTATAATTATTTCGCGTTTCAAACATTATTCAAGACAACTTTATATATACAAGTCCTGGGAGATGAATACAGTCATCAACTATACATCCGATGGTTTATCGGTTCGATTGTTCGGTGTGTTTAAATTCGCTCTCGCTTTTCGGTCAAAATTACACGCGTATATTATAACGGAATGCCTCGGTTATCGTGTTGAATTTCGTTCGTGTAATTAGTTCTTTCGGTCTTATCGCACATCTTTCGTTTCAACGTGCTATAATCAGACCGACCGCTGTCTTTATCTATAACATATATCTACACATAGAAACCCCGGTGAGATTATTCCTTACTTTAATTTGTCTAACCATCGGTGGTGGAAATAATTTTTATAATTTTATTTATTTTATTTTTTATTTTCATTTTATTCTATTTTACGCTGTTCTTATGCGACAGCGTGCGTGTATGTGCCTATAAGCACGGACTGCTAACCTAACATGTTACGTACTCCTGTGTCGTCTAGGCCAACGTCGCCATTACCGCGTAACAATAAAAACGCGTGTCAAAATCAATTAAATAATATTGAAGCAACTGATGTCGAAACAGTCGTCGACGCTAATATTACTGATTCTAGCCCCACTAGTGCTACAAAAATCTGGAAATTCCTTTAGCATTAAACGACAACTTTCGAAAACTAGCAATAGCGATGATGAAAGTTATACCAAACATAGAGACAACGATAATGCGTGGTAGCACGTTTCGAAGGGTGCCAAGAGAGTGAAGCATTCTGATCAAATTGCAGCCCATACAATCAAAACCAAAAATCGCTATTCCGCACTACAGATGGATAATGTAAATAAAGAAACAAACAATGACAATCAGGCAAGCAAATCTGTTAATAACAGAATAGAAAGACCACCGCCAATATTCATAGACAATGTTACAGATTTTAAACGAATGAAAAATGCCATCGAAAAAAACGATAAAAAATGGCGTTTGCCGTACCCTGGCAAATAACAGAGTAAAAGTAAACGTGAACGAAGCTTCTGCTTATCGTAATTTAACAAGGTATTTCACTAGCCAGAAGATTAGTTTCTATACTTATCAAATAAAAAGTGAAGATCGTACTGAGTTGTACTCAGACATTTACATCCATCAGTTGATACAAGTGATATTATGACCGCTTTAAACGAAAAAGGCTTCCAAGTGCGTCAAGTCATAAATATTCGACACCATCTCACTAAACAACCTTGCCATTTTTTTTTATTGACCTCGAACCAAGTGAGCTTAATAAAGATATTTATCAAATTAAATATTTACTCAATGCTAAAATCAAAGTTGAGCCTCCACGTAAAAATGTTGAAATACCTCAATGTAAACGTTGTCAACAATATGGGCATACGCAACATTTCTGTAATCGGGCATTTAAGTGTGTTAAATGCGCAGCTACTCACCCTACAAATAAATACTCAAAAAGTAAAGAAACTTCCCGAATGTGCACTGTGCGGAGGAAGTCACCCTGCGAATTATAAGGGTTGTACAGTTTATAAGGAACTACAGAAAATGCGTACTAAGCGCGTTAACAGCTCACATCCAAAATTAAGCGATACGACTAAGAAGCGTGATGAACCTAATATTTCGATTTTTAATCAAACAGTAGACGGAACGACTACAAATAGTCCTGCAATAAAGGTTCAGTCACTCACGCAGCAGCCGAAACCTCAAGACATATCTTACTCTCATGCTTTGAGGGGACATCTCTCAACAGCTGTACAGCAGCAACCAATTAATTCTGATCAAGTTTGCCTAATGACTATTTTAACTCGCTTTGAATCATTGCTTGAACAAATGAACAAGCAAAATCAGATAATGATGGAGCTTCTAACTAAGCTCATCACGAAAATTCTTCCGTAATAATGAAATCGCTCCGAATTGCACTCTGGAATGCCAATGGTCTAGCGCAGTGGCGTCTAGAAACAGAATCGTTCCTTCGGTTACTGAAAATTGATGTGCTCCTTGTGGCAGAAACGCATTTTACTAACAAAACGTTTTTTAACATAACTGGTTACAGTTTATACCATACTCAGCATCCCGATGGAACTGCTCGCGGAGGGAGCGCTATATTAATACGAAACGGTATTCAACATTATCAGTATAATTCTTACCAACAAGATTATGCCCAAATTACAAGCGTTGTTGTGAAAGAACTCAACTCATCTCTTGTATTGGCAGCGGTGTATTGTCCGCCCCGATATGCAATAAAAAACGACTTGTTTGCTGATTGTTCCCAATATCTGGGAAAAAGATTTATTGCTGGCGGTGATTATAACGCTAAACATACTTTATGGAGATCCAGTACAACTTAACCATCTCTCATCTGGTAAGCCAACCTACTGGCCGACTGATCCTATTAGAATACCTGATTTACTAGACTTTTTTGTCGTCAAAGGGATATCGCTACACTACACTGAAGTTGAAGAAAGTGTTGACATAGCGTCGACCACTCACCAGTTATTCTAACAATAAGTACAAATATTACAAGGAAAGAAAAGCCGCCATTCCTTACAAATAAGCAAACGTGTTGGGAAAATTTTCGGAGCAAATTGCAAACAATATAAATCTAGAAATTCAGCTTAAAACTATTCAAGAGCTGGAAGAAACTGTCGATTCTCTCACCAAAACCATTCAAAATGCAGCATGGAATTCCACGCCAACTGAATCGTTGAATACTGACGTTAATATCAGCTATCCTATGGTAATCAAGGAAAAATTAGCTGAAAAACGCAGAGCTCGTAGAAAATGGCACAACACCAGGCATCCGTGTGACAAAACTTTATACAATCGAATAACTGGGCAATTAGGCTTTTGCAAAATGAAAAAAATAAAAGTTTACAAAGTTTCTTGCAAAGCCTCAGTGCTTCCCAGGACAGGAATTACTCCCTTTGGAAAGTAACTAAAAAAATTAAACAGGTAAAACAACACAGCCCACCTGTTAAAAATGCAACAGGCCAATGGGCAAGAAGCGATACTGAAAAAGCTAACATCTTTGCTCAACACCTAGCGGACGTATTCCAACCACATCCGTCTGAACCTAGAAGTAATCACGAGCAACAGATCTCAGAGTTCTTGGAATATATTTCTGATGATCAACTACGCATTAAACCTGTATCCCCAAAAGAAGTGTGGCATGAAATTATAGCCTTAAAAAGAAACAAAGCTCCAGGTCATGACTTAATAACAGTTAAAAGAGCTACCGAAAAAAGGAATATTGTTCATTACTTACATCTTCAATGCTATATTCCGACTCAAGCATGTGCCGATCCAAGGGAAAATGGCTCAAATAATTATGGCGCTTAAACCTGGCAAGCCTCCAAACGTCGTCTCATCCTATAGACCAATATCGCTTATGCCTGTGTTATCCAAAGTCTTCGAAAAGTTATTTACGAAAAGGATAATGATGATTATTGATCAAAAGAAACCAATACCAGATCACCAATTTGGTTTCAGAACCAAACACTCTACCCTTGATCAAGTTCGCAGAATCGTCAATAAAATTGAAAATGACTTCGAAGAGAAACGAATTTGTTCAGCAGTATTCTTAGATATTTCTCAAGCCTTCGACAAGGTCTGGCATGAAGGACTGCTTTATAAAATCAAAAAAATTGTACCCTATAGTATGTACAAACTAATTTCTTCTTACCTAAACGAACGATTTTTCAAAGTAAAAGTTCAGGAAGAAGAATCCAAACTATACCCGATACGCGTTGGTGTCCCGCAGGGCAGTGTTTTAGGGCCGCTGTTCTACATACTTTATACAGCTGACCTTCCGGCTACAAATAGCACACTAACTGCTACTTTTGCAGATGATACTGCTGTGTTAGCTTCCGATACCCTCGAAAACGTTGCCGCTAGTAACCTGCAGAATTCCTTAGATCAGATATGCAAGTGGACAAAAACGTGGAAAATAAGTATAAATGAAAACAAATCGGCTCATGTAATATTCACAAACAGAAGAACAAATAATGCTCCAGTTACAAAAGCAATAATCAAATACCAATACTAGATGAGACCAAATATTTAGGTATGCGACTCGATCAGAAACTTACGTGGAAACAACACATCATTGCTAAAAAGAAAGAGATTAACCGTTTAATAGCTTCCATGTATTGGCTTATTGGAAGAAACTCGACGTTAACGATCGACAATAAATTGTTAATCTACAAAGCGATTATTAAACCAACTTGGAGCTATGGCGCCCAATTGTAGGGTTGTGCAAAAACCACTCACATCAAAATAATCCAAAGATGCCAAAATAAAATACTTCGTATGATAACGAATGCGCCCTGGTTCATAAGAAACGATGACTTGCATAGAGACCTAAATGTTCCTACTGTAATTACAGAAATTAGACGGTATGCACTTCAACATGAAGACAGATTACATAGGCATCCAAATACGGAAGCAATTATTACATTAGATAACCTAAATAACACAAGAAGGTTGAAACGGAATAAGCCTTATGATATTGTTTAAACAAATTTTATTCATATTCTTCTGAGGCTCCTGTCACTGGACGGATAACCTCTTCACGTTAATTTTCTTTCCTATATCAGAATTACTGGATAGTCCAAATGGACTAGTTGTAATTATGTAAAATAAATATAAAAAAAAAAAAGCTATACATCCGTAAACGCAAGATAAAAATCAATTGACGCACGCTGCAAAAAACATATTAGTAGAAATTATAAAATTTAGGTTATAAAAATAGAAACGAACTACGGACGCGATTTCATTTTTCGTTGCTCATGTGCTTGTTATCAGAAACAAACGAAATAAATTTGGAATTATATTAGCATCGGTTCTAAAGCGTACGAGTGTTCTATCGAAATAAATACACTTTCGATCAACAGTCACTTCAAGCAAAGTAAATCACGATATATATGTATATGTTTAAAATTTTCAGCATTATATAAAATTTAATTTTAAAACGCCTTCGTCACGATTTGTATTACGTAGACAGCGGATTTATTCTACTACCTAAATGATAATTCATACTGTCAGACACATTAATTTTTTTTTTTTTAAACCTATATCGATCTACTGCTGGACGTAGCTTCTCCCCAATCAATAAACTGGGGAGAAAATAGCCTAATCTCCCGTGCGGGCCAGGAAAATTGGAAGATACCAACAACACACTGAGCCGGTGATCACACATCAAAGTCCGTTGCATAACTTCGGCGATTAGCCGGAACGGCATTATTTAATTTAAATTACAATAATTCGCTCGCAAGTGTATGAGGCGTCTTACGTACACAACGTTGAATGCAATATAAAAATACAATTCTCAAAATCGTAGATGTAACTATTTAAAAGGCTTTTTTGTATTACTATTTAATTAATGTTTAGTAAATTATCATCGTTGCAGAACATCGTGTCTAACCCGCTGCACGTTATTTTAACATTGAAGCCACTAATTAGTCGCAACTCATACGAGCGCGTATACGGATGAGTGGTTTCTAGTGTCTTCGTAATAAATAAAGGTTATGTTACGATGAAAAAATTCATGTCGCCGGTAACAATAGTACGCTCTAGTAATTACGCAGCAATATTTACACAATTTAAAGTAACACTTACCGCGTGATTAACGTTGTGATTGCTTTGTTTTTGGAACGATGTGAAATTATTTATAGACTTGTACAAAGAAAAACTGTAATAATCCAGATATTTGTAAAATTCGTATCGAACCGCTAGACAGGCGAATGTTACGTTATTAACCAACGCTGATCTTAAATCCGTAAGCTTACCCGGTGTCAAGTTAAAGTACTGATATATGTATGTGGTTATAAGAAAATCTGTAAAAATAAAAATGTATATTTTTATATTTTAAAGCAAATTATATTAAATTCATGTAAAACTAAAATTATATAAGTACGTTGAAAAACTTGGAAAAAAACTGCGATTAATATACAACGTACATAGTAATCGATGAATATACAAAATTACACACGTGGAGCGTGTTATCATTTTCATATATGGAATACTACGTGACATTCATAAATTTAAACAAAAAAGGTGATGATGTGTACGTTAAAAGCAGCTAGATAATTTAATCGGGAGCATACAATTCAATCAATTAAAGCATTATCATCGTCCACATGGCGATTACGACACACATTATATTTACAAAATCACATTCAACAGAGACTCATATATCAATACAATAAGAATATACAAGTTTATAAACCACTCATTAATTTCAAATATTTTATCTTGAGCGTTTTAATCATAGCAGCGGCTTTTAAATTACACCAATCAAACTGTTCTCAAAATTAGCTTTATTTATATCACAGGTATATTGAGTAGATTCTGCCGGTGATATATACTCAATATCATCTGTGACTACAATAACATTGCACACAAAAATCTGTTTTCTAGATATGATTTTATTGTCAAGTAGTATGACGGTTGAATGATGAGCAGTCCAGGATGTCACATACGATCAAAGACTTGAGCCATCCAGGAGATTGCTGAACAACATTGTTCACACTACAATACGGAAAAGATGTTGTGAACAACACAGTGATGCTGTTGTAAAATTTCAATAATAAAGGATAACAGTTTAGATGAAGAATTTCGTTAGATATATATGAGCAATACAATAATTTATTCTGTAGATAGAGTAGCCTTTAAGTAGGAGGGTTAAAGACTGATTTTTGACGTTTTTTAGTAATATGATCTTCACAACAGACACGTTTAGAATCTCTAGCACAGTAACGTTAAATGTGCCCATATTACTAGCAACGATGACACCGAGTAACAGTTTTATGTCTGCAGAATTCTTCAATTTTAATTATTGTGTGAAGTAGATACCTTCCATTGAATGTGTATTATTGGCATATTGATTCCGGTTAACAAAAAATAATAGTAATCGAATTTAGTTTTGTTATGAATTCCACTTTAAAGGGTACAATTCGTTCGGCTGATATCCGTAAAACTTGTACTTTGTTTCAAGTCGGTATTTGTTACAGTAGTCATTTGAAGTATTTCACTTAAGTTATACGTCATTAATATTACCTTCAAAAATAGGTTCTTCTTTAATCAGGTCTAATAAATGTTTCCTTAATTAAATAATAGTCTACAACGTTTTCAATATGAATTGGAGATGGTTTAATTGAATTAGCACTGGAACTATGTAACTGGGGATCAGCCATATCTACTTCGTGAGAATTGTCCTTGTCGCTAATTTCATTAGAATTTCGGCTAAAGAAGCAAACCCATTTCTCTGTAAACTCATTGACGGATGAGTGTTTACGATGCTTAGATGTTTATGTATAGGCGACTGTCATTATTAAGAGTTATAATTTTATGGGGGTTAGAATTATTCTGAATATCCAGAAATTTTTGAACACATATAGATGGTGTGACTCCATTTGATAGAGTCGCATACTTTTGTTAGAACGCGCTTCAATTTTGTAAATTCTTAATATTTTTTAATGTATAAGGCGCGACATTTTTGTTAGTTGTTTAATTATAAAACTATCTACATAAGGTTCCCGTATTAAAATAACTGGTCTATAGTGTTAGTAGTAGAAGAATTTTGAAATTAAAGTTGCAATTATCGTCGTTTATTATTATTTTATCATTATCGTGCGATTGAAAACGATTATCCTTCGATTGTTTTTCCTGGAGAATTAGGCACAGATCTTAGAGAAGTAGTTGATTTCAATATAGAAATACGGGAAGTTAGACTGGTATTAAAGGGAACAACGACGAGTGCCTCCGATAAGGAACCGTGAACTCGAAAATGGTTTACTCGTAAAGTGCTGCTTACTCTTTCATATACATACACTAGATGATAACGATGACAGCGAAGGTAGAAAAATGGATAGCATTAGTAGTGTTAATAGTTGTGTTCAAATAGTACTGTGCATGTAGACGATATAGCTATGTTTGTTGTAGTGCATTTAGACTAGCTAATATCCAAAACAGACTTCAAAATTGCATATGACGTATTCTCAGATATTATAATAAGTGGAAAAATCGAAAACCGAAGCCATTTTCTTTATTACTCAGACGACCGATGTTGTCAAATAATCTGACAGTGTCCGGAAACAGTATTAACTGGTCAGATCAGATCGGGTATTTAGGCATTGTTTCGACAACAAACCCGACTTCATTAAACATATTAACCATATTAATACGAAGGCTAAATCCATTTGCTTCGCATAATAAAAAAATCATTCCTTAATACACGCAATAAACTTATTATTTATAAAACACTAATACGACCGGTATTTACTTGTATGCTTGTCCCGTTTGGTATTCGATACTGAACGTCAGTTATAACAAATTGTACTTCACTCAGAATAGGTGCTTTAGGTAAATGCTCCTCGTTATACTAAATCATATGCATAATATTCTGAAGTTACCTCGTGTTAAGAAATGCATTCTTAACGTATCGCGTGAATTTTTAGAAGACTTGAACTGTTTATATATACAGCGTATAAAGAAATAATTAGAAAAGTAATTAGATTGTATTGTTAAGCATGTAACGAACGAATGAATCAAGAAGCAAATAAGTTAAAATTATTTTACGATTAAACACCATGTTGGGATACCGGACGAAGAAAGTTACTATGTAATCAAATATTTAACATTTTGTACAACAATATACTAGACACAATGAAAAGTTGCACGAAGAACATTGTAGCTGAAAGGAAAACATTACCTGGAGACTTACCGAAGCCAAATAATTTTAGATGGAAAAAATAATAATAACCACGTTCATTCGACAGTACTGACCGGAAAAAATATTAATAAAGTTTCATCTAAGAGGAATAAAACACAAACTTCCGTAAAATAAGAACTACAACTAAAAGAATTTAAATGTTGGATAAAGAAAAGTAATAAACAATATATTTACAAATGTGTAATGTTGCAATGAATAATATTTACCTCAACAAAATAACTAAAAAGCAATGTTCAGATAATTAAAAATAATAATAATAATAAATGAATAAATACATTACCTAAAACCGCATCGCCTATGAATTCTAAATTTTGATATGAATCTACACCTTTTACGCCATATAGAGGAGATGACGTGTGAGTAAATGCTTGCAATAGCAAACGTTTGTTTTTGAATGTGTATCCCAACGTTTCCTCGACCTTCTTTAAATTTGATAACTTCCGATTTATATCCAGAAACAAACCCGCGTCATTTTTAAACGGAATTTTCATTACAGCGTCGTAAGAAAACTCAGAAGGTACCAAAATTTCGAGATGTTGAAGCAATTCGTAAGCAGTAGGAACACCGCATTTCTAAAACAATGAACATACCACGCATAAAAATATAACATATATTAGCTTAACACGTAATTATCAAACATGATTGTTAATTAGGAACTTCAAAAAGATATCATAAATGTTAGAAATAATTTTGGCGTCTCATATGGTTCTCAGTTCTTGGACCGGTCTTGTGAAATATTTTTAATATTCTAATATAAGTTTTGAATTAAACAACGTTTATTGGCTTGCGTTTATATATGTAGGTAATTGACGTTGTCGTAGTAATTTTTTAAACTGTAATGAAGTTATACGCCAAAAACTTAAAATTTCAGACTGCCAAATCTCAAATTATGATAATATCCGATCGAGATAAAAAAAAATGAAAGATATAAATCATACGTTCAGCTCACATAAAATATTTAAGCTTCTTTTTTCTTCTTCTTTTTTGATTTGTGACCGTACCGTATCCTGCTACTTAGGCCAGAGGCACGGAAGGAAAGGTGTGAGAAACTAGATTAGAGGAAAGATGTTTGTGATTTTGAGGAAGAGGAGAAGTTTAGTCTCGGCGGATGAAGTGCGTTGTAATATGTTGGGAAGGTTGAGAGGAAGGCCAGCAAGCTGACGTTGAAAGGTATATGTTGGACAGGAAACTAGGATGTGAGTGATGGTAAGAGGAGTATTGCATGCAGGACAGGTAGGCCGATTTTCCCTGGTGAACAGGAACTGGTGCGTAAGACGTGTGTGTCCGGACCGAACGCGAAAGAGGACCACATCTTTCCGTCTGGATGTTGGCATTATCGGGTTTGCGATGCTACGATCGTAATAAGGAAGGATGGAGAATCGTTCCATTGCTATCGACTTCATCTTGTTCCAGATATGGATCGTCATATCTTTACATGTCGTTGGTATGACCGGAACATTATAGATAATGTATTAAAGTAAGAAAATAACAAAGTTAACAAATATTACAATTTTTAAATCACTGATTCAAATTATGGGGTATAAATAATAAATGCAAAACAGAACGTTTGGAACATTCACATCTTACTCGTTGATCTTTAAATTTAAAAAAGTACTTTAATTATTTAATGCTAAAAAAGAAAATAACGATATTAAAGTACTTCTCAGTTTGATATACAAACTTTAAATTAATTGAAAGTAATATATGACAAAAGATAATTTAATAAATAAGTTCTTTCCTAACGTAATAGAACACTATACATGATACAGATATTTCATAAATTAAATATTGTTGGAGATAATATACGTTGTAACTGCATATATTATATATAAAATTCCACACTAGCGATCATGAGCTAACTTTTCAACTACTACCATTTTGTCATACATATTATTAGATTAACTAAACTGTATCATATATATATATATATATATATATAAAATTTCGTGTGATTTGAATTTTTCTATTTCCGCAATTTGTTTTTTTTTACTTGTTCTTTGTTTTTAAGAAATGCATTTCTGACCATTTTGGCTCATTTATAGCATTCTATCACCCGTAACCTCGTCAGTTTTTGTTTAATTGCGTATGTTCCATGAACTTTTTAAATTTACCGTTTTTCCACTAATTGCTTCGTGTCATTACTGATTTTACAATCGATTGATTTAATCCTTCCGTAATTGCGAATTTTTTTACTGACGTCTTTCTTTAACTCGCTTAATTCTTCCTCGAAACATGAATTTTATCATCTCGTATATTTATATCACTTATTATTATTGCATTTTGCATAATTTTATGCTTGTTTGTGATGATGATAATGTGTCTGTATTTAAAAATATTAAATTTTCTACGTTCGCCTATTCTTTAAACTTTTCCTCGAAAAATGTATTCATCTTTAAAAGCCAGTTGTTTTCTCGGAAGTTAATTAGTCTCCCCCACGTTCACTCCACTCTTAAAATACAGCGGTTTCACATTCGTTCTGCCTGTTGCCCATTGTTGCATTATTGTTATCAATAATCAACATATATCTTGCTGGGAGTTGTATAAGTGATTTTAATAAATTGTCAAGGAGGTGAGATTAATTTATTGTTCCCCGTGTACCAATGTCAGGAAAATTATTTTTATCATTTTTTCCCGTTCTTGTTATTTTACTTAATACCATAACGTTCAAACCTCTAACTTCACGATTTCACCATCGGTTTAGTTGGATTTTATTTATACTTTCATATGCTAATGAAATCTGGGTAGGTTTCATTTATATTTGCATTTTTACTAAATGAGCATGAAACCATCATACTTCATCATGGCATTGCTACTACGACCTTTGTCCTTATGTTTCAGCATAGGGGTGTGGATAGTCTAATCATCCTTGTTGGTTAAACAAGTTATGCGACGAACTTCATCAATCACTGGCGGGTTATATTAGATCATAATTAATTATATTTGGGATTACATTTCGATTTGCTTCTATTGAATTTAAAGTGATTATTTGACATATATATCTACACATAATTACCCACCATCAAGTATAATCCAATCAAAGCTTCCACAGAATCTGCAATAATCTTATCACCCAACACATCGTAATTCATCAATGGAAGTGTATTAAATTTGTGTTCAGATGTTAGTGTAAATTTTGTTGAACAAGTCGACAATTTACTATTGATGGATATCGCTGTTTCTTCGCTAATTTCTCCTGTGGAGAATATGAAGTTGTTATGTATATTTATTTATGCATATAATATATTCTTCAATTTGTGTTATAATCATGCATAATATAATTCGTAATACGATCATAATTTAATGTGTATTTTAAAGGGAACGTATATCATTCGGCTTCAGGATAAAAGTTTACTTGTTAATTGAAAGTGACTCATCATATAGACAACAATGAGTTTAATGAAATTAATAAAATAAGTTTTAAAATAAATATTATGGCCATCGGCCACATTTATCGTACCTTATTTGAAGTTGAAATGTTTACATTATATACATATAATATATATATGTGTGTGTGTGTGTATAAAGATAAAAGATCAGAAGTGACAATTAAACATAAAGGAAGGTGCTCATTCGTGTGCATCAACGATTGATGCTTACGTAAGGTACAGAAAGTTAATAAAGTAAGTAACGTATGTAAGCCTGGTTAATTTTTTACGTCTATCATTATATGGCAAGTAATATTTAATACACGAACATATTCAAATTAGATTTCAAATGAATATTCGAAGTTAACGTAACGTTTATAATTACCCGATTTTTGTTCCTTTTCAGGAATTTCACAGTCTTCCAAAATTTGAGACGTCAGCCTATTACGCAAAATTAAGGTTTTCATAAACTCAGGTACGGTAAAACATGGCGGACAAAAATTATAAGAAGGCAAAAATTTACGCATCTGCATAAAGACAAATAATAAATCATTACATATCGTAGACAAATTATTCGATTATATTGTAATTTTTTTTTTTTTAATTGGCCTGACTGTACGTACCATTTGGCCACCGAAAAAACAAAAATAAAACATAAATAAATATAACGAATGAATTAAATTAAACTAAAGAAAGAGAAATAACTATAAAATATGAATATAGCAGAAGATAATCATAATAAAAGGTAACATATAAAACAAGATGGATTCATAAAGAAACAATGTATCGTCTTTGAATAATTTAACTTCACTAAATTATTAAACCGATAAACGATTGCAATATTAAATACTTACATTAAGTAGTATTTGTTTCTTATGCTTCCTTGTTTTATTAAAATTTGATTATACAATTATTTGTAATGTACAAGTAACCGTAACATTTTTACGCCCTTGTTACACGTCCTTCACATTATACTTACATGTAATTTAACTCTCATTATATCATTTTTCAAAGCTTCCCTATATTTAAATGTACATATTTGATAATACTCGATATTTTTCACTACTCCTTGATTTGTGGTGCTTAATAAAAATATGTATACTTTATGCTACGATCACATATTTTTTATAATACATTCATTTCGCATATACATTATTCACTATAGTGTGGGCGAGCATTTCTTCTCTGCATTCAACCTTTATATATAGTACATTATCTAACTACGCCATTCTTGTCATTCAGATAACTGGGAAATCGTATTTTTAATTTGTCTATAATTCTTAATGCCTCATTCCTCATTAAAACAAAAAATGTCGATTTAAATTTCGATAACCATATTAATTTGCATGCATTATCTTAATTTATTAAACATATTTTAGCAAATATTTTGTATGAATTTTTCTATTATTGATATCGTATTGTTTATTGCAGTTGTTGTGTAATTTACATAGATGTTGTTTCTATTTTTAGAGTTGGTTTAATTTAAAGTGTTTTCAATTCTTGCACCATTTCTCATTCTATCAATGTTTTATTTAAGTTATATTCTTCGACATTTTAGTTTCAACATGGTCTTTTTTATTCTTACATTATTACTGTCGCATGGTTTTTCTGTTATTAACCGGGCTATAATTTTTTATAAACCAAAACAAAATCATAACACAGTTTAATCACTAAAAGTTTCTTATTGCAAAGACGTCATTTTCAAGCAAATACAATAAATATTACATATGAATTACCATAAATATTTATATAATATAATGACAAATTAAAATTTGATATACATATTTTTGTTTGTTTTATAATTTATAAAATCACTACTCTCAAATATATTCAACATTATTATTTTTTAATTTGTTCTTTACTTGCTTTAAGGATATACATTAAATATATATATATATATAATGCATAATATCTACACACGTTAGAAAAATTCTTTCCCAAAGTTCAATTATTTTGCGAATAAAGTTATTTGCACGCATTTGTTTGTTTTTTATTGTTTCATTATTTCCGATAGATTTTTGCTTAGATTATTCCAAGTTTTTCCCTTAAAATTACAAGTGCTGCATTAAAGATTTATTTTGTACAGTTTATTTATCATATTTATTTCTCTACATTTTTATTTTAAATTTTTATCATTTATTCTTTTTTATTTCAGTAATTTACAATAATTTTATTGACTGCGTAGGTATTATGGTTTGTAATATATAACTTATACTATCACCATCACTACATTAAAGCAAATCAGGTTCACGTTTTTAAATTGTAACGATGTAAACTTAATAAATTAAAACAAAGCCGCCGTTGCGCAATACTCTGCGCGATAAGCGAATATATTAATATGATATAAACGTAACTAGACCTCTCACATTAATCACGTTATAATAATAATAGATACAAACCTTTATATAAGAACCTAGATTGTGATTTCTACCGATATAAAATAAATTTCCATTCCCCAGCAACTTTCCTTTAATTATCGACAATCCACCTTCATTGTAATGTTGTCGTTTCATCAATAATGATAAACTAACCGCGAATTTTAGAAATGAATCGCCTAACGTTTCTAATAATTCCGAATTAAAATCATCATCCGACGAGTTGGTCGTTAAAGTCTAGATTATAGAAAAAAGAAAAAAAAAAGACAATATATCACTTTTTTATCGGACTTACATCATTCGTCATATACATGTAAGTATATACATTAATACATACACCACATAGACACACTTATGAACAGTACGAACATTATTCGCATAATGTATGAATCTGCTATCTCTACCAGTCTCATTTATATGACGAGGTAACTTGTCGAGAACAGGATATTAACATAGAAATCATGTAAACGTGCGAAGTACAATAACCTTCACAAAGGTAACATTCGGGAAGTTATCTAATGTTTTCCGAAATAAATATACAAACAAAACAGCTTGAAAAGTAAACTTTATAATCAATACGCGTTGTTAACGTTGCCATGCGGAACAGAAAACTTTACAAAGAATTTAATTATGAAAGTCGGAAAAACACAACATTAAAAAATTAGTCAATATCGAGCTAAAAGATAGAGAAAGAATTACTCGAATTGGAAAACAGATAAAATTGACGGATGCATTTGCGTCACGAGTGGAACCGTAAATTAATTAGTATCGGGAGTTTAAAAACGGATTATATGACGAATTCGGACGTGGGACGGTGTTTAAAGAGAATTTTAAAAATTGATGGATACAATAAAGCGAATAGCAAGCTGAAATGGGCATGGGTCAGACATGTTAGAGATAATACAAATGGACAAAACATATTCTTCAGTGGTGCCTATTAAATTGTAAATAGAAAATTGACGAATTAACAATACGGTGGCGCGATGGCATTAATTACAGAATCAACCAGATATGAGCCGAGTAGAATAGGAAAGACGCAATATACAACCGTCATTACCTCATTATACTTATAAACGTGTAATGTACTACTCTTTGAAACCTACCTGATCATCGCGTCAACAAAAAGTAAATGTATTTAAATACAATATCAGTTTATAAATAACACTAGTCTTGTGAACTATTAAACGAGAGAGTTGGAAAACAAAGTTAATCAATTGCTGAAGATTATTGGTTTTATAGGTTTTTTAAAACTGATAACTATAATATCAAATATTCTGTATTTCAACGAAGTGAACCATGCTGATTTCTTAAACTGAACGAACGTGGATAGAATATTTTCCACAAATTTTAATACATGCTAAATTTGTGCTGTATTTTGACCATTATCTCCTTTTAGTGTATTTTTACCACGGATGAATAAAAGAAAAATATTAGAAAGTATAGAAAAGTCGCACATTAGAAGTTGATTTTAAGTGTACTAGTAAATCACTAGCAAATTATTCTTTTTAAAGCATAAAATCTGAAATGAAGTAAAAGAAAATATATGCGTTCATACATTTATCTAGTACGCTTAACAATCAGTTATAATATAACGTAAAAGTAAAGACAAAACGAAATAATTATATTCTATATACAAGTAATATCGGTGATTACGACAAAGTATTAAAAATTTTACAAGTTAAAAATATCGAGCATTACACTCATACACCAAAAACTCGTAAACCAATAAAAATGATACTTAAAGGATTACCTACCAACATAACTGTAGAAGAAATTAAAGAAGACATCGATCAAAAAATTAAAATAGAAAATATAAAACAATTCTTGAAAAAGAATTTAGAAAATAATCAGGTGACTTACTTACCTGTATACACGGTAATATTTCCGGCTAACACTAGTTTAAAGGAAATGTTAAACATTAAAGTAATCTGCTATTGTTTAATAACGTGGGAAAAATACAAATCAAAAAATCATACCATCCAATGTTTTAAATGTTTAGAATTTGGTCATGTATCCTATAATTGCGTTAAAACTGAAAATGTTTAAAGTGTAGTGGGTCTCACTCTTTTAAATTATGTACCGCAAAGAACGTCGTAAAATGTGTAAACTGTATGGGAAACCATACAGAAAATTCTAAAGACTGTCCTACATATATGCGTGTTACAGAATTTATTTCAAAAACAAAAAATATGCACCGACATAGTAATAATAATTTTAACAACGGTATCATTTCTCAAAGCGCCCGTAATAATACTAACATCAGTACAACTTACATAAGCAATAGAAATAACAATCATTTTAGAAATAATCATATTAATAATAATTTAAGAAAAACAAATGTTAATAAAACGACACGTACTTATGCACAGGCTCTAAATAGTAATATATGTATAGAAAGCAATCGTGATAGCGAGAGTAATAGTGACTTATCGTATATTATAACAGCGTTTAAATCACTAGGTATTAGCAACATATTAGGATGCATCAAAAGTATCATATCAAAACTAAAGTCAAATCGCGATACTGATATAGTTACCGTAATTACCATAATTATCGAATGTGTAACCGACACGTTCATATAAATGTGTATACCTGTACATGTGTGAAGAAGGAGTGCATGTAATTGCCTGGAATGCTAACTCTGTTAGAAATAAAATATTAGAACTAGAACAGTTTATGCTGAGCAATAACATACACATTGTTTGTCTCTCGGAAACAAAAATTGATGGAAATTTTAAATTATCTAACTATAAAATACTCCGAAATGATTTAACAAACAAAATGGGAGGAGTAGCCTTAATAGTTCACAACAGTTTACACTACACCCCCTGCCTATACCGGATACCAGTCAGGTACAAGCTGTGGGAGCGAAATTTCAGCTAGGAAACAAATCATTAGTTATCTTTGCAGCATACCGACCGCCGATAAAACCTACTAGTCTCGAAAGTGATATCAGATCCTTATTAAATACATCAACACATGTCTTAGTAATTGGAGATTTAAATGCAAAGAATAGAGTTTGGAATTGTCATAATGCTAACAGAGCAGGGAATCCTAATAAGCATGTGCAACAAACTAAACTTTCAGATAAAAACACCATCAGAGCCTACATTTTTCCCCGGGAATTCAACTTCTTTGCCTAGCATCATTGATATTGTCATTGCCAAGAACTACTATCAATTAAGTAACCCTTTATCTTTAAGTGAACTATCATCGGATCATAATCCGATAATGTTTACTATATCTAGTAAGTTAAAGTACAATAAATTAACTAAATCTTTCAATTATTCCAGGGCAAACTGGAACATATTTAAAGAACACATTCAGAAAAATATTAATATACCAAAAACTTTACTTAATCCGCAATCTATAGATAAATACATTCTACATCTAAATTCCGTCATAACGCAAGCTGCGCGCAAGTGCCATTCCGCGGGTTGTTACAAAGGAGAAAGTGAATTCGATCTCAAAAGATATAAAAATTATTATTTAACTTAAAAACTATACGTTCTTAAATGTTATCAAAGATCTAATGATCTAAATAAGTTCAAGTATAAGAAGCTGTATAACAAATTAAATAAGGTAGTCCAAACAAAGTTAATAAATGAAAGAAATTTACAGTATGATAAATTCCTCAAAAACCTCTCTCCAATTGATAATAGTTTATGGAGAGTCAATAAATACTTCTGTAGAGGCCAAACCGAATTACCGCCTATTAAAGACCCAATTAATTTGGGTAGGATAGCTTATTCCGTTGAAGATAAAGCAGAAATCTTAGTTGAGCATTTTAATACTGTTCACAGTCAAAATGTGTTGATGTCAACCCGGTATCATGAACGTAAGGTGAAGCAGACGATAAACAATTACTCACTTAACACTCCTGCAGTGATTTCACTCGTAGATCTTACAACACCTAAAGAGGTTAAACGCCTTATCTCCACTCTCAAGCTGAAAAATTCAGTTGGTCACGATCAAATTAGCATAAAAATGATTAAAAATTTACCAACAAAAGCAATAGTCGTCTTGGAGGTTCTATTTAACTCATGTTTACGCCTATGCTATTATCCTGTGTCGTGGAGAGTATCGGTAACGGTACCTTTGGCAAAAGCTGGGAAAGATTCATCTTCGGTTCAAAATGTTAGACCTGTGAGTTTACTCAGTAATACAAGTAAGGTTTTTGAAAAAATAATACTAGTAAGATTGAGGGCATTTTTAGTGACAGAGAATCCATCATAGCTGATTCGCAATACGGTTTTAGACCAAAACTAAGTACGACAATCCAACTGGCCAGTGTTTGTGACAAAGTTACTGATAACTTTAACCAGAATAAACATTCGGGTGTTGTCTTGATGGACATAGAAAAAGCGTTTGACACAACATGGCATGATGGAATCATATATAAATTAATTAAATATAATTTCCCCCCATATCTTGTTTTTACTATTAAATCTCATCTGATGAATAGAAAATTCTATGTGAAACTGAAAAACCATAACTCTGATATAAGGTACGTTAAAGCTGGGGTGCCTCAAGGCAGTATCTTAGGCTCATTCCTTTTTATTATATATATTAATGATTTACCGACAATCCCAGGAGTAGATATAAATCTCTATGCTGATGACACTTCTCTAATGGTATCTTCTTATAGAATAGACACTATAAGTAATAGATTAACTAAAGCAATTGATGTCATGTCCAAATTCTACCATAAATGGAAAATAAAAGTTAACGGTGAGAAAACAGAGTCAATAATTTTTACCAGACGTAGGCCTTCATTAAATCGTTTCGTTAAAATAAAAAACGTTGAACTTGACTGGAACGAACATGTGAAGCATTTAGGCGTCATCATGGACAGAAGACTCACATTTACAAAACATATTAATGATTGTGTAAGTAGAACATAACGAAAATGGGTTGTCTATTTCCTATATTTTATAAAAGATCTGCGCTTTCAACGCAAAACAAATTTTTATTATACAAAAAGGTAATTTTACCAAAGCTACTCTATGCCTGCCCAGTGTGGTCTTATACTAGTAGTAGTAATATAAACCACGTGCAAAGAGTGCAAAACCATTGCCTTCGAATAATTTTGAATAAACCTCGATTTACTTCAATAAAATCTCTCCATGATGCGTTAAAATTCCCTTACGTACAGGAAATGATTAAGGATAAAACGAAAATTTTTTTTGCCGATTGTAGATATTCCGACATTCCAATGGTAAATTCTATAGGGGATTACGATTACCAAGCTTTACGACATAGGTATAAAAGATATAAGCATAGGCGTATAAAACACATCCTTCTATAGTAAGCCAGCTACAAATTCTAGTTCTAGTATTAATAAATAAGCTAAGATTTTTTAAGTATATTGTTGATACGGTAAGAGTGTACGCACTCTGTTATTTTAAATGAGCCGGTTTTTTGTATTAAAAATTTTTCCCTGCAATCTATAATAAGGCGTAATTTAAATAATTAAATAATATTTTATAAGATTATATTTCGTATTAATTTTTTCTGGAAAGAATCGTTGATATATTCGGTACAGAAAATTCTATTGAATGGTAACTTTACTTTTTTGTAAACAGAAAATATTTAAATATGCAAAAAGCACATTAATTCACACCTATATTAAAAATAACTATATATATCATTATATGGGTAAACTGTATGGAAGCCCAATAAAAAAATAATAATAAAATATATGTGTATATATATACATATTCCTCCGTACCGCATAAATCATAAATTAAGCAACCGGTTAAACATAATCTGTTCCGTTCTCAAGAATTTTTATTTTCAGTATCAGTTTCATGACATATGTCGAATTTCTAGTCATACTGAAATTGTTCGTTATTTATCAGAGTTGGACGTGATGAAATTACGTAATAAGAATATTTACCTCTAAAATTTCAGCGGCAGTCGGTGCAATGATATATTCGGGCTGACGCGGAACGAGCGGTTGCAGTACAGGGGCTTCTTCCAACGATTGACATACAACACGCTGAAAAGAAAAAAAACGATAATCGATATGGCGATTGAATTAAATATGCGAGTTGCTTTAAATAAAGTCGCGTTACATGTTGTAATAACATTATTATAAGAAAGTACATATTCGCACAAGTTGTCTAATCGACAGGAATTACATATCGTTACCACAGAGAAATAAAGCGCACGTTTCGTCGAGAATTCAAGTAGTGACTTCTTTTTTTTTTTTTTTTTTTTAATCGTATATGTAAATCATGAATGAATGCAGTGTTTATAATATTTTAGAACATAGTACGGTATCACGAAGTATATCCGTGGTGTTTCTTTGGTGATACATATTGAATGTGAAAATAAATAAAATAAAAATACTTTTTATATACTACGGATAATGCATTACTTTAACGATTAATTGATGTTGAAAGTTTATTATTAGGTTATACATAAATTACTAATAGTCACGCAGTTATGATCGATGCACAGTATAGAAATATAGAGAATACAGCTGCTCACAATACATTGTGATCCAGAGAAGAGGAATGGTTTTGTTTTTTGAAAAGCGCAATTGGTAAAATTTTAGTGTAGACACGAGAGATTCGTTTTTCTCCAGTTTCAGCGATCATGACATCCTATAACGAGGAGTACGCGTTTTACGTGGAACGTTATTTTCGGCGTAAACCAATTACGACAGTGCAAAAAGAGTTTCGAAAAGAATTCGAAGTTACTCAGTGTAAACCTGTACCAACTCGCCATTCAATTTTAAGGTGGGTTGAATACTTTCAAGGCAACTTCTGCAACAGATAAAAAATGTCCTACCTAAAGATAAAAATACCGGTTCGTACGCCTACAAATTGAGTTCAACGATCATTGTCGAAAGAATCTCTTCGTCGCATATTGCTGGAAGACTTGAAATTTCATCCTTACAAACTGGTAATAACTCCGGAATTAAAAAGTACGGACCATGATAACGAAAACTTGTTGATGAAACGATGTTGAAAAAAATCGAAGACGAAGACATCGATTTAAACGATCTTTTGATGAGGAATGTTCATTTTCAGGTATTCGGTTTCGTAAACAAACAGAACTGTCGCTACTGGTCTGAATCTAATCTGAATTCAATCAAACAGAAGCACACAGCGAGCGAGTCGAAGTAGAGAAAGGTAGGGATCTTATATTTTCACTAATACTGTCAACAAAACGCCCTGTATCGAAATGATAAACTCGTTTTTGCTTGCCTCACTTCATCCACGTCGACGTCTGGGACGTACATGGTTTCAACAAGATGGTGCGACGTGTCACTGGTTCGGTAGAAACGCTCGCAGTACTGAAAGAACCGTTTGGTAACCGCATATTGTCGCGTCTCGTGGATTTCGCTTGGCCGCCGCGCTCATCAGATTTGACTGCTTCAGATTTTTTTGGTGGGGATACTTAAAAGTCGTGTTTACGAAACACGCTCCCGAGATCTGAATGTCCTGAAAACTCGGATTTCCGAAGAAAGTTCAAAAATTCAGTGACTATATTAGAAAATATTATTGCAAATGTCAGTCATATGAACGATATTGTGTTCCAAAAATGATTGTAAGCTAATATCTCGTTTTCCTTTTTAAATTTTGGTCGAGTAGCTTTTGAGGGTTTTTTCCGTTAAAATAAAGTTGAGTTATATTTGCGAACGTGAATATATTATAATCCCAACGAGTGACTCCACGTATGTATATTAAACGCTTACTCTTACGTTTCAAATGATGCACTGCAATCGTCAACGGTGGCGATTATTATGGAACGCAGTTAGATAAGTTGGAACGTTTTCAATTTACGTTTCACCATGTATGATAAGAACTGCAGATCTCAAAATACTCACTCCGGAAGATCTTATACGTGATTGGTAAGCAAGTATTGATGAAAATAATTTTCTCGTAAAAATGAGAAACACGAGTTCAACTTCAAATAATAAAATATAGCAACAAAAGACCATCGTGACAATGCTAAGAATCGATTATTATATTGATGTAGTAGATCACTGTGCGAAAGATTTTTACCGATTGCCAGAAATATATAGAAGAGAGAAGGCTGAATGAATCGTTACAAAACAGAAGTCGGTAACTGTGAGATACCAAGCTTCGCGACAATTTGTTATTTAATTAGTTGTTATTCATTATTATATTTCGAATGAAAAAATTGCGCTTATTTTATTAGATGACCTAGTTGAAAAACTTGCAATTAGCTAAAATATAGGTTACTTTTAATAAAAATTAACATCTGATATATCAAGTATATTTATATCAGATTAATTTTTTTTTTTTAAATATATGTGACGTTTAATGCGAATACGATATACACGAATAATTCAAAATTGTAACAGATATACCTGCTGTTTAATATAATGAGTAAGAATTACTTTATCCAAACGCTTAGTTTTAATTTGATTACGTTTCATTTTTAAATACCGTTTCTATGATTCAAACAAGTTATAAAATCGAAAAGAAGAATTATTACCTCCTCTTCTTCATGCAATTTTCCACTCCAAAGCAAGGTATAATATTCAAGGTCTTTATCGGTGACCGTTTCCAATCTGGCGATATCCATAAACTTAGGTATATGTACAGGTTTTTCTTCTATGACGTCTATGATACCGACGTTATTATTACCAAATTTAACGTTTGTAGCATTCATAGAGCCGGTATTATCAACAACGTCGGAACTCGCAGAATTGTCATTATTTCTACTTACAGATGAACTAAAATCTTTGTATTCAATAACTGTAAAATTAATAAAATTCACTACCATTCATGCGGTACAAGAATAATATAGATTAATGTATACTTGAAATTATACAAATTCCAGTTCAGTATTTCGTGTCATGTACGCACATGATCATCCATTCTTTATATATATATATATATATATATTTATATATATGATGAACTAAATATATGTATATATAACATTATCTAAATATAACTAGGATTGAACTAAATTTTAATAAACATACAAAAAAAGGAAAAACAGCAAAACAAAGGTAAAGACTGTAGCTCGTACCAGTTTACGTTGAAATTTATACTGATAATATAAAATATTTTATTTTATATATATATATATATATATATATATATATACTAGAAGTTACCCACGGCTTCCTATGTGTAATTATTGCTTTGAATACAATATCGATGTCTCTTTCTTTTAACAATTCCGTCCGTTATTTCAGTCACGCCCTTAACGCAACAAAACGTGGTTTGTATGGCGGGTGTTCGTAACGAAGGTACATACGAAATGGGGAAACGTGTTAAATTTTAAACGATTAGAATCACTTTTTATAACTTTATAATTTCTGTTCTATTTGCGATATCAACGTGAAACAAAGCTTAAAATGGATCCGTCATCATCATCTTGATTAAGTGCCGTCTCCGTATCGAAGGTAGGCGACTACTTACCGATACATATTGGTCGGGAGAACTGATTGTAATCGCTTTGTTGTCGCGACACATAATGCACGCCCCCGCGTGTTTATAGTGTACTATATTATTACTAGCGCGTATATGGTGTTGTGGTTTGCCATCTCCTTCCACGCGAGATTTAGATTATTTATTAATATTTTTGCGTCGTCGATCGTATTCGAGCTCGGTACGTTCCGTATAAAAGTCTCTTAGCCACTCGGCTATTCCGAATTACAGTTCAAGTGTCATAAAATTACTCCATAGTTTGTAATTGAAAAAATATATACGCTAATTAAAAAGAAAATTATTACACAATTCAGTTAGTGAGTTTTTATTAATAAATAGTAACTTAATTGCCTTTTTAACGTGTAACCTAATATAAAATCGTCAAATCGCTAAAGTAACACGTTTCTTAATACGCCTATCGTGATATTCGAGTAATTTTTCAATTATTTCAAATAAATATTCATTTATTTCGTATCCGTTGTAAATAAATTTCATATTTTCAACACGACATTATTTCACGTTCTCTATTTCATTTAAACTAATTCTTCCGCTTATCTCTAATAATGATAAACACATCCCATTTAATTTCAACACGGCCATAATTGCTTTCAAAAATTCGAACAATATAAAATATAGCCATATTTTATTCAACGTACGCATACGAAAAAGTATAAATATTTAACTTTGATTATACATACTTGACATCGGATATTTATTAAGTCCTAGCTCCAATCGAATATTTTCTCCTAATTCATCGGCCAAATAAAGATAATTAAGTCTGTGCAATATAGCGGGAATGGTGAAAAATTTCAAATACATTTCCCAGGAAATAGACCATAATTTAAGTAACTCCAGAGGATAATGAACTGTCGAGAAGGACGAATCATCCACATGTTGTGTTTCATTACTGTAAATCGTAACGTGCAAACGATTTTAAAATTTAAAAAAAATAAAAAAAACGAATTATTAAAACTATATATAGTTTTTATTTTGGCTAACGTAACTAACCGTCCGTATTTTATAAACAATCGGATCGTAACAGTGAAAAATATTAATATAGCAAACTATTTAAAATATAAACAAACAAAAAAGAAGTTAAAATCACTAAAATTTTTCTTTATGAAAAATCATAAAAATTTTTGGCTGTTATGCCATTATTCAAGTGAATATTAATATATATATATATATTAATATAAAATGAAAAAATATTAATTTAGATTACAAATTTATAAAAATCAGCAAAATGAAAAACAGTCTTAATAAAACAATCAACAGTGAATGTGATAACGAACACAATTAGCGATCAGTAATACGTATATACATATATATTTTTTACATAAACAATTAAACATTAGCCAGTAAAATCTTAAAATTAATTTTACATAGTTCCTGTTTAAATGAAATTTTCACATTTTCTCTTGTAATCTGATAATTTGTAATGTTTCTCGTTTGAAATTATCAGATTATCAAGAGAAAAGTTGAAAAATTCGTTTAAACGAGAACTACTAAAATTAATTTTACATTTAACGAACAAGTACGGAATTATTCGTGTTAAAATTCAAAATGTTTGACAGTCTATTTAATAATAATAATTATTATTATATCGTATGTTTTCGGGTAGCAAACACCATATATATTTCTGTTTAGACGTCCAGGTCTAGATTTTACAGCCATGTTACAGCCGCGTCCGATACTGTCCGAATTTCTCCACTGAAGGCTCTTCGTGGACACGTGTTCAGGATATGGTCCATCGTTTGGTTATTTAATCCGCAGTCGCATAGCGGATCATTTTTGAAGTCCCAATTTACGAGTATGTGGCCGCATCTTCCCTGACTAGTTCGGAAACGGTTAAGCCGTACCTACGTCTTTCGTTGTAGGTCAAAACCCAACAACCTGTGGTCGGCAGCGTCAATTATATTATTCTTGTCCGGATTGCGCATTTTCCATTCTTCTCTCCACACTGTTACTGAATCGAAACCCTCCGACATGAGTTTTGTAGCTGTTCGACGAGCTGGTTTCCTCGATTTCAGTCTTTTAGGCCCGTCTATATCCGCGTATATAGGTAGGCCTTCGTTGATTTCGTATTTCGTCCATTCTTTAACTGCCATGATAAGCAGGCATGATATTGGCTAGTACTGGTAACCACTCTACCGGGGTTGATTTGGTTGTGCCGGATATTAGCAAAGGAATCTTATAACAAGAAGCTACATGATCCTTAAATCGTTCATACAGAATATCTATCGTGGCGTCCGTCGTATAACATATAGCACCGTGAACCAATAGTGACCGAACCCTTATTGGAAAACCATATAACCAGTTTAAACACATACTTAACGTAGTCATTATATTCTTATTTTTCATAACAGCGTTATCGTAAGGCATTTAGCGGTTGTGTTTGCAGTAAATTTTTGTAAATATAATTAATTACATAATTAATCTTATTAACATTTATTAAATTATTTTAAAAACCAACATTTATCTATTGTTGCGTTTATTTTCTGTTTTTGTTCGAATTCTTTCATTTCTGTTCCGTCCTTTTATTTGATTAAAGTGCTATTACATAAATAGTTTCAGTTACTTGTACATTAACTAAACATCAATTCAAGTCGGATTTTAAAATTATATAAATGTAAGCGACTTACCGAGACAGAATAACGTCCGTCGTCGTACGAAACGCACTCGCAGCTACTAACGGGGAATTCGGAAACTTTAACGCGATCTTCTTGCGTTCTTCGAAATATTGTTTGTAATTGCAATCTTTAATTTTGCTGTAGCCAGTCAAATCACTGCGACGTTTTCGCACAATGTATAACTGAAATGTACATAAACACAAGATATGTATTTTATATATATATATATATATATATATATATATATATATATATATATATAAAAGCACACGCGTGTGTCTAACAGAATAGCGTCAAATATGAATAACATAAATGTATGTGAAAAGCGCGGAACAATCTCATTACAATTATGCGAGTAAAATATTACCAAAGATTTTTTTAAGTTTTGTTTTGCTTACAATCTGTTCAGCTAGTTGGTCAATAACCAGCAATCATTTTATTATTTATTTCAAAGACGCCTTCGCTCAACGACGGCTATCTGTTCTGTGCTATATCAAAAATAAATTAATTCTAAATGAAACAAAACCAATTGTGTATTTCTTATCAACCGCCCATAAACCTTTTTACAGTGGTAGTCAATAGATTAATATGATGTTGGAGTCACTGTATTTACAATCGTGAATCTTTAATTCGCGTATAAATCATCATTGTGAACATATCACGGCTTTCCAATAATGCCACGTAAAACCTTGTTTAGAAACGTTGGATTATCTTCATATTAAAACCGATTGCTGTTTTATCAATTTCTATCCCATATATCCATATGAGCTTTAGAATGACCTTCCAGAGCAGGATCTGGTGTCGTGTAAACAGCGACGATTTATAACCCAATCATGCTTCGGAGTTTCAAATTAAGTTGGTGGGTTTTTTTTCGTCTAGATGTGATATTTCTATGTCAGTCATTGACTTAAATTCAGAGTCCGAATGTTTTACCGTATTTGACGAAGGGACCCATTGAATTTTATGGATATATATTTACGTCCTATTTAAAGTTTGATAGTATTTTTTTCAAAACGTTTTCACTTGCTCGCTAGAATAACCTCATTAAACATATGCTTAAAAATTCGAATCAAACTAAACACTATTTTAAATTTTTGTGTGCTATATTCTAAGAAAGACTAAAATAGACAGTTATCCGTATATACTCTGTTGCTTTATTGCATTGTTTTGCATTAACTGTACGTGTTTCGAAAGGTAAAAATAAGTCAAAGGACACTAGACAATGAATTACTTATTAATCAAACCACAACTACCATACATTTTCAACGCTTATAACAACCGAATGGAAAAATCAAAAGCATGAGAATTACTTTGCTTCAAATTTCACAATAATTTTGAATAGAAGGAAAAAAATGAGAAAAATGTTTTTAAACACTGCAGTTTATGCCGGTTACTGGACAGATTTATGATCGTCCTAGTTCAAACGTCTAAATGCTACCCGAGTAATTCTATTGTCCCAGTTCCCTCGCTACCTCCCCCGTAAATCGTTAAAATATAATTAACTGGTGGCTTGAAATATCTTCCCTTCTGGTATATAAATCCGAATATTTTATTATAAATCATTTGAAGTATTTTAGACTATGGGAGTTTTGTCTCTCAATAAAAGAGATAAAAGGCAAAAACTCTCTGTATTCGTTTAATCTTTGTCACTTTTTCTTCTAATCTCATTGTTTCGTTCCAGATTGAGCCTATTAGGTGTACACTATACATAGGATCCCTAATTCTTGTTAAATTGTTACTCTATAAATAATATATGATTTTAATTGGAAATTATGTCGCAGGGCCGTAGTTGCTACAGTTCAACATGCGACATAGAAAATTTTCATCATTATTTAATTCTTAATTTTCACGAAGAAAGCAGTCACCCAACTCCGTATAACATGATATGCATGCGTATCTGTGTCGCGTATAAATAGTGCCTTGAATGCTAGTCCATTTTGTACGTAAAAATAAACGTACGATGGCTAGTTACGACGTTCGGCAACGAACAATACCAGGATAATGATGATTTTTATCGGAGATAAATTTTCTTAACACATTCCTGTAATATGTGTATCATCATAATCTATCTAGATTCTAAAGTTATTCCTTCCTTTTCATCCCTATACTTTTATGCAATATTATCTCCATCAATATGTCTAGACACATTTTAATTCATTAAGCAGGATGTTCCGCACTCATTAATAATGCTTTATCTATTTCCACGGTAAATGATAAATGATGTAATCGTTTGCGCATTTTTAATGATAGTCAATATGCCCTTTTGTCAGTTCCGCTTTCGTTATACATAATTTAAATATTACTAAGAAATGTTTATTAATATATTTTCCTAAATCTTTACTGCTGAATCTATGGCGATTTTTAAATCGATTAAATATGTGCTATACAATCGTCCTTGTAGAAATATCCGTATGCTTTCAGACTCTAAAAATTATCTTACAGCTTTGAAATAATGCTCATCGTTTGATCCTTATTCTACTGCAATTAAACTTAGAATACGCGAACTTTTAATTCAACATCATGTTGGTAGTTAAGCATTACGGGAAACCTCGACTACCGAATACTTTGATGAACCTTTAATTTATTCGATTCCCTACTCACCTTGTATTCTTACTAAACCGGTTCCAAATAGAAGCACTGCGGTCAGTTCCTTATAGTGCGTACTATTTTAAATCTATCCATATCATCTATTGTTTGGTTTCATACTCAATTTAGTAATCGACTTCATTTCCATATCACCCATCCAATGGTGACATGATGATCAATGTTGTCTTTTTTAAATGTTCACACTACCGTTCTTAACATACCAGCCTCTCCCAACCAGTTGATTTTTTAGATATTTCTTCTCTTATTAATATATATCATACTTACTCTCTCTTAATAATAACAGAATTTTCAATCTATTTCACTCTTGATAGGGAATATAGCTGTTTAATATATACAATTTTGGTTATTTATTTTCCCATACTCTTACCGGTATTAATTTTTACCTATATTTCAAAATATTTATATATAATTACTCTACAGACTAAACAGTATAAGTTAATGCATTTAATAAATACGTCCGATGATCGCGGAAGCTAAATAAAGTTAAATGAAAAAATTCGTGTATATATATGTATGTGTTATATACATATACCCATGCGTGTGCGATATATAATAATATGAACGAAACACAACGAAACGTAGCGGAAAGCGCTCATATGAGCCCAGTCCAAAATTCTACGATTATACGCCTTAGTGTATAACACGTGCCACAACACACACACCTAACACATATATACGCGCGTTACCATAATGACATCCGTTACACGACAGTCCATTTCGTTTGGACGACAAACTGATCGCGCAACGCATTTAAAAGCTAAGTTCGAGCGTTTTTAAATCATAAATAAAACAAGGGTAATAATAATTGGTAATGACCATTAAAATTTATTTATATAAAAAAATTGTTTATGACAACATTGATTTGATTGAATACTGTTTACTTCAAAAAATCATTATATGTAGAGTATTTGAAAAAATTTTAAGGAAAATCTAACTAAATCGCGTCTGAACCGAATAGCATTATAAAATAATTTGACAAAACGATATTTACAATAGGTTATATGAAATAAAGACAACAGACAAGGTTATTGTACAAAGATTTACAAAATACAGAAGCAGATTAATTTACTTACATTATCAAGTTCCACCTGATAAATAGGCGATATTAAGTCACCTTCCTTCAACGACGACAATTTATCATCATCATGTACGTAAAACCGAGTACAGACCATTTGCCAGTCGATTACCATTTTATTTGCTTCTATATAGACAAAAGGGGTTGATTTAACACTTAATAAATAATGTATAAAGAAAAAATCTTTTTACAAAGAATATTCTACTATAATTTGAATAATGTGGAATGTAGTGATTTTTATTAAAATAAACAACAAAAAAAAAAAAGAAGTTAAAATTACTAAAATTTGTTTCTTTATGAAAAATCACAAAGCATTTCGACTGTTAGGCTATTATCAAGTGAATATTTAAAAAGATAAAAAATGTAAAATAAAAATATTAATTTAAGATTACAATTTTTAAATGTTATATTTTTTATATTTTTAAATATTCACTTGATAATGACCTAACAGCCGAAAAGCTTTGTGATTCTTCATTAAGAAAAATTTTAGTCAATTTAGTTTTTTTTTTTTTTTTTGTAGTCGGATACCATGTATTGTTGCTATGGCCAGGACCAAGGTGTTTATTAGATATTATATAAAGTTGATCACATCTATATTTCGGAGAAACTGAAGAACTGTTTGTACTGCAATTGGGTTATCGGTTACAACTTAACTGAAATTTTGAGGTCGGTATATGGAGTATTGTGTACACTTAAATAATAAATGTCGGAGTGTTAAGGTGTTTTATTTGTTCTGTCTTTGATGGAAGCGATTGCATCAGATTCGGTTATAGCAGTTAATGGATATGATTGAATCGTGGTTGCTTGGTGGACCTGTATGAATTGGGATCCATCATAAGATTATATTAAGAGTAGGTTTACTATATAAGATATCCAAGATTTCTATGGCAACAGGATGTAATTTGGTAGAGTTACAGTTGAAGCACATGATAGATGAGAGAGAATCGGAACATATTAGAAGATTTTTGTGGTTTTCAGTGAGGGCAGTGGATATAAGGTATACTGCGTAAAGTTCTGCAGAAAATACCGATTATTGAGATGGTAGGGTATAACATAGGATATCATCCTCTAAAACTACAGTACAACCACAAAGTTGGTTAGATTTGAATGCATCTGTGTAGATTTTTGTGTATTCTTTATTTTAACTTCTTTTTTGCTGTTTATTTTAACATTTAACTACACACACATATATATATATAAAAAAGTTAGAAACTCAGTATATTCAAATTTTTAAAGGTGTCAGACAAGGATGTATATTATCACCGTTTTTATTTAATCTCTATTTAGAAAAGATCTTTAAGACAGCATTGGTAGATGAAAAAGCTGGAATTAAAGTAAACGGAGAAATAATTTCAAATATAAGATATGCTGATGATTCGGCCATCTTGGCTGGAAATATGGAGGACCTACAGAGACTGATAAATAAACTCAGTAAAATAGGGCAAGAATTTGGAATTAAAATCAATGTGCCCAAAACAAAATTTATGGTAGTCACCCGTTCGCAATTTGCAGACGAGGCACTATATATAAATGGAAAAGTAATTGAAAAGGTGGAAAAATTCAAATACTTGGGATCAATGATCAATTGTAAATTAGACTGTGATGAAGAAATTAGAATAAGATGTGGAATAGCCAAAGACGTGTTCAGAAAACTCAGTAACGTATTACTGCAATCAAAGTTCCCTCTACCCGTACGATTAAAGGTTATTAATTGTTATGTATGGCCGGTGCTACTATATGGAGCAGAGACGTGGTCTATAAAGAAGATGTCGGAAAAACGGCTTTTGGCAGTGGAAATATGGTTCTTGAGACGATTGCTGAAGATACCTTGAACAGAAAAAGTAACAAACAAGGAAGTCCTAAAAAGAGCTGCGGTTAACAGAGAACTTTGGAACATCATAAAGAAAAGGAAAATTGCGTATTTTGGACACATAATTAGGGGAGAAGAATACCGCATTTTGCAAACCATACTGCAAGACAGAATAGAAGGAAAGCGGCCAAGAGGCAGGAAGAAGATAGAATGGATAATGAACATAAAGAATTGGATAGGAATAAATGATATTGGAAATTTGGTGAAAGCAGCAAGAAGCAGAACATTATCAAAGACGTAGGGCACTATAAAGAAGAAGAAGATATATATATATGCATATAAATATACTAACATTATATATATATATATTACTTCAGGTTGTTCACCACACAGGGATTCGTGATCATGTAGCAATCTAAATCGTTTATACAAAGGTAATCCAGATTGTTTTATTATCATATCTGTCCAACGCTGTGATAGACGACCTTTCGGTCGGTTCCCTTAGACCTCCTATTGTATCGCTGGTGTTTCTAAATTCCGTCCGAAATATTATTTCATCACGAGTAGAACAGCAATATCAGCTAACCGTTGTACAAGCTTCAACTCGCTCACTATGGATTCATTAGTTCGTCTTGCTGTCCATGGTATGCGGAGCAATCTCCAACACCATATTTCAAAGCTGTTAAGTTGGATTATAACGACCTTATCTAAAGTCCATGATTCTCTGCATATAATATTACCGAAAATACCAATGTGCTTACACGTTTTATTTTCCTTTCTATGCTTCCATATTTTAGTCAGTTTCATCATAACATAACGGCTCATTCGAATTCAGCGCTTTATTTCCGTTTGAATCTCTTTTATTAGAAATTAGCGATACTACGTACATAAAAAAGTATTTACAATATCGTATCTTGACAAGACCCTACCACCGAATGATAAAACAGCTTCCCTCTGTCTATAATCATTATTTATTTTTCAGCATTGTTTATTTCGAGTCAAAATATACGTAGATAGAATTAAATTTTAAGGATTCACCCCGTTTCACAAATAAACAAAGCATTTTCATTATACAACACTAAAAGTTAAATTTAAAGTTACATTTTCTAACAATAATACGTTTGGTATTTTTTCTTCATAATGAATGAGGAAATGCCGTTTTAATGTGTATACTAATCTATCGATGACGAAATAGAATTATCGACACAAGTTGTATACACATGAATAAAGTTATAAGTTTGTTATCAATTTGTATCGTTAATGTACTGAATTTGTTTAAGTACGTGAAACATGTTTATAAAACGTTGTTTGACGAAACAAAAAATAATATACCTTCCTTCAGCGGTGCAATAAAAACTGATACGTTATTTTTGTCGTCAGAGTATATCATGAATTTTTTTACTAATTTCAAAACATCCATGAAAATATATTGGTGGAACCGGCGTAATTTTTCGAAATCCACTTCATTCAACATAATTTGCGAAATTAGTTTGATACGTACATTATAGGTAGCGTATTTATTGTATACTGGAAACGAGAACTCCTATAATAATAATAAGTAATATCAAAAATTATAGTTGTAATTAATAAAATAGTTCTCAATTGGATATAAAATACATACCTTCAGAGATTATATAAAACGTAACAATTCGTATACTATATATATAGGGCGACCCATGGGAGTTGACGGCTTTATTGTTTTTTGAATAACTCAAAAACTACTCGACCAACATTATTGAATGAAATTTTATTTAAAATAGGAAAACGAGAAATTAGCTTAGAATCATCTGTGGAACATAATATCGTTCAGATAACTATCATTTGCAACAATACATTCATTCGTCTCTTTATTAATATTTTCGAGCATCGGTCACTGAATTTATGAAATTTCTTCCGAAATCCGAGTTTTCAGATCCCCAGATCTAGTGGTGTTTTGTAAACGCGATTTTAAGGTATCCCCATCAAAAACATCACGTAACTTAGATTTCTTTTCGGAACTCTCTTTACAATGTCGTGATCGATTCACGCCGAAAATAACGTTCTACGTAAAACGCGCTCTCCCTGTTGTTATAGGATACCATGATAACTGAAACTGGATAAAAACGAATCTCTCGTGTGTACACTAAACGTGGAGCATGCAGTTTGCTTTGTAACAGTCTACTGCGCTGGACGAATTAGTTAAAGAAAAGTACTGGAGAATGTGAAAATATAAAATATTTCGCCTATAATAGTGCTTTTTAGATGACTAGATAATTTTTAATAGGTTACATAAATATTATTAAATTGAAACATTCTCTCTTAAACAAATACCCTTTATTATGAAAATCGGGAACTTTTTTTAAAAAAAGGTTAAGTACCGTATAATAGAACTGTGAAGAATTAAATCTATTTTAATTGTATTCTTCTGATATCCTACAACTTTAACTTGTTCGAACACAATTCTTTCGACATCTATACTTTTTCATTTTTGAATATTTTCATTAATTCTGTAATCTGATCTTTAAAACATCTTTTAGATCTCGATTTCTTTCTGTCACCAATTACAAGTTGTCCGTCTAATATCATTTTCCGTTTAGTAAAATGTGTCCTATCTACCTTAGCCGCATCTTATAGAGGTACAAAATTTGCACATCGCAGTATATTGTGAATCGAAGTAAAAGTTATCGAGCTTTCCATATACGGCACAAGTTTCACACCTATATAGTAAAGTAGGAATTACCACAGTTTTTATATATCAACTTTTTTTTGTGTCTCAAGATAAATCCTTATTATTGAAAACTCGTTCTTCGAGACGACTATTGTAGCAGAATATTTACAATATTTATGTTTAATTTCAACTTAAAAGAGTCATAAATCATTCATCATACCCTCAAGATATAGAAAATGTTCAACGCTACCTGTATTTAAAATTTTTTTTATAGCCTGTTCGAGCAACTTAGCCTTTCCAATATTAACATCTAGAGTTTTTAAAGCAAAGTTAAAACACACAACCTTAAGCAACGGTATAAGCTAATATTGCACAATCATCATCGTACTGCAAGTAAGCTTTACGACAATTATATTTTGATTTTAATCTTTGTAATCTCGAAAAACCTCGTTTAAATCGGCACTACCTTCCTGTATTTATTTATCCATAATATATATACATATATATATATATATATATATATATATATATATATATATATGTATGTATGTATGTATGTATGTATATAAAACACAATGGTCTTTATTTTTCATTTCAACATTATAACATTACAAACACTAATGACTTAATATTAGTTTATTATTAGTGAATATGTTAAAGTGTATATTTATATTAGGAAATTAAGTCAGTTATCGATCATTAGCCTCTTCCAGTTTACAGACATCTACATACTTTTCTACCAGCTGTTTCCATTTCAGACGATTTTGTTCTATGCATCCTATCCTTTCTTGAATGTTTATCAACATCGTCCTTTCAACTCATTTTCAGTTTTCTTTTCAACCTTCTTCTGTCTAATTGTAACTACTCGGTATATTTATTGGTCTGCCTGTTTGTTTCCATTTGAATAACATGTCCATCTTAATTCTATTTAATATGTACTTTGTCTATTCTTGTTCCTCCATTACTGTTTAGAGTTACCCCTATTTTCCAAATTTGTTAAATTGTTAATGACCATGTTTGTGTACCGTAAGTACAGTAGGATTTATTTAAAATAATGAATATATAATGTATAGTTCATCGCAGATGACACATATTAATAGCATCCGCATACGAAGATGAAGTACTGAAAAGAAAAAAAAAAGAACTATCTATTTTTGAACAGACAGAAGAATTAAATTTTAACTGTTCATCGAAGCAGTACAGTGCCTAATTATCTAGGGACACTTATTCCGAATACAGTTGAATGAGACATAGAAATAAAGAGCAAGACAATAAAAACCAGGAACGCAATCGTTCGTTCAGCACATATATGGAAAGATTAGACATACTTGTAAACTCATCAATGTGAAGATAGTCAAAACATTAGTTTTCTATACCAACAATTTGATGTAATATTTTAAAGGCCGTTCGAACGCATTATACGACGTGAACTGGAATTACTAAAAAAAAATTATTATACAAGGAAAAATACTTTTAAAAGGATATCCAAACCAACCGGAACGAATAGATTTATATTAATCAAACGCCAAAAAAATCACGGGAAGTATATTCGGAAAATGCCTACGAGCAGCTGACGATTAAAACAGATGACGTGATTATACCTGGTAACTGTAGCATGGATGATTCACGACGCTCGGAGTCGAGCAACACAATAAAAGGAGAAGAATATACAATCCAAGATACCTTTCGCCCGTAAACTGGTTAAAATATTGCGAATAAAACCCCCCAAAAAAATTATACATTAAAAAAGACCAATGTGAATGAAAAATGAATGTATCACGAAATCTCGAATAGAATTACATTTTCAATTAGTTAAACTAATATGACATAACTGTATAAATTATTTTAAATAAACATGTTTCTCATTATTTTACATAGCATCATCACTATCAAGCTGGGCATCCCCCGTTCGAGAGGTTGCACATTGCGAATATATATATACACATGTAGCTGATTCAATTAATCGAGAAAAACACAAAATTTATATATTTGTAATAATTAATTTCTTTTTTTTCTCCATGTGCCTTTGCTTGAATTTTACAAACTGTTCCTTTCGTATTTAACATTTAATTTTCTTTATCTTCCATAATGACTTTGCATGAATTTAGTAACCCACGTTTGGTTAACTTATCCATCCAACGAATTCTAAGTATGCGTTCATATTTTAACGATCTTATTTCACCTCTTGTTGTTCAAATTTTTGATGAATACAGAATACGGACCTGACATAGCAATGCAATATTCGTATTTTCGTTTCAAAAATGTTAATATATAAATACATTATAATCGTCGGTAGCATGGTAGATATTTATGTGTAATCATCCGATTATTCAGTATATCAAGTATTTTGTGCATTATATATAATCTGAAACAGTGTAGTAGTAAATGAATGAAATAAAATTATATTAGAAGTTAATGTACTTACCGTATTTATACGTCTCTTAGTGACAAGACCTACAGTATGCTTACGACTTGTAACTAAACCGTATTGCACTTTTAAAGGTTCATAGCAAATTTCATATAAAAATCCATTCTTGTTCGGTAAAGGTACATTATTACATAATTGTGTTGCATTCTGTAAAATACATGATTAAAATGTTAGATTCTAATATTATAATCTTTTTGTAGCATAATAATGAGCCATTCGAACGAATTTTTGTATAGAAAAATTATTCTCAAGTACACAAAGCAACATTTTCTCGAAATAAAAGTTAAATAAAGCTATTTTTGAGTCGACATAAAAACAAAATTTTTAGCATACAGGCGTAGAGTAAATTTAAATTACGAATAAAATGTTATTCATAATAAAACATTACAAATATCGCGACATATTAAAAATGTAAATTTCAAAACTAACTTTCTACTTAATACACGTGAGCAATATGAGCGAAACTATAGAACACTAATACGTCACATACTACCTGCGACTTACAACATTCTCGATTTTAGTAACACCTATTACATTTATTGCAGCTCTATTTTCTTACATAATGCACACATTGAGTTGTTCGTAGACTTACAACAGTCCTCTTTCATTTATTGAAATAATGTACCGATCACAAAAAAAAAAAAGCGTTCGTATTAGTCTGTATAAATGACCCGTATTTAGATTTTCCGCGAATACAACTTTTACTAGAATACCAAATAAATTTTTAGCATTCTTAAACAAGCCCTTCTTTCTTATACCATCCTAGTCGCTCGTGCAATTCCTCATCTCTTTTTAAATATTACGCCCGATATGTATTTCACTTAGTTCATTATCGTTATACAATTTACCAAAACATTGTGTAGTGTAATAAGTAAATCCTATCACTATAGTCCTCGAACAGTATAAATTAATAGTATTTCGTATTCACACAATATAACGGTTGGTCCTTTGTCCTCATTCAAACGGATAATTCCCTCTCGAGATATTTACCATGATATAGTCCGGTAAATTAACCGATTCATTGAAAATCATTATTTGGGCCAATTTATTTTTTAACTTCTCTACATGGTCTAACCTGTTAACCTGTCGACATCGTATAGAATTTAGGGTTGCTAACTACAACGTTCATTTTATCATCAGGTGCAACAACTTTTTTATCATATCCAATTAATTCTCTCAAGGTTCCCGTTATTATATCTGAGTCATTGTTAGAGCTTTTTAAATTTATTACAACTGCTACGTGTTTTTTTTTTTTTACATTCACATATTTCAGTCATCTCATCGCGAGATTACTTCCGTACCGAATAAAAATTTAACTTCTTTTCTATATATTTTTTTTTTTTTTGTTAAAAATCATCCTCCTGTTTCTTACTGTGGCAATCTATCCAAGTAACCCATGGTTTTGCATCCGCTAATATTTCAAACTCGCTTTCCTTTTTCCATTTTCTCGCTTCAATTTCGTCACTAATCTTCAGATATACTTCCTTATCTTTTACTTTCACTTCCGTTCAGTCGAATCTTCCTTCACAAGCACTTTGACTATTTTAGTTGCATTTCTTTCTTTCAATTCAGTTGTTTCTATTTGGAACTCATCCGTATGTTAGATGTTAACTTATATTCATCTTTATTTGTTTTTAAACTGAGCGAATATTCGAAAATAACTGTTAGCAAAATGAAAAATCATATAAAAATTCAACAAAACATTTCAGCCTTTTGTTTTTTTGTAAATGAACAAAATTAAAACATACACAGTTATTATTTTGTTAACACGACTTCAACTTATTTAAATTAATACACACCTCGTCGAATTAAAACAGTAAAAAATCATTAAATAATTAAATTTAAAAAAAAAAAGAAAAACCTGACTAGATCTCGCTCCCATGTTGTTTACACACTTAATTTAAAGTTTTTGTTCTCATAATAACTTTTGGCTAGCAACCATGTTTCTTATAAACTTATTTACAGAAGTTATAGTAAGATATTTGTATTTTTTAACACATATTTAAAATATTTACACCCGTAACTAAGTAAAATTAACATGATATACCGATTTCTCTGTAAGCCGTAAACATTTTTTCGTTCCAACAGGATTTACATTTGCGTCGTTCTTGTCAAAATATGGAAATAATTCATCTTCATGTGAAAATAATTGTTGAATGCGATTAACCGGTAATAAATGTTCATTTAATTCACCATGTTCATGTAGATACTTTACAGCTAAAAACGCAGTATGCCGCTTTGCTGTTGCTTTCCTATGTTCCGGGGGTCCCTGAATATTTTAAATATATGTTTGAACGTTTCATTATTTGTAACAAAAATACTAACATGGTTCTTTAAATATATATACATATAAATGCTTCTTTGGCCGTCCTATATGCATCGAACTGTGAAATAATAGACATATATTATTAAATATAAATATGAAAACAATTTTTCTGAAGTAGAAGGAAACACAAAAGATAAAGTTTTCCATTCAAATATTTTTAGATTGCACGTTAAAACAAATAAAAATTTGTCAAAAATTCAATTCCATACGACATATTATGTTGGGATAAAATTATATACCTATTTCAAAATTCAAAATTATTGCGCCTCTGCACTAAATATGAAAATAAAACAATATTTTAACATTTTTTCGTTTAATTTAAAACCGGAAACATTTCTGACAATTTCTTTCCGAAACTGCGATAACATCAAATAAATCTAGAGAGTTAACATGATTTTTTAAATAATGTAACCACATTATTACAGAGAACGTGTTTTAAGGCTTTATATTATATAACGGAAATTATTTATATGGAAATTGAAAAACTATCTTTAGTAATAAACCTATCACGATTGAAAACAATTATATGCATGCATAAAAGACTTAATATGAGATTATTTTTATACAATAGCGAATTCAACTAAATAGATCGAAAACTGCGACTTCATATTTTCACCTTATAACTCAGCTTGCAAACGGAAACACCAATATTCATTCCCATGGTAAACTGCTAAATCATGAAATTTTTCCCCAGTATCTCCGACCAATCTTGATTTTTTTCACTTTCAGAAAAATCGCAATCTAACTGAAGCAGCTAATAAGCAATTGAGATGTAATGCATTAACACTGTCGACATTCCGTACTATTACTACCAGTCAACGAATACGATATGGGAGATCGAGGTTAGTTCCTTATTTTTTTTTTTCAGAATATTTTCAGCACAAGCGGCGACCTAACCACATTCCAATATACTTGACTTTTGTGTCTTGTAATAGAGGTCCATCAAAGTCAGCTACACCAATTAGACAGCTAACATATCGGAAACATAGAAAATGATACTGCAAAAGTGAATGCTAGGAATTAAACATCATTCAGAGATTAACTGGTGTTAGTTGGGGTTCTTTAGCAACAACTTAACTTTCTTATATTCAGCTACAGAATATGGAGCATTACTCTTATTTAATAGTTTCCAACCGGAATGATGAATATACAGCCGCGTATTACAACGAGGCTGATCAAAGGATTGCCTTCGTATGACTGCCTATATTCAGTAACATTGGGCCATCCGATACATAGCTTCAACTATTGCCGTCTATTTCAAAATTTAGTCCAGTTGATGTACAGTACATAAATGTTATCCTCCTTCATATATATATATATATATATATATATATATATATATATATATATATATATGTGTGTGTGTGTGTATGTAACGTTGAATTAAAGTTTTCAATTATTAAAATTGAACCGAATAAACCAAAATGTTAATAACATTTTTACTAAAATGACATTATCCAATGTTACATCATTCCCAATCACCAATTTAGTTTTCAAAATAATCAGTCCATTACCCACCAGTCACCATGTAGTTGACATTATATCGTCAAGTTTTGAGAACAATATTGCATTAATACACTTATGGATTTTTTCTCAAACGTTTGACCATGTATGACATGAAGGGCTCCCATTTAACTTAAAAACTATTAAAGAAAAAAAAATGAAACAAATTATTCCTTTTATTTTACATCAGTAGAGCATCAGTAAAGGGGAGTCTGAAATACACAACAAATATCCACTTTAAGATTTCAACGATCCAATTTAATCATAGTCATTTGTATTAAATTCGTATATCGAAAGAGATAAAGATAGAACTCCAGGATAACATAATATCTGTTCCAAAACGATGCCTGCAATGTTATTCAGCAAAGAAAATACTGAGGCCAATGTTTCGTAACTTTTGTAACATATTCATGTAATAATTATATATTACAATAACATAACAAAGACAAGGACAAGAATAGAAACAAGCGTACCTGAATTTCATCCTTGATATTAGTTGCTGGTGGAAACTGCAACATGAACTGGCATATTTGACGATCTTTATCATAATATTCATACCATCTGGGTAGCGACATAAGTAGACCATGATCATGGATGAAGGAATTGAAATATCTAAAACAAATATATATATACATATATATCAATACCGTCGTCTGATTGTCAGTTTGTTGTATCCATGTGTAGGAGGCAATTTGTTAAATACCTACATGGAAGACAATTTACTTAGATTGAAAACGTAATTGTACTTAATATGGAAATCCACTAATCCTAAATGAACGTACCAATTCGTAGATTATACAATGCAAATTAATGTTAGTTATTCAAAGCCTATTAATTTTTTTTAGGTTCATCCAATCTTACGTTTGATTGCTATCAAAAATATTTGAACTTAATAATTTGTTATTTATAGAAACATAAGGCAAGCACATTTATAAATCGAATTATAACACGTATAAAGCAATAAGAACATATAAATGACGTCCACTGATAAATTAAACAATATATAATTCATAGTAATTAATATGCTAAAGAAAACCTTTCGGTGTACATGAAGCTTCACAAACAGGAAATCAATATTTTTTAATTTTTTCTGCCTGTTTGCTCCGATTTAACTCAATAATGATTAAAGCAATAATGATGACATTCGCCCAGCTTATAACCTATATTACCGGATTCGTTCTAAGCTTTGATTCACATTAATATCACAAATAGGGCAGAAATTACAATAATTTAAAGTTTAATAACGGATGGATATATATATACGTATACTATACTAATTGCGTTAGGGGTGTGGTAAAAATAATGGACGGAGATATATATATATCCCCCTTGGGGGTATTTGTACATCGTACTTGTTCTCTTAAGGGTACGGAGCTCTAACCGGAACGGGGCACGTCTACAGGCGGCGGATGGTGGAACGGCCTGCAGATATGTAGGTTAACTGCGAATAAGACGTCAGTCAAATAAGCAGTCGCGAAAAAAGAGCGGCTACTGGTGGAAAGTCTCAGGCAGACGATTCCAGTATTGACAGGGCAATGAGACGATAGGATGCAGATGGGCAGCTTGAGGGGCTGCCTGTTAAAAGTCTGTAAAATCCTGCGATCGTCTCACCCTCAGCGAGGTTTGGTCGCTGTCAAAACCTTACACCGCTACCTCTTCAGTAGCAGCCCGCTGCCTTGCGGATAGGGTTTTTACCCAAAGATTAAGGGAACAAACCCTGACAGAAAATAGAACCTGGCAGTAGGAATAAAATGCATCACCCAATTTGCCTAGCCAGCACGGGTGATTAGGCTATCATTCCTCGGAACTTGACAGTAAGAAAAAAGAAAGGCCGTAGCAGCCAAGGCCAGAATGGGCAACTGGAATTATCACATGCCTCCTTACCGCCTAATAAAAATATAAATAAAGGAGGCAACCACTGGCTAAAACAACTACCCGGATGTAACGAAACTAATCGAAATATGAAAAAGAGAAACATTTAATGTTTATTAGCACATATAATGTTAGGACGCTGAAAAGTGAGGACAAGCTCGCAGAAGTCGAAGGGAGAAATAAATAAAATAAACTGGGATATATTGGGACTACGCGAGGTCCGAAAAATCGGAGAGAACACTATGAAATTGCAGTCACAAAAAATATTGTATTACAAAGGACCCGAAAAAGAGCACGTAAATGGAATAGGTTTCTGAATTAATAAACGGTGGAGTAATAAAATACTTAAGTACGCCAGCGTAACAAATAGAGTAGCATACATAATGATTCAATTACCTAGGAACCAAATCCTTAAAGTAATATAACTTTATGCACACACAGGAGCGTATCCAGATGAATTAATAGATGAATTCTATGAAGCACTAGTTGACGATGATCATTGGAGACTTCAACGCAATAATTGGGACACGACAAAATGATCCAAGAGAAATCAGTTGGTGAAGACGGATATGGTACCAGAAATCAAAGAGGGCAAACATTGGTAAATTTCCTGGAATTAAATAAACTTTTTGCAATGAATACATTCTTCAAGAAGAATCTGAAAATGAAATGAACCTGGAGAAGCCCAGATTTCCGGTATAAGAACGAAATTGACTACATAATATGTAATAAAGGTTGTTTAGTGAATACCGTTAACACGAGTAGCGACCATAGATTAATAAGAGCTAAATTAGATTTGAACTAGTTACTTAAAAAACATCACATAACAACCCTTACAACAAGAGATGTTGACGCTGAGAGTTTATCACAAAATGTGCTACAATATCAGAAGGAATTAGAGGGAAAATTGAAAGACAGAATACCAAATAATTTGGACAGAACTGCTATATTTGTTGCGGAAAAAATACGGGAATAAAGCTATAACAAGAAAACTAAGTAATAGCACTATAGCGCTAATGCAGCAAAGACGTGTAATGAAAGTGGAAACGAACAAAAACTTAATCGAGTGGGCGGAATTGAACAAACTATTAAGAAAACAAATGAGAAGAGATATTCGTAAATTTAACACCAATCTAATAAAAAAAACAATTGAAGGAAATAGGGGTTCGAAGGTATTTAAAAAAGGATTATCATATGGTACAAGAATACTAACAAAGATAAAAAACTATAATGGAAAAATTGTAGAGCATAAAAATGAAAATAACGAAGTCGAGAGACACTTCAAGGATATATATAGCACCAAAGTACCGCCAGAAGAACAAATAAGAAACATCGATCATAATGTAATGGACAACAAGAAAATTCCCGACATAACCAAAGATGAAGTCGAATACGCTCGGAAATCACTAAAGAAAAATAAGGCTCCTGGTCCTGACAGAATATTTCCAGAGATGATGCAAATGGCGGGAATATTTTTAAACATACGTTATGTAATCTATTTAATAGATGTCTGAAAGAAAGTAAAATACCGGATGCTTGGAAATACGCAGAAGTTCTTTTAATCCATAAAAAAAAAAGATGTACTCTCCCTGAAGAACTACAGACACAACAGTATGTTATCGCAAATGTATAAATTGTTTACTCGAGTAATTACAAATCGGATATCCCAAATTATAGATTATAATCAACCAAGGGAGCAGACTGGATTTCGATCAAGGTTTAGCACAAACGATCACGTATTAACTGTAAGAACTTCTTCTTCGACGAGACAGTCAATGGCGAATAGTATAGACAGCTGTTGAACGAGCTTTTGTGGCCTGAACTGATGAAACAAAGGAAATTATAGCTCATTTGGTTTCAACAGGACGCGGTGCAGTCGCACCATGGAAATAATATGTTTAAAAAAACTTTTTGATGGCTGAGTAATTTCAAGAGGCGCCGATGTCATGTTGATGTCGCGCTTATCGTATTTGCGATTACTTCCTGTGGGGTTATCTAAAGTCTAAAGTTTATGAAAATAAACCCTCCCTTGAGGAAACCAAAGCTGAAATTAGACATCATTCTGCTGCCATATTTCGATAACGACACTCAAAAAAAAAAAAAAAAGTTTACGATATAATTTGTTTTACTTCACCATTGTATTGAAAACAAAAGGTAGTCATTTAAATGATCTTATTTTTAAAACCAAAAAACTTATAATGTGTATTATATTATCTATCTTTATTATTATTACTGTTTTCTATCAAAATACCGTCTTTTGTACGCTTAATGTGACACAAAGATTTTGTTTTATAATTTTTCCTGCGGATTATAAAATATTATATAAATTCTTTAGGTTATCAACGGTAAAGATATGATAATTGAGTAATTTTTATTCTTTGTGCTATTATTTGATTTATGTAAATCAGTAAATACTTTCTCTTCAAGTAATTGACACGACAGAAGAAGAATTAAATAATTAAGAAACGTTCGAGACAGAAAAACTAAAATTTGTGGCCCTGTTCTTTTACGTAATTCTTGCGGTCTGCAGTCTATAACAAAAATAATTTTAAAAAGTTATAAACTTACGTTTCCAACACCACAGGTGCGGAAATTAAATTAGTTTTTCCTTTTAATGCCTTATATTCCACTTCTTCAAACACAATATCTGCAGTGTACGCAGGTGGTTTTTCCCTTAGTGCGACCTAAAAAAATGGAATTCTTTGAATGCGGAGAAAGCAAGAAATACAAATTTTGAAAAGATAAAAATCTAATTAAATACTTAAATAAAATTTATTCATTACACTGAATTATTCGAAATATAATAACATTATACCAAGGTGACATTAAACTATTGCATCATAAGTAATATATTTATTTATCTCGTTTATTGGACGTGTTATGTACATGTAAAAATAAAATCTAATAAAATGATCTTACGGATTCATATTTGCTGATACAATAATTATAAATATAGTTTTCTTGATATACAGATTGTAAAATACAAGCAAAATGTTATATCGTTGACTTAACCCTTTCAGAAACGCATTATGAATTTCTGACACAAAAAATTATAAATTTTAGTGTACGAAATAATTAAAGATAACGAATCGAGGTGAAAACATAAGGTAATACAATATCGCTTTTTAGGTAATTCTATATAATTTTTAATTCGCTTTATAATTATTTTTACAATTGAAACATTGTATTCCTTTATTATGAAAACAGGCAACTTTTTTTGCACTAAACGTCCACGTACAGCATAGGAAATATTGCCAGTGAAAGAGTTAATTTGGCCATGATTTGGTTCTTCAACACTAGCAGACATCTTATATCACCTCAACTCAAGAATGTATTATGAAAAATTCACATGTACAAGCAACAGTCAGTCGACTATCTAAACACATATTGCTTATTTAGATTAATCTAGAAAATTTAACTTTATTATTAAGATTTTATGATACGAAAACAAATTACGAAAAAAAAAATATTCTCTTCAATTATTAATTATGTAAACCAATTATAGTAATTAGCCAAAATTTATTTTATATAATTTTTTTAAACGTGTATTTCTTGTATAATATATAATGTACAAGCGCATTTATACTCTCAATATATTCCTTAATTAATACAATTCCAATTTTTTCTGCTAAGCTACAAGCTTGTCGAGAAACCTAAAAAAGTTTGATTACACTATTCATTTATATATTATATATATATATATATGTGTGTGTGTGTTCGCACATTCACTCTCTCATCTATCTCTCCCAATAGGATAACCGGTACTATGTTAAAATTCAAGTACGAACCGCTTTCAATATGTTTTCAAAAGTGCGTTCCATATCCATCAATTCAATTGGGGACCTATCGTGTTCGTGATGAAACAAAATGAATCTACTATTTTCATCCCTCGCTCTACCCTTAGACTGGATGTACGAACGAAAATTAGATATTTTGTCAAACTGTACGACCAAATTACACTTCCTTACATCGATGCCTTCCTCCAAAACCTGAGTACTTGCCAATAGGTTAAGTTTCCCGGTATTAAACCTAAAAGATAAACATATATATTTGAATAAAGATACTGATAACTAATATTATGTAATTATTACATATTTTATGTCCACGACCGTTACCACCGAGATAAAACCTGATGGTTCTGACGTCTGTCTACGTTTGTCGAACGAAGTCATAACAAACCAGTTTGATCATCGTTCCTATCAAACAGTTTATGTATTCTTCGTTGAGAAGTTTTAGATTTTTTTTTTTTTTAATGTTAAATTGTGATTCTACGTTTTTTCGATATACTTAATTAAATATATATTATAATTGCTGTGTACAATTGGCGGTTTTTACTCCATTTTATTGTTTATTCCGTTTGGAAATAACTTTTGTTCTATTTGCAACGATAAACACCTATATTTTAACATTTTGTGTTTAGTTTAAGGGGTTTAAATTTTTTTTTATTTGTTTAACATAACTAATTATTTTTGATATACAAATTTTGTTGTTCATTTTGTGTCAACTTTGTTTTTGTTAATATATTCTGTATTTTGTTTTCTTCAAGAGAATTTTGTGTTATACTTACTTGGTTTAGTATAAATTTTGCTTAAAATGCCATATAGATGTTGTGTTCCCAATTGTACTGGAAATCGCGGTTATGATGATCACCAAAGGTAAGTATTTTCGTTTCCAAACAACAAAAATTTAAAACAAAAAAAAAAACAGCGACAGAGCTATTCCAAGACAAATTTTCTTACCTTCAAAAGATAGTAAAGTATGTGAATTGCATTATAGAAATGAAGATATTGTTATAAAAGACAAAACAGGTAATATTCAAAATATACTTTTAAAACATATTCGTTTAAACGATAATGCTATACCATGTATTTTCTTCAAGTTGTCCAAATGTTTATCTCAACCGTGTCAGTTTAACGCGAAAAGTAGGGTTTAAAACTGAAGGAAAATGAAAACAAACAGTTATTAGTTTTAGTCGAAAGTAAATCTACTTTTGATGAATATATTTCATAGATTTTCATAAACTAATAAATTATGTTAAAATGTTTTTCTGAACCAAAAACATGGTTCCGTGTAAATAGTAAAACGGACAGTACGTTAAATTTTATAATCTCAGTTAATATTATTGATTTTGTGTTTCAATTCTTTACAATGTTCTCCAAACAATGATTTTTCATCATTGTCTTCATATGAATTTAAATGTTCTTTAAATTTTAATGTGAATTGCCTGCCTCTTTCACCATGTATCCTTTTTTACATTGATTAGAATTAAATCTATATACTCCCAAATATTGTTATATTTTTATTTTCTATTTTGTTGTTACTAATTGATTTTTAACAATCTGTTATTTTATTTTTTTTATTGCTAATTTATATTTATTAAATTTTTTATTATTTTATATGTATAACTTCCTACATAATTTATTGAACCAAAATTATTCTTTTTATCTTCTGTATTTTTATTGTAAGACTTTTTCCATATTTTATCAACTATAGTACGGTTATATTTATTATTGATTGCTATTTGTTTTATTACGTTATTTTTTTGTTAAAGTTGTTTTTGCTCTATTTATAAGACTCCTTAAACTGGCTAATTTACGTATTTTTGGATGGAATGAATCTTTAGATATTAATGTGTCTGTATATATATATATATATATATATCAATTTTTTAATAATGTTAATTTTTAACAGAAAATTGATTGTTTCATCACATTTTTCTAATGTAAATTGAGTGGTTTTATTATAATAATTAAGATTAGATAGAAACTTGCTCAAAATATTATTAGTATCAATCATTATTCCATATTATTAAAATATCCTCAGCATATCTTTTCCATACTTTGACATTATTTTTAAATATATCATTAATTTATAATATCAGTTGCAATCAGTGATAATGTAGATCCCGTCATTAAACCACTATTTTGTTTATATTTATTTTGAAACCGAAAGTAATTTTGATTTAATACTGTTTCTAATATTTTTATGTAATGATTTTTATATATAGGTATATATATTATTTTTAACATATTCTATTACTTTGTCAGTTAGAATGTTGTTACATAATTTATTACATTTAATAATATTAGTGTATCTTATTAAGTTTTATTCTTTTCAACCCGTTTATTAACACTATATAATTTTCAATGCTAAATTTATATTTTTGTCCCTCTTATATAATGGTCTATTTCTGATTTAAGATATGTTATTTCTAACAATCTGCGGTATTTTACATTTATTTAGTTCTTGTTTTTTGAACTTTAATTATAATTTTTAAATATTTAAATATTTTATTAATATCACTATCGTGAAGTATGTATTTTGTTCTTAACATACCTACCTGAATCAAGATTCATAATTCGAAAAAGATACAGGCATTTCATGTAGATGATATACATAAATCTGAAAAAGTTATTAATGAATTAAAAATTCATTTGTTATAGAAAAATTATGCACACTAAAAAACTTTCTACGGATAAATTTCATAATACAATGGCCGAAAAAATAAAATTGATTAAAAAAATACTACTGATAAACTAATACATGACCACAAGTTTGAACACACCTCAAAAAGAAATCAACACCTATAGACGAGAATTTGAAATTACTCAAAAAATTTATCATAGTGCAAGGTCAAAAATAATGAACTGACAAATATGCTTTAAAGTTATTGTTCACCCGAAGAAAATAATTGACTTGGTTTAAACTTCGATGGAAATTCAGAAGAATCTATTATAGCACTTAGTATATATATTTTTTCTTAACTGTTTCTTTTATGATAACCATAAAAAAAAATTGGCTGGAAATTTGCCATATGTACTTTGTCACAGCGGGACATATTTAGAATATATTTCAAAGATTTATTTTGAAGAAGCTGTAGTTGATTAAAAATTATGTTCAAGACATAATATATGCAAGAATGTGTTATAATCAGTCTCACAATTCTTTTATATATAATAAATTTGTATTGATATTCAGATAAGATTTATTGCGGAAAATAGATAATAATGGAAAGATGTGCTTATTAAATATTTTCTCTAACCTACTATATAGTTCCGAATGTTGGATAATAGACGCAACGTTAAAAAAAAATCAACTCGTTTGAGATGTATTGTTACCGACGCATCCTAATATCATGGATCTAAAAGAGTTAAGAATACTGAAGTGTTTAATAAACTTTGAAAAAATGTTTGTCGTGAGAACCATCACAACAACTAAAGCTGCACTATTTAGGACATATCACGAGCAGATCGAAATACAACTCTAAAAATGTTGCTCGAAAGAAAAATTATTGACAAAAGATCAATTCTTATGATTGGACAGCCTTAAAACTATTTTTGCTAATTAAATAAACGCAATTTAGTAACGCCAAAATCTAAAGTACTAAATATTACATATAAATGATAACGAATTATATATAAATATTTATCAAACTTACTCTTTCAGAACTAACAAATTTTCTTTATTAATACGTCTGGATTCTTGTTGACTATTAATATAATTAGTCCTATCACTAAATCCAGTAATGAAACCAACTTTTAAGTGAGAATAACTCCCAGATGGTTCTCTTATTATTCTCTAATAGTAAACAAGGACAGTATAAATATTATTTAAAAATATAAAGGAATAACCGCAGTACTTCGTAAAAGTATTTAGAAGAGCTATTTTTTATTACGTTAAAAAAATATAGAATTTTTCAGTAAAATATTACTCTCCGATTTCAAATTTTTTCCTTGTGTGAAATTTTAAAGTCTCATTGGTTATTTGGAATATTTTATGCATAATACTGCATCGCAGATGTATTGAAGTAAATGACTGAAATTGGTAGTAAACTCGTTCCAGAATAGTTTGTTCGAATGAAGTATTGTTTTAATAATTAAAAATTTGTATTAAAAATTACTTTAATAAAGTTGTATCACACCAAAATTTAGAATATTTAGATATTTAGGAGCTTTTATAATTTATATTCACTACATAATATACAGAAAATCAAGAAATTCGTAATAATCATTAATACATTAAAATACAACTGGCTTAATTGGTTAAATCAGTGCAAACAGTTAAGAGTATTATATTTAGTTATTTGAAAACAAATAGAATGTTTACTGTCAATACCCTACTTTCAGCTACGTAATTTTCGAAATACTATATACTTTTCCTTTAACCCGCGATTTTCAGGTAATTGTAATGCATGAAAGCCATCATGCATACTTTCACTTTTTATTTACACTTATAAAGATAAGGTACAAGTTGAGTATTATTCAGGGATATTTAGTTGTACTTAAAAGTTATTTTCATTTTACTAATCAACGGTACGTGTATATAAATATACTTATCATTCCGACAATGCCCATTACATATATAAGATACAAGCAAGCGTACATGACAATATAAATAAACACACACACACATACACATATACAAAAATAAATTGAAGTTATTTCAACCACGTAGAAGAACAGTTTCTTATTGTTTGAAAGACAATGATAAACATGTATAGAGAAAGCCAGGTGCGTAAGATAAATGAGCCAATTTTGGGATAAAATAATCTCAAATGAAAAATTAATAGGATTATGTGAGAAAAACAGGTATAGAATTTAATGGATTTATCATATTATTAATGACTTTTAAAAATGTATGTATGTGATATATATATATATATATATATATATATATATATATATATATATAAGAGAGACAAAGACGGGCATAAAAAGTAAAATATGCAATAATCAACAAATGATGGAGATGACAACAATCAGCTACAATATTTTCCATAATCAATGAATATCGAATAGAGCCGAAAAACCAAAAGGCAGATTGACTATAATAGGTAACTGTACTGGAAGACCATATTTTAGAAGATTTTATGTTTTTAATAACTATTAGATGAATGGATAAGAATTAATGTAATTGATTGAATAAGAATATTCCAGTGTATAAGAGAGTAAAGTGGTGTAAAACAAAACTAAATGCTAAATTTAAATACGAACGGAGCTAAATAAACATATGGAACGATTCTGTTTTAATTACTCTAACATACTATTAAAAATTATTTATTTTTTTACGGCCGCGTTGTAAGTAGAATACTAAAGTGTCGCAATAATGGAGTTATGCAATGCATAATTGTAGTGTATATTAAATTTTAAAAATTGTTTACGGCCATTTGACGTTGATTGAAAGGAGCATAAAAAAATGTCAATCGATAAAAGTTCAAAATTAAAAAATTATATAAAGACCGCACGTGCTTGTAAATCAGACCGGATAAATCGAACAAATGTGAATAATAAAAGAGAAACCACCACGTATTTTAGCATTAGGCGCATATGAATGAAGTGGTGTATTCCAAACTATAACAGACCTGATACACGAGTATTATGAAACAGAAATTGTGATCATTCAATTTCGATCATTTTAAAAATAAAATCCCATTATTTTGTTTTCAAACGAACGGAGAAACTTAATCTACCTGCCAACAACATTTTTAAACTGAGTCCGCGAGGGTATATTTATATACTAAACGAAAAGCGTTTTTCTGTGCCTAAATACAGCTTTCGAAAGAATTACAAAAGAATTATCGGTTCGACATAATTTCGAGTTATCAATTAACATCGTCCATATTTAAAAACCACGATAAGCCGATAAATACGCATTATTTATCAGAAATTGATACGCATTTTTTTTTTAATTTTATTAGCATCGCCACGCGGTCCACTAATATATATTAATAATATTCAAACTGTACGAAGATTTCCTTTCGAATCAAATGTATAATCGTGCGAAAGGGCGTACTAAAAAACCTATTAATGCCAATTTTAACGAAATGTTTTGAAAAAAACACAATGCTTACCGATAACACTTTGAACAGCATTTTAGCTGTTATCCGCTGCTGTACAAATATCAATGCTTGGTCATTGATATTACAGGTTCTTAATAATTCAAGTAATTCCTTCATTTTAGGCGTCGCACCGCGAAAAATCATATCAATCTCGTTGTTAACATCGTTTCGCTGAGCTAATTTCATAAATAAACATTTCCTGAATAACACATTAAAAAAAAGTTAACAACGCATTTACTTGTACAATAAAAAGAATAATAAGACGAAATCAAATTAGATGAATAAGTTTTTACATTAAGACAAAGGGACGGTTGTGCACATGCTTATTTAAATAATCAAATATATGCACATATATGTGAAACTGGACAATACATGTATAATTCATTTTCTTTTGATATCAGTTCATAGACTGTACGTTGTCGATTTAACTTCCATTTTTCTATTCTGCGCAGCTATTTTCAGTTTAACCAATGTTAGCAACCCCGCTTCTTGTTTCATACGATCTAGTGTATATTTTATCATGATCTTCCTTGTATCTTCCCTTCCAAGATATCCGCCAGAGTTCCTGGGTGTCTTAGGATATTCCCAATCGATTTCAAATGTCCTCTGTGTATCGATAAGTAAGACTGTTCTATTTTCATTCACCCAAAATCATCAATGTTTTATATGTACACGCGCGTAAATAAATACGTAGCACATAATAAAGGAACGTACATAATAAATAAATTACACTGCACAAAAAAAGCACAAACACACACACACAAATACATACGTTAAAGATTCATAATTTTAATGAATAAACATATGGTGGAAACGTAATATGGATTCAAAAACGATGTGAACGCGAAACAATCCTATGTATCCAGATACTGATGCAAAAGTAAGGTTAAATAGTTAGCTCCCGAAAAACTAATCTGTGATGTACACGAAACGCAAAATAGTGGGAATTAAAATTAACGCTGAAATGACAAAATATATAAAAATATTTTGAATAAGCAGCAAGAACGCAAACAAAATAAAAATAGACGGAAAAGACAATAAAGAAAGTTTCTGCCTTCAGATATCTAAGGAGCTCGCTAACAAAAGAGGAACTCGGATAAAAAGATCAGATTCAAAAATTTAAAAGTATATTATAATGACAGTGATGGGCTATCAAAACTACAACGAATCAGACATTATATGTAAGCAACCTTGCTTTATGGAAACACGGGCTCTTAGATGAGTTATATAAAAGAACGTAGCAGCTTTGAAAAGTGGATATACAAGCGCGATTGATGAAGGTTGGCTGGATGAACAGAGTAATGAATGAAAAAATGTTTGCAGAAAAGATGCGAATTACTAACAATTGTAACAAAAAAAAAATTGCAACATAATGAACCTAGGACACATTGCGGTGAGGAAAATAGGTACAAAATATTCCTACTCATAATTCAAGGAAAAATAGAGGGGAAAAAGAATATCATAAGTACAGAATATAAAATGTTGATAGGAATTAAATATTAATTGATATAGCAATAAATCGGGACACGTAAAGTTTGGTCGCTAACTAACCGGACGTAGTGAAGAATGAAGAATTATCAATATATACATTTTACGGATATTATACAAAATATATTACCTCAAAACATTAATCTTTGTTGACGAAACACTTAGCATGAAAGTTAAGTTATCTTGAAAAGAACACATTTTCCACACGTGATTCGTGAGTATATTATAATCGCAAACACGCATAGCAGCGTACATACCTAAATTTTCGAAAATATGCTAAACAAAAAGGTAACATTGAACGATTAGTCATAAATATTTATGTTTAGAGAAATATTGAATTTTATCAACATTTGTTTATAATATTACTTCATCATTATATATAATATACTTATAAATAAAAGATATAAAAACGCGGTCAAGAATTGTCATACATATCGTGGTGCTGACTGCAATACCGGTCACAAGCTGTGTGTGGCAAAATGCAAATTAGTTTTAAAGAACCAGAAGAAAACAAAAGAACTGTACAAACAACTCGATATTACAAAAATAATATTAAAAAAAAGTAGAGGAAACATTTCAAAATGAGTTGGAAAAACAAAGTAACACGAAGCAGAATGAGGACCAAAGCATTGAAACGATGTGGAAAACATGGAAGCGAAAGGTTAAAACAGCAGCAGAAAATACGATCCCACTCAAAGGGAAGAAAATTCACAAAGTGTGGATGAACCAAGACATATTGGATATGATGGAGAAAAGAAGAAAAGTAAACCGAACTAGTATTGAATACACGATAATAAACAAAAATATCAAGAAAATGTGCACAAAGGCAAAAAGTGAATGGTATGCTGAGAAATGTCAAGGAATTGAAGAACTTGAAAAGAAACTAAATGACCGAGATATGCATACCAAAATAAAATAAATGATGGACACACACAAAAAAAGAAGAAGTGGGATAGCATGTATGCGCGAGCAGATGGGAAGTATAGTGTCAATAATCAAGAAAAGGAAGATATTTAGATAAAATACACAGATGAACTGTACAGGGATGGTACACGGCCTGTTCAAATTAAAACTTCAACTGCAGAAAAATCACCACGAACTGAAATGTGGGAGCTGAGAAACGCTGTTACAAGAGCGAGAAACCATAAAGCTGTGGGGGAAGATCTTATTCCTGTAGATTTAATCAAACACAACACCGACGTATGAAAAAGGGATTTGTAGATACTGAACAAAATATATGATGAAGGAACGCTGCCCGAGGACTTCAAAGTGATAAACCTCGTGCCATTATACCAAAGAAAAATAACGCGCAAAAATGCTCAGAATATAGAACCATCGCGCTAATGAATCATGTGCTTAAATTGTTACTGTCAATGCCAGAATTGGAAGGAAGTTAGATGAAAATCTAAGTGAAACCCACTACGGATTCGTAGCAAAAAAGGGAACGACAGATGCAATATCCCTTCTGAAAGTAATCATTCAAAGGACATTAAATGCTAATATGGAACTCATTGTGTGCTTCATTGATTATGAAAAAACATTTGATCGTATCAATCGCGAGAAATTGATGGGAATCCTAACGAAATTCAATATCGATGATAAGGATCTAAAACTTATCAATAATCTGTACTGGAGTCAAAGCGCTAATATAAAGATCGGAACGGAGTACTCAAAGAATAAATGCTATATACAGAAAGGAGTCAGGCAAGGCTGCTCTCTCTCACCAAGGCTGTTCAACTTATATGCAGACGAAATGATCAAAGAAGCGCGAATTGGAAAAATGGGATTGAAGATCAATGGGGAACGAATAAATGAAATTAGTTACGCAGACGATAAGGTAATAATTGCTGAAACAGAAACGCAAGCGCAGAAGATGATCGACCGAATAAATAGCGCTGGCTTGATATACGGAATGAAACTTAATGTAGGTAAAACAAAAATGATGAAATTTACAAAGAACGATGACAGAAGGTTATAATCAAAATTGGAACACATGAAATTGAAAATGTAAATGAATTCAGATATCTTGGCACGCTGATAAATAACGATGGTCGAGACCACAAGGAAATAAAGACACGAATTGGTATGGTGAAAAAGGCCTTCAATAACCTAAGCAAAGTTCTTGGAAATCGAACGATGAACCTCACCCTACGAAAGCGGATAATGAAATGTTATGTATGGTCCATTTTGAAATATGCCTGTGAAACGTGGACTACGAGCGCGAAGTGCGAAACTTACTGCTTTTGAGATGTGGTGTTACCGAAGACTGCTCCGGATTTCATGGAAAGATTACATAACCAATGTGTCAAAAATAGGAGAAAAACGGAAAAACATGGTAAATGATGTTAAGAAAAAAAAAAAAAGAAATACATAGCACATAAAATCCGTGAAGGTGGAGTCTTTCTGCGGGTAGTACAAGGAAAAATACAGGGAAAGCCAGCAAGAGGAAGAAAGCGGTGGAGTTGATGACGGCAAATCCACCGGATGACTCACCAAGCAGAATCCTGAAAGACGCCAGGAATCGCAGCATATGAGAAAGTATGTACGCAATCTCCTGTAAAAGGGAAGCGACTACGATGATGATGATATATATATATATATATATATATATATAAAACACACACACATTTTTAATTCATTAATATGATAAATCCACTAAACTCTACCTGATTTTCTCGCATAATCCTATTTTTTCATTCGATATTATTTTTTCCCAAAATTGATTCATTTATCTTATGCACTTGACCTTATCTAGTTATGTTTATCATTGTCGTTCAAACAATAAGAAACTCTTCTTCTACGTGATTATTCGACCGTAATAAACTACTCTGTTCCTGCATAGATTATAAAAATCGAAGAAAACTGGTTTTATCGTTTAAACGCAGTGTATGTATGGTAATATTCCTTTACCGGTAAATTCTCTATCACTATAGCTTGTTTAATCAGTTCCTGAATACTCTCGTCCCGACACATATTTTCAACTTTTTTAAACTTCTACACCTACATTCGTTTTATCTACTGTATATGATCGAATTTTTCCTTGCTGATTTCAATTTTCTAAGTTCGATATAAAATTAACCGTTTCTATTTGACGTTTTTACTCATAAGATACTAAATCGGCTTCCCAATTGAGTTTTATTATTTTGCTAAAATAAATATACTTTCATACTTATACAGAACTACTACACACATAAGTTCATTTTATTTTAATATTGCATGAAGAATAGAATTATTTCAGTGATAAAAATGATCTCGATTACAGTCAGGATATTGTTCCCGCTGTGAACGTTGTAGATAAATCAATTTTCACAAAAAAAGATTGTGGGCCCTTCAATCAAAATATCAGGAATGTCAAGAAAGAAACAATTCAGAAAACCAATAAATCTAAAGATATAAAATAATAATAAACAAAAAAAAAGTAAGATTAATATATACATATATATATATATATATATCGCTACCTGGTATTCTTCATCTTTACTTATGGTTCCGAAACATGTAATAAACTCTACAGATCAGCAACATATTGATGAATTTGAAATGAAATGCTGGGAATAAAGTGGTATGATAAACAAACTAATTTTTCGATCATTAAGCGACTTATAATAATAATAATAACAAATATATTTCAGATTAATAAATAAATTACAATTCCTATTTATGTACACATACCGAGCTTACATAATTGCTCATACTGTACAATATTTGATTTAATATTAATACTAATATAGGAATAAGAAAATAAAAACAACTGCAGGGAAAAAATACAAATAAAAACCCTGCTTAACTTTACTAATTTATCTATTTAATGTATAGTGATATATATATAGTGAAACACATAAAGCATCTTCTTATACATATCCATATTTTCGTGTACATAATTCTTATTATATAGCTTAAAATAATAAACAAAATTTAATGTATAGCGTGGTTTCGAGCTAGGTAACCATGCAATTTAGAGAAGCGCATGCTTAATTATTTTATGTTTATATTTTTTGTATTGTAGTTGGAGTGATTGTCGTGTGTAATTGCCGATTTTCCTTATTATAGCATGCGGGTTAGTACTACACTTTACATGGAATTTGTTGGACTGGCTACTTACAGCTTCAGATATGTATGGATGCTTTAATTTAGTGTGCATTTCTGATACTCCCGTGTAAATTGGAGCATTCAGTATAATTCGTAGACACTTATTTTGGAATGCTTGTAATTTGTTCAAAGTTGTCTTGCTCTCGCTGCACCAGATTGGACAGGAGTATAATAGTAATGGCAAAAAATAAGTTTTATAAATTAAATATTTGTTAGCTGTACTCATTTTTGATTTCTTATTGAATATAGGAAATAATTTATAGTCTCGTATGGGCTTTTTCAATAATGTGATTAATGTGCTTTGAAAATGTCAGGTTTTTATCAAGCACTGTATTTTACAGGTAATACAAGTAAAGTAGTATTAAACAATAAGGAAAACTGTAAAATACTAGCAGGATATTTTAAATTGCAAAGAGCCAGATATGAGATTCGAACGATGCAGTTAACCAAAAACAAGAGAAAATTCCAGAGCTCCAGATCTCGATGAGATTAAAGAACATATCCAAGAGTTCAAGAATAACAAAACATGCGGCAATGACGCTTTTATAGCGGAGATGTGGAAACTAGCAACGGTCGATTTGTGAAGAAATTACACAGAATAATACAAGGGTTCTGGGAAAAAGAAAAGATACCTGATGACAGTAAAACTGTGCCCAATACATAAAAAAGGAGAAAAAACAGACATGAATAATTACAGGGGAATTTCGCTTCTGCCAATAACGTATAAAATCTTTTCGAACGCTATCGAAGGCTAGAAGAACAGGTGGAAAAACAACTGTGCGAGTATCAAGCTGAGTTCCGTAAGGGAAGATGCTGTGCGGAGCAGATCTTGAATCTTAAATTATTATTGAACTACAACAAATTAAGAGCAGCCAACATAGTAGTTACGTTCGTGGATTTTAAGAAGACATACGATTCAGTTGATAGAACGTCCCTCCTGAACATGCTAGAAGAATTTAGATGTCGATGAAAAGTTACGATCTCTAATCAAACAAAGAAGCAACAGGGAAATATATGAAACAAAAGAAAAGGTTACCGACACAATAAGGAAAAGAAAAGTCGCCTTTTATGGGCACATAAACAGAATGGACAACAACCCTCTTACCAAAGAGGTGTTTGATTTTTTTGACAACAATCCGAAAACTAGAATGCCATGGATGGTACGGATGGTACAAGTCAAAAGGGATGTGGAACATATGGCAATATCTGATGAAGAAATCAAAGATAGAAACAAGTTTAGACATCGGATCCAATCTTTCCAAGGATTCCATGAGCCTGCAACTAAAAAGACAGGGCGAACGTGGACAGAAAAAAAGGAAGAAGACACACTCGAAAATGTTGAAAAAATATTGGTTAACAAAAGAAAAGAAAAGACAGGATGCCACGAGATGGTGATAAAGAAGACGGCGCGAACATGGACGGAAGAAAGAAAAAGGCTCATTTGAAACGGATGAAAGAATACTGGACAAAGAAAAGGGAAGAACAAAATTGACTTAAAACTAACATCGTGCGAATAGCTTTTCCGTGGTACATAGATGACCAAAATCGAATATAATATATATATAATAAAATTGTTTATACATGCAGGGAAGTTAAATTTACGTTATATGATGTTTGTATTGCATACTATATTACTTTAGTTCTCCTTATTATTATTGACCTTCATTCATCTTACAATCTTCCTCAGGAACAATCGATATTCTGAAATACATAAAAACAGTATAATGGAACTGTAGGTCTGCCTATAGTTGTCAGGGAGAACTTGTAAAGTTTCTGTCTAGGTCAAGAGCGTCTGTGTGCGTGTTATGCGAGGCTTGGCTCAAACCGAATCAGGAATTTAGGATTCCTAATTATAAAATCCTACGTTGTGATGGTACACATAAAGAGGAGTGGCTATCATTCATAACTCTCTGACAACGGAACATTTTACTATTAATATACCGAATTTTAGTTTTGGGAATCACTTTTAAAATGTCATCGATATATATAATTTCTATAAAACTAGTACATCGTTGTTACACCATAGAAATATACGTAACGATTACGATGGAAGCCAAAAACGGTAAATTCAGAAACAAATATTACAAATGTTGAAAACTAAGGCTGTTCTACTCATATTATTACGTTTGGGAACGTACAGACGTAAAACTGATAAAATACATATTTAAAATTGATTTGAGATAAAAGAACGTCGTAAAAAAAAATCTATATAGCCCGTTAAACTAAATTGTTTTTGTTACATTCTTAGAATTAACGTAGTTCTTCTATTTTCTCAAGTCGTGTAATGTAAAAAAAAGTCTTAAGATTGGTGTTACCATTATTAAGTAACTATGATAATAGATAAAATACAGTTAAAACTTACTTTAATCGAACCGCCCACTTTATCCACTTTGTTAAATGAAGCGATCTGTAAATCATTTACGAGATAATAATGTCCATACCGTTCATCGCTGCTCCGTACAGAGTATAACGGATTCCTTTCTGAAAACAGATCTTCTACATACTTCATCGTCGACTCGTCATTATAATATTTATAAGGCATCAACTTCTCTTGCGGTTTTGTACGATATCTGCGTCCAATGTAACAAATGATACAAAAAATTAATACGGAATTCACGTTCATAATACATAGATTTGTCAAAAATAACAAGGTCATAATATCTGAACATTTTAAAAGTCTATTAATAATTTCGTTTTTCATCACGTTCATAATGAATCGAAATTAATAACACAGAATTTAAAAGCTATCTGTTTTAGAATTGTAGAGCTCAGTAATTAATTATTAAATAAACATAAAATCGAATAACTATTTCTTATATTGTAAAAAGTTAGCGTCGTGTCATATATGTGGGTAAGTATCATATAGCACATCAGATACTTCTATGGGAGCATGCTCGTGCTCCTATAACGACATAACTTTAACCATTTTTTACTTGGTCCATATATCCAGTTCGTGGTCTGCATTTAATCTGTCTACCATTCATCATTCCTTCAATTAGTGTTGTCATCCACACCAAATGTCTGATGAAATGCCCGACCATTTCATTTCTTCTTTTTTTTATTTTTAAAAACGTTCATGTTTCTGATCCATGCAACGCCATATTTCAGATAAAGCTTTTTACAAAGTGTTTTCTAGTATTTAAGTGCCACCTCCGTATCGGAGGTAGGCGATAATTTACCTATACATAATTTCTTGTACAGTGTAAGTAGCGTACAAGGCGTTCATAATATGGCGCTAGCATAGACAGACACACACACACCCGGGAGAAATGATTGTAATCACTTTGTTGTCAGGTCACAATGCAGCCTCGTATGTTTTTTGCCGTGTACTATATTGTTATTAGCGCACATATTGTGTTGTGCGTGGTGGTTTGCCATTGCCTTCGACGCGATATTAGGATTATTATATATTTGTTTAAATAATTTTTGCGTCGTCGATCATATATTCAGAAATCCATGCTCTAGCCAATAAGCTATCCCGACGACTGATATATATATAATGAACATATTCTAATCTAATTTATACAAGTCCAAATTTTCCAAGATGCTAAATTTACAATATATTTTTATTATTATTATTATTATTATTATTACTCGGAACGAAGTATCATCTTATTTCTAGACGATAATCGTAAAATATATAAAAAAAGTAATTATTATTATTATGGAAAATATAACCATTCAACTTATTAATGAAATAATCATTAAATACATTATGATAGAGGAGTTTATACAACGCATTCTGCAAGATCACATAAAGATATAATTTGTAAGTAAAAGTAACTTAGAAACTTTCTATACATAGATTATATAATATTGAAATCCAACACGAAAAATTCAAGGCAACTAAAGGGCATATCGATGAAACAAACAACGACTGGAAAAATCGAGAGTATTATAACACAATTTCAGCCAAAAGTGTATTTTTTCACAATTAAATAATCATGTAAATTATACTTTCTTTAACGATCTAATTCATTTTTTAAAATTTGGAAAATGTATTAAATCAACCTGTAATATTCATATAAAATTTTCGAGAAGAATAATCTTGAACTACATAACTTTAGAAAATTAAACAAGCTGGTTTCATAAGTAGAAAACGTAGAGTCACACACCGAGAGTAAGTTTTACTACTAACTCAATTAATAAAATGATAGCAATTATATCGATCTTACTGCACCTTTTATATAGTTTATCATCGTGCACTCAAGTATAAAATTTACGAGTTGACGAAAGACTACCAGTTCACAAACATTATTAAAACAAATATTTTTTTACGTTACACTGACTCTATTTAACATACAAAGTCATCCAATAGGGAAATTAGACGCGGCATTTTTTGAAATCTGACGCTCTCGTAATAACAGTCCAACATAAACCTTTCGAAAAAGTAGGGAAATCAATGATCTATGTGGCAAAAAAAAAAAACGACTGAGAAAAACTAATTGAAACTTAATCCAACGAAAACACAAACATATCTTCGTGACCAATAAGCTAAATGACAACTGAATATCACATCAAAAGTGACAGAATTACAGCATACGGATCGTTCTAAATATGTATGGATCATCCTAGATAGATCTTAAACGTACAAAACAAGTTACCAGGATGAAGGTCGAAGCTAGGGCAAATTTAATACGTAAATTAGTAAACAGTAGCTCCAGTGCTTACCACAAATGCTGGAAACAACCTCATTAGCATTTTATTATTCTGTAGATGAGTATACGTGTCATATTCGGAGCCTTTTGGCATATGCGGAAAAAATAAATGTAACACAATACGGCAAATTTACAATTGATAGCAGGTTGATTACTGTTAACACCTTCATGAAAATTATTAACTTCTTCGCGGTACCGCTTCCACGGAAACAAGACATAAAATAGACGCAATAAATCAAAAGCTGTAAACGATGCTCGTCATACTTTGTAAGAACTATCAAGTAATTGTAGGGCACTGCGGAATTAGTAAAACATGAGATATGGAATAGTTGAGAAACTAGACCAAACACGAAATATCGCTTAGTAGGACAGCACGTATCAAGTAAAACATAAAGAAATTTTTTGTAACAAATGTAATTAAGCAGTAATGCAAGATGGTGTCCATTTATTGTTTCGATTGCAAATGCATACCTGACAACTTGCATGACATTATTGGCGATAAATTAATATATATATTTTTTATGGACACACAAAAAAAAAATAAAATACTTTGTAACGTCGTGATCGCGCGACGATATTACTCTTCCTTTGAAAGTATTTTCTATGTCCGTAATTACATTCTGTAAATCTCCACTTGGGATTTTCTTAAAGCTTGATAATAATACCGCGGTTAATCCCAGTATCCGCGGACGGTCAGCGTGGTTCGCTTTACTATACTCGTCTAGTATCTTGAATAATAAATGTAAAATGAAACACGATTTATTTGAATAATCAACGAATATAAGATGTTTCCGTAAAATTAATTATTTCTTTTAAGAATACAAAAATAATTCAATTTCGAATTTTAATTTATTCCGATAACCAGAAAAAGAAAAGATAACTGATAATTTAACTAAATATTCAAATTTTATTTAAAAAAAAAAAAAAGTCAATACTATCCAATATACGGATATGTATTGGTACTTGCGTATCTAGTGTAGTAAAACAACAATACACTAACAGATCCGTTTAAAATATTACGTCATATAACAAAATTAGATGATGTAATTACCGAAAATTTTACATAAATGACATTATATTTTCGTGATGGAGAGTCTTTAAAACGAGAAAGAACGTTACAATGTGAACATTTTCAAGTAAATGTGAACACCGTCTATATGAGAGCAAATTTTTAATTAAATTCACTATAGAAAAGTAAACGCTGCCATGTATTTGTTATTATTGTTTTTATTTATATTCTATTGGGGATTTTTGTAATTCGATCTTTATCTATCTCAGTGATTAACTACTGTAGTATACGATGAATAATTTATATTTTAATTTATTTTCCAACGCACCCTTAAACTCGCCATAATATGTATTAAATGTTTAATCGAAATTTCATCGTAAACATGTGCAAACATTTTGTGTTTTGTTGTTTTTTCCTTTAAAGATTTAAACGCTCTTAAAATCGACATTTCCGTCGGAAATTCATAATCGAAAATATAATTTAAAAATAAAACCATAATAATGAATGAAAGAAAGTAAAAATTAATATAGAATGATGTTTAACTTTATTCTGTTATGACAAACACGTATATTCATTAAATCAAAGAACTTTAGTCACATTTTGCATTCATAACGGATTCCGGGAAATTTTTGTACTTGTGTATGTGTATATATATGAAAATAGATACGAATTGTAGCAGCCAACCTATCAGTTAATCGTTACTCATTTCGTAAAGTCGTCGTCTAGTCTAGTAGATCGATGTAGTTGTTAAAATCTTCAGTAAAAGCGATTAGTATTCGTAATGTTATCGGGACGTGTAACGAAATAGCTATATATCAATGCACACGTGTAACCAAATTCATAATTTTATTATAAATAGGAAATCAGCAAGCACTCACACATCTACAAGAAAAATTAAATATATTTATAAAAACTATATATAATAATAATTCCGGAGAAAATGAGAACATCGAAATAAGAGTAATAATAATGAATAAATAAATATATAAATAAAAAACAGTATTCGATCTCACTTCCAGAAAAAACATTTATTTAATTAGTACCATACACATCCGTTCCACTGTATATATTTAAACGTTTATCGACATAGTCAGCAAATTTGAAAATTCAATTTTAATATAAACCGATTGTATAGGTTGACTACTACACTAGTTAGTTTTGGTATACGGTAACTCTCGTCAGTTTAAGATATTATGTTGTCGGGAGGTATAACTGGTTAGAAGATAATTTTTTGCAAAGTGGCGATCACGAGCAAAACTAAAATTCACAAAATAAAAAATAATTATTTGCTAATAGGCGATTACGACCAAATCTAAAATAATCACAAATTATAAATTTTATCGTACCACGACTAGCGATATAAATACCTACGAAACACATACTATCCATTAAAATTATTATAATTTGGCATAAAAAAATTACTAGACACAATCTATTAATTTCTTATAAACTGGTTAAGACCACGACGGAATATTAAGTATTCATTCTTTATATTTATTGAAATTATTATAAATGGGGCAATCAACGACGGAACACGGTAGTGATCGCTGTAATAATTATATATATATTATAATTTAGAAAATATAATTCATATATTTAAATGTTAACAATGAAATAAGAAATAGAATAAGTATTATTACAAATGAATTACTAAAAAATTCAATTTTAAAATTATTCCGAACAATCTGATTTATCATTTTCGTCATTACAAACGTATACATAATTTGAAAAATCTAACATAATAAAAAATTTCTAAACATGCTTTAACAAATAAATAATAGTATTGAAGGTATTACCTTTTTCATCGGATGATTCTTAATCGCATGGTGGCATTCATCGAAGACAATCAAACACGTTTGGTTAAATTTAACGTATCCTTTATACAAAGCATTTTTAAATACTTCAGGAGTCATTACAATTATCTACAACATATAAGTCGTCGTAATATAATCAAAAATAAATGTTCCATTCGTATGATATAATTACATGATGCGATTAGAATTGAACGATTCAGTTATGCAAATCATCTTGTTCTTTTTGTAACCGCTATTTAATCATATCAATATTCATCTAGGATCTCAGCTTTGTCATTTACTGTTATTCCAAGAAGATAATCAATACGTGAAGGTACAAGTTAACGTATACCAATTATTTATTCTTTATAAAACTAACATTATTATTAACACGTTGGATTATTATTATATTAGAAATATATAAAAGGAAACATTATAAAAATTTCGTGACGAATTGGAAAGCGCGATTTGATAACATTTTTACAAATAAAAAAATTTCTAATATAAAAAATATTCATATCAACAATGTGGTAATTCCAGTTTAAAAAATCAGTAAAATATCTAGGAGTCCATTTGGATAGACAACTAACCTGGAAAAGCCACATAATAGCAAAACGTAATGAATTAAATGTAACGTTTAGAAACATGCTTTGTCTTATCGGAAGAAAATCACAATTATCACTGGTAAACAAGATATTATTGTACAATCAAATTCTAAAGCCTATATGGGCTTATGGAAGTCAACTTTGGGGCTGTGCTAAGCAGAGTAATATAGCGAAATACAACTCTTTCAAAATAAAGCATTAAGAACTATCACAGATACACCGTGGTATTGCACACGAACCTAGGTGTTGCACCCGTGAAAGATAAAATACAAGAAATAGCTAATGAATATGGCGACAAAACTCTATTATCACACAAATACTTTAGCTGTTGCTCTGCTGGATAACTCGACGGAAATCAGGCGATTAAAATGAACAAAACCTACGGATCTATTATGAATAATCAGCAATAAACACAAAGTATTAAAGTACATTTAGCAAAAATCCTTATCGCTGGATAAGGAATTTCCATAAGTCAATCGCTGTTTTTTTTAATGTTTGCTAGATAACCTAGAGCTAGTGGCATAATTGCGGAAATTAGAAAAAAATATATGAATAAACTTTTCTGTCATTTTTAAACGTACAAATTAAAAATTCAATAAATCAGTTGAAACGAGTTAAAACCCACGGAAGTGATAGAATTATAACTGAGCTACTAGTTATGTAAATGATGTATTAATTAATAAAATTAAATGTTTATTCAACGGAATATTATTCGCAGAAAAAATAGCTCAATAGCGGAATATTACAAAAATAATACTATTACATAAAAAAGAATTACAAACATTAAAGTATTTATCAACGTATTCTATAAACATTTAACAAATCAGTTAGATAATCAACAGTCGTAGGAGTAAACAGGTTTTCAAATGAATTGTTTTACTAAAATATAATACATCAGGAAACATAACGGAAATGAAGTACGGAATAAATATTTTTTGCTTTCGTTCAGGTTTATGAAAGCTTTCGACTCCGTGCATCATCGTTATTCCCTTAATGTTTCCTTGAAGACACAAAGGATACATTAGAAATATGTAAGATTAACAACAAAATATTTATAACATTCAGGGGAAAAATAATATTAGACAAAAGGAGTAAACTCCGTTTGAAAAAGAAGTTGAGCAAGAGAACACGGTGTTGCAATTAACAAATTTACAAATCGCAAAAACCACTGGAAAACAATTACAAATGATGCTTTACGATTTAAAAGAAACTGAAAAAAAGCAGGACTGAATATAAACGGTAACAAAACTAAATGATTAATTAATACGAAATGGAAAGAAGTGAACATCAATTCAGAAAAACTAAAACAGGATGTAATATATCTTGATAATTAATCTCATTCAGAAACAAAACTATTAAAAGAAAAAAAATAGAAGAATAGCGATGAGATACAAAACTTATTGAGTTCGGTAGGAAATGTTTATTACGAAAATGAATCCATCAGTAAAAACACATAATACTTGTATCATATCGATTACTTCCATGAAATGTAAAACAAATAAATAAGTTGCAAATTGCTCATAGAGAGATGGAGAGGAAAATGAGAGATGCAATGAAATTCAATAAAATATATAACAAAAGATTAATCGCATAGTCAAAAACAGACGATCTAATGAAAGTAGCAAGAAAACTGAAATGGTCGTATCAGACAGCTAAGTAAAAATAAAATGAACTCCGTTTGACAGGAATAGGGAAATTACAAAACAAAAAAATATATCGCTTACTTTTAAATACATTATATTATATATATATATACAGTTTTCGTGTGTTAAACACCATGTAAAAATGAATACATGTATAATGTAGTAACTACAAGGACACGTGTATTGTACTGCGTAATATTGAATGAACTCACATGAAAATTGTAAATTAGCAATAACGCATAAAAATAAACACACATTTATACGATCGCTACAACGATAATCAAGCATGTTTTCCCTTAGATTAAGAATTTATATTATTTATTTCACAATTATATTTTTTTAGAATTAAATAAATCATATGGATTCATACATCATGTTCGTTCATTACAGTAGTCCAACGAAACTCGTCCCAATCATCTACGTTTAAATCACCAGCAATGCGTGCAACATCCGAAGGGGTATTGTTATTTATTTCCTCAAAGTGTTGATCTAGTAGCTGAATAGTTACCGCCATAAATAGAATAACCTTATGTCCGTCCTCGCCTCGTCTGAAATAATTGGAGTTCAACGCAAATATTAAAAAGCAAAATAAATTTTAAATCCATGATACAAATATATATTCATGTTAATCGTATACTATAAATGTTAAAACTTTACAAAGTACATAACTTTTCGTTATTAGAAATGATTAAATATAAGAAATATTAATTATAATATAATTAAAAATCATTTCTCTTATGTACGTATACAGATATGCAAACAAAAGATCCATACATAAATTTTCAACTTAATTTTAAAATTTATTTTCCAAGAAACCAGTGCCAAATTAATGTATAATGAATTTAAAAGTTTGCATATTCTAAATCGACATTGAAAATAAAAACAAATAATACTTTAAACAACTTCAAGTTCAGTACATAAAAGTATTGGAAAAAACAAATATCGGGTAAAATTTCAAATGAGACACCATTCATAATCATGGTATAAGCCATTTTTGACAAATTACTACCTTTACTAGTAAATATTAAACGCAAAAAATACATTTTTATTGTTTTGAATGGTTTAAGATAAAAACCTTATGAAAATATTTAAAAAGAACAATACACCAATAAAGTTTGTAATAAAAATAGGAACCGCTACAAAAACATAAAAATAAAAAAGATATTTATTATAATTAGATTTTAGTAATAAGGTATTGAAGTTTAAACAACAATTTTTATTCAATTTAAATGTAGCATACGAAATGAAGTATTATAAGGATAATTCAATATCATACTTTACTTATGTTCATAATCATTTAATGTTAATTGCGGAATAACATTATACTACAAAATTTTATGGACACCACTACTTTTTCTATTTTTACACTGGGCAATGCGCTTTTTAATCTAAGTAATTGACGATACGTTCTCCTCATACTGAAAATAATAATAGATGTATATCGTAAGCAAATACCTGCAGTATTTTTCTGCTACTTCCCTCATCAGCATTATACTGATGTATGTTTTTCCGCTGCCAGTAGGTAAAAATACAATAGCATTTTGTTGTCTTGCATATTCCAAGATTTTTTCTTGATAAAGGCGGGATTGCTTCATCGAACAACAATAATTTTAATTTATTAAAGTCGTTACGATTATTAAATATATTTGACATTTACAAAACTGGTAGATTCGTAGAATACTTGTACACTCCTGATTTTCGTTTTTTTTTTTTTTTTTAAATATCAAAAATTCCTATTTTTAACGAGTTACGAAGTTAAAATCCGCGGAAATCATTTTTGAAAGTCTCGTTTTTTTTTTTAATTCTACTTCTAACTAGCCGAAATAAACCTGACCGATTCTAACCTAACTGAATTTAACCTAACCTAGGTATGTTTATAAACATACTTATAAGTAAAATTTAAAAGGTTGTAATTTACAATTAAAAATTTTTTCCCCGTTTTTTTTTTTATTTTTTATTCCGCTTAGGGAAGCAGAATACACCAATTTACCCAAGCCTCAATCGATTCTGAGTTGTACAAGTATGCTACGAAGGAGCCAAAAAACTAAAGCGGTATATATAGTCCATAAAATAAAGCATTGCATGCAAGATCTAAATAATGAAAATTATGTATAATGTACATCATTTAAGGAATTTAATTTCAATATCAAAATTTATATTAGACTTACATAATTTGTGCTTCTTTGTAGGTCCATATTGCCGATTTTTTCTCAAATCACCGATATTTTAAATTATCACACAACACTGTAACACAAAGTAGATTGGATTAATTTTTGCAGGAAATCATTAAATTGTGAAACCAAATTACTTATCAATGCTTATGAACAATAAAATGAACTTGTGGAAATATAAATACCGCGTTAAGTCTCGGAGCAACCAAGCATAGAATGGATCCACAAAATCAATATGAAGAACGTGTTTAAAACTTGTTCGTTTAACATGCGTAAACGGTTAATTTATCTTAATAAAATAACAAAGCTAATCACTTTAACAAACTACAATTTTTTTCATTTCTGTCACAAAAATTTGTTACATGTAACATACAATATTTGTCAGTAATACACTAAATACATCAATATAACGCTAATAAAATAACTAAGCTATTATAGGAAATTTACAGTACTTTTACACTGTTTTTATATAATTTATAATATCGGTTTAATTATATGCTCTACACGTAATTCACAACGTACTAATTCACTTCACATACACCTTTTCTTACACCGGCGTAAAACAAATCAACTTACTTTACTTTACTAGTCAGTCACCAAGTCACTATCATTAATTCATTACTAAAATAACGTGTCACTCCTTGACATCACACGTCATAATCTAAATCAAATCAAACCGGAAATAAGCAATGTATCCCGATATTAAATAGTAATACATTCAATTTAATCGAAATTTTACTACGAGGAAACGTACACAATAAACATAAAATGTATATGTTCAATTATAAAATTTATACCGATAAATAATGATCTAAATAATTAATAAAAAATAAACTGAATGAATATAAAAAGTTGAAAGCAATGTTTGATGTAAAGTACTCGCATAATTTTTAACACTGTTTACTTTTTAACAGACGATTTGAATTAAGTTATAAACCCTTCCTATTTTAAGAATTTAATAAAGAATACAGTCATGTTATAGAATATAGGTTTTAAGTTTTTAAATTTATTGTCTATACATCTTGTATGTGAACATACCCATTCTACGTACTTCAGACTTTACACTACAAATTTAATGCTAAAAAAAAACTCGTATGTTGTAGTACCTTAAGCTTTAATAATTTAAATGTTGAATATATGTAATGTTTATTGTGTATGCTTGAAAATGATGTAATTGTCGAAAAGCTTTGCGCAATAAAAAACTTACTAGTGATTAAACTGTGCTTAATTTTGTTTGGTTTATAATTTAATAGTTTAGACGAACTTTAATAAACTGTTACAAATAATGATTCGTTGTTCAAATTGAGAAAACAGACACGTACATGATTGAAATATACTAGATAATAAAAACAAATTCTTGTGAAAATATGGTAAGGAATATTGAAAAAATGCAAGCAAAATAAAAGCATTTCATGATAAAACGAATTGATTAAATTTTTCATTATACTAATTAAGTAAAATGTAAACTTAACACCATAGCACGAACTAAAATACCTACATTACTAACCTGATCAAGTGTAACATAATTTATGTTAGACTAGGAGTTCCACGTGGTGAAATTAAAAGTTATTTGCAGTAATGCATGAATAGAGATTTGTTGGTCACATAAACAAACAAGCCAGGCAATTACCAGACGTTGTAGATAATGTGAAACGCCTTAAGTACTTTAAAATAATACATGTTGCTTTTCTGTTTTTTTTTTTAGAGATTTATCAATAAAAATGTCTTTCAGGAGGTAAGCGTTTTCATATAGTATGTCCCATACACAAACATAAAATAAATTTTTCCACATCCGTTTTAAATTTTGAAAAAACCCTGGTACTAAATTAAAATTTTACTATCAGTATTTTATTAACTACAATACTACTTGATATTGCGAAGTCGTACGACCAATGGATGAAAAACAAACCAGTTTCTTTATAAACTTTACATTCGATGGTTGTACGACCCAGTCCGGACACGTTAATTGAAATTGATTGTAGACAAAAGCAAATAATTTAAATTGTTACACAGTACATTCGTCTTCTGTGTTCAATTTATTTTTATTGAATACTCTTATGTGGTATAAAACAGAACATACAAATACCGCGCCACATTCACACTTGTCATCCTTACTTAAATGAAAGTGAAATAGATAAAACCGAAATTTTCTATGCCCCGTTAATAATTTTGTAGTGTAGAAATCGAGAGTAATTTTCATGTTGTGTCTATATAATTTTGCTAAATTCTAAGTTTTTAATGGGGCTGCACTGCGAAACATGAGAAGATCGAGAGGAAATAGATTAACAATAACTACAAATGCGCTGTGTGTAATTATTTTGTATCCTCTACATGCGTTTATAAGAAGTTTCCTTATATGCTGAAAAGTTACACAATAGTTTTTTATTTCTAACTCTATATATAACTACAAAAATAAAACTTATAATGCCCTGTTATTTCTGGTGAAATATTGCACGCTTGTAAAAAGATGGAATGAATGTATTATTGCAAATGGCGATTATCTGAACGACATTGTGTTTTACACTATATGCTAATCTCTCGTTTTCTATTTTTAAATAAAATTTCATTCGAAAAATTTCGGTCGTTGAGTTATTCAAAAAACTTCTCTGGGTCACCATATATAATGGTAGATGTTGCACAATAATCTTTTATTTCTAACTCCATATATAACTACAAAAATAAAACTTATAATGCGCTCTTATTCTGGTGAAATATTGCACGCTGACCGTACAATCCCAATTAAAAGAAGCAATAAATATGTTTTACAACGATAACCGTTCAATGGAATATAAAAAATGTACTACATTATGTACTTCACTTAAATTACTTGATCTCGACTCAAAAGCAAAAAGGCTGAGATATCTAACACTAACGATTATGTAACCTATCACTAATTTCTTGTCTAATTCTAAACCTGTAATAGAATGTCTTCTCCGATTTTGAATACTCCTTAACTACATCCCCATAATATTGGTTACGTTATATGTATCCCTTAAGGAACAAGGCATCTAAAGAACTAAGAAGCAAAATTCTCGAATGGAAGGATAGTACATTTAATAGCTATATATCTTCATTAAGCCCTGATGATAATACTGATTATTCCCTGTGGAAAGCGGTAAGAACTATTAAAAATAGTCATCAGCCACGACTTGCACCTATAAAGATTGATAATAAATGGATGAGAACTGAGGAGGAAAAAGCAGAAACATTTGCTAAGTACTTATCACAGATATTCAATCCACACAAAAATAATACAGCAAGTATTGCAGAAATAGAAGTAAAAAATTACCTGCAATCTCCACATCAAATGTCTCTTCCAATAAGATCTATGTCACCTATGGAAGTAAATAATTTTATACAAAAACATTTGAATCTAAAAAAAATCCCCGGGGACTGATTTAATTACAGCCATGATGGTCAAGAAATTACCAAAAAAGGCCGTTACACTGTTAGCATATATATTCAATGCAATGCTTCGCTTAAGCTACATTCCTATACAGTGGAAATTTGCGAACATAATTGTTATACCTAAACCGGGGAAGCCACCGATTGAGTTGGCTTCGTATAGACCTATAAGTCTGCTTCCTATTGTTTCGAAAATTTTTGAAAAATTACTGTTAAGAATACTGAAACCTGTTCTGGCCGCAAACAATATAATACCTCACTATAAATTTGGCTTTAGAGATCAACATAGCACAGTAGAACAAATTCACAGGGTTGTTAATGTTATCCACAGAAGCTTTGAAGAAAAGAAGTTCTGTTCCACGGTATTTCTGGACATAGAAAAAGCGTTCGATAAAGTGTGCCACGATGGCCTACTTTATAAAAAACGCAAATTACCGGTTCCTTATTACTTATTAATAAAATCTTATCTCTCGGAAAGATACTTTCAGGTTACTGTCAATGAGTCAGTTTCTAACATCTACACTATTCGATCAGGAGTACCCCAAGGTAGTGTACTTGGGCCGATACTTTATCAAATACTTTCTTCGGATTTTCCGTCAAATGACACAACAACTACACTGTTATATTATCTGTTGACTGTGACATCGAGTTAGCATCAAACCGATTGCAGAGACATCTAAAGGAACTAGAAAAATGGTTCACGTATTGGAAGATTAAAGTCATCGAAACTAAATGTTCGCATATTGTGTTTACACTGAAAAAAAAACCCGGTACGAATCATCCAGCATTAACGCTTAATGGAGTAGAAATCCCCACCACAGGTAGTGTGAAATACCTTGGTGTGCACTTGGATCATAAATTGACGTGGAGAAAACACATTTATACAAAAAAAAAACAACTCAACATAAAATTTACTAGTATGTATTGGTTAATCGGAAAGACATCCAAGCTTCCAATAGAAAGCAAAGTCTTATTGTATAAGGCGATCGGGATAGAACTTTGGAGTTCAGCTAGCAATTCGAGTATCGATGTCATATGGTCAACCGAAGATAGGATATTGCGTTCAATCGTCGGTGCGCCATGGTTCGTGCGCAATGATGATATACGAAAGGATTTGGAAATACCATCAATCAAAGAAGTGATCAGCAGTCATAAGGAACGATACATGCAACGGCTAGACAAACACATTAACCACCTGGTCCACAATCTGATTGTAAACCGGTTCAGATTCGTACGCTTAAAAAGGCGTAATATTATTAACTAGCATATCCCATAACACTGCGCCTAGGGCATGCGTACCATTTGGAAAATAGTCCATAACATAAGGAGCTGTGCCACTGGGACACGCTACATTAAATAATTTATTTTTAAAAGTTGTCTTCGCCGCTTATTGCCTCATATAGGCAGATTGCGAGCATAAAAAAAAAAAAAAAAAAAAATTGGTACAGAATGATTAATTTATTTCTGACAATGAGGACACGGCCATGTTGGTTGAAACGTATACTCGGATTTATTAATATATGGTTTTACTTTTATTAATAAATCGTGTTTTTTCCCTTATATATATATACATATACATACATACATATATACACATTTATATAAAATATTTATGACATAAAATACAAATAATTATTATTATATGAGATAAAAATGAATAACAACTTGACGGTGGACCGTAGGTAAAGAAACCGATGCCGTTGACGAGATGGATGCGAACGGTATATTATATTTATACACCGCTTCACTCTTTTGACATATTGATGGTAACCTTTTTCATTCAAATATCGTAAGATTGAGCATATTTATATGCGATTATTATAATTATTATTGTTAATATATGCTTTTTTGATATGTACGAATAGCTCGCTTAAATTTTATTTGTTATATCGACTAGATCGTGCTTAATTAAAAATTAAGACTAGCTTAGTTCGATTGAAAAACAATTTAATTTTTTTTTTCAATTTTTTTTACCGGTATTATAAAGCAATATATCGCGAATGTATTAAAATGTATTAAATTATATGGCTAACGTTCACGTTTTACACGAACGATTTCTTCGTCTGTAGAACGACCAACTCAAAAATTTTAATAGGAACAACCATCCAGCGACGACCATCAGGCTTTATCGATATGTAATCTATGGCATATACGTAATAAATTCCCAGCATATAAGATGCTCTTATTCTGGTACTAAGTACTGTACAACTCTATATATATACATATACACCTAATATTACTACTATTACTATTATTTTTGTTCTATCGGAAATTTCGTAATTTCGGGCCTTATCCATATTGTCCATCAACTGCTGTATTATACGAATAACGTTAATAAAGATCGACCTGTATACATACATACATATATACATATATATATATATATAACATAATTTATTATTATGTATGTATGTGTTTAAGTATATTTTGCAATGTAAACTAAATTAGTAGTGTATTGATTCTAATTTTGATAATATAAAATTTTAGTAAATATTTTTACCCCACGATGGTGTAAACGAAACAGCAACTACGAAAGTTCTGCTCGTCTAAGTCATGCAGGCGACAGGGTGTAATTTTCTTTCGACCGGCTTAGCGCTGATTAGAAAAGTTAAGCAAAATTTACAAAACAAAGCTAACAAAAAAAAAACGGCGATAGATTTACCTGCTAAAGAGTGTTCGTCCAGACAACGTGCATTAGCCAGGTTGATAAATATGTTTCCAGAATGAGTAAGCGAGTACCCAACGTATTTGAACCAAGTTCGTTCGCTAACGGAGTAAACTCTGACGAGGTATCGACGTAATTTCTTCGCTGAAATATCAACCAACATGAAGCATAAATATGAAGAATAAATACGTTATGCTACTTGTGAGTGTCCGTTATTATCGAGTCGTGAAGATTGGTCATGTAACGATATACATCACATACGTAGAAAATGGGAAAAGCGGATAATAATTCAAACGGTATAACGATACAACAAAACAAAATTTAAACATTTTAAATGTGGGAGCATTATACCGAATAGAGAAATTAACAAACACGAGTGTTAAAGCAAAATACACGCAGTTGGACGTATTGAGAATTATCGGGACTAGCTGGCCAAGAAACGAAAGAATTACTGCGAACAAGGAGTATGAATTTATACACTGTGAAAAGTAAAAACACACAAACACGGTGTGAAAATAATAAAAATATAATCTGATTCTCAGAAAGAATAATAACGAGGAAGTTCAGGACAAAAATAAAGCAGATTGCTAGAGACCGATGATAGTTATTCCGATCAAACAATATACACTGCAAATGTCTATAAAATATGTTAAAACAGTATGACCGATTATTACATGTCTTTCTCACGTGATCATCAGTAACAACACGTATAATAATAAACTGAATAGATTCCTTAGATGCATATTACGAATTAATAGATATAAAAAAATATATCAAAACACGTAGAGTTGTACAAAATTAACTATATCCTTAGCGTTACACATAAATTTCGTAAAAACCTGAACAACATATTAATTGAGAATTACGACTATAAATAATTAGCGTATACGTATACAAAATAAAAACACCCTATACGTATATTACCGTAAATCGATAATCGAATATATATTTATCTACGTGTTCGTATGTCTATACTGCGTATATCTAACATGCGGATGTTTCTATAGTTCAGTTTTTATTATTGTAAAAATAGTAAGTGTTTTTTATAAACAGGATAAATACTTTATGTTGGTGAAATTTCTGACACTGTCGCCCATAAGGTATAGTCAACCCATAAACACAAACATCTCAAACGCACTCTTGAAATTTTAATTATTCCAATTAAGTCGGTAGAAATTTAACCGCCGCCGCTAAAAGCGCATTTCTCACGCCACTGCCGCTACTAGGAAACTACACCTCCAGTCGCAACTATCAGCAAAAATAACGAACGAAATCGCAAAAAAAAAAAAAACATCACCGACGAAGTTTTGTCAGAACTGTAAAAAAAAGTAATAATACAAATCCTAAAAAATATCACCGTCCAGGTTAGATATTTTAACTGGCTGTTAATGTCATCAAATAGGCCAGAATTTACGACGGTAGAACGAAAACGATTAATCTTACAGATTTCAGATGATTGTACTTTTTGTCGCATGTCACATCTCCCCTTTTGTAAATCTTTATCGCTTTTTAAACTAATTTTCCTGATTACTGTCTTCACGTACGTGCGAGAGCGAATAGAAATAGGTGTACGAAAAATGACAAACTGTAACAGCAACCATTTTGTCTTTTTGATTATTGAAAGGAGTCCACTTGATCTTGTTACAAACATCGGTGTTACACAAAGTGGAGTATTAGTGGTCTGGCTGACACGAGTTTTTTTATTAACGCGGTGTTTTATATATTTTACTAAGATATGTATAGAAAACTGAAGATATCTGATTTCATGACTTGACCTCGTTTGACAAGCTTCACCGAACAAACTTTTTCGTCATTGAAACTACTATATAGAATACGTTGTTCTCTTACAGATACCGTTATTAGAAACAAACGCAGCTGGGCGAAGTGTAAGTTTATTTGGCACCATACAATGACACATGTATACTTCGTATTATATATGTATATATATATATATATATTACTTTCTTAAATAATCGATCATATTGTATTTATCGTACATCTGTTCTACATACTTAAATTTCCAATAGCAACATGACGACGCTTATAATGTAACCGAGACGAAAAGGCTAACAAAGGCGCCGTAAAGTTTGTTTAAATTCGTCAAGGGCTTCGTTTGCGAATATTGACCTTCCTCTTTGTTTCTTATTTGGAACATACCGTCATTCATCTATTTTCCAACTAAACCGGCTTCTACTTTTTTTGATCAGTAATTTATCGACAGTTTTTTTCATCTGCGAATTTTTCTGTACACCGATTGATATCGGCATGTTGATTACGCATTTCTTCATTATGTTTAACATACCACTTTGTACGCCCACCTGTAATCCTTTTGTTTCGTTGGCATTTTGCCGTGCAATTTTTTCTCCTCACCGTCAAGTAGTTCAAATAGTAGCTGTTACTGTAATAAGCGAATTTGCCTGTTTTAATTTTTCTTACAACTTTGTCTATATCTTCGTCAACAACGTCAAATTTATTACAGACTTTTTGCGAAGTAGTATCGAATGATGTCACGAAAAAATCCTTAGCATCGAATATTACTATTAGCTAGTTCTTCTAACATGTCAACAGAGGAGCTGGTTTTGCTAAAATCGCGGTCAAACTAGAGTGGTAGACGACGTCTATGAGAATACAGTATAATAACCATCATCCGGTTAATATTAGGGTTAGCCGGTTGGAATTCGCGGTAACAAAAACCTCCAATATAGTACCATACGTATACAAGAAGCCGTTATCTGAATGATGGAAAATGTACTAACCTTTATTATTATCGTGGTCGCGATCTCTTTCATCGTTCCTTTATATATATATATATATATATATATATATATATATATATATATATATCACTAAGTCCTTAATGTTGTAAGAGTTATAAGTTGTTGTTTTCGAAGACTCGACGTTAGAGTTTGTTAATCTAACGCTCGAACAGCTAAAAAAATACACTTAGATTCAAGCCAACTTTTTATTCTAATTATATATATATATATATATATATATATATATATATATATATATATATATATATATATATATAAAACTATGTTAAATTTCTCATGTAGCAGATTTTTTTACGAAGAAATTTTTCCAGCTGTTACTTATATACCTAGTGTGATTTTTTCGCCGATATTGTCATCGAGTATTACTTCTTTTTCTAATATGTAATTAGTAATTTCAACGTAGGTGGAGAAAGATTTGGTAAAGTTCGTTATTTTGAATAAACTAACGAATATGGAAACGAAGATACTACAATGAGTACGCGATAGACATTCAGGTAGGAAAATATTAACCTTTTTAGTCACGATGTCTATCGTGAAATTTTTATGCTAATAAAGTTTTTTATTTTCTGGCAGATGCAAATTATCTGAATTTTATAAAAATATTTATATAAATACATTGAAAATTATCTACAGTTCACCTAAGAAGCGGTATCACCTGTATAAAATTTATAATTTTGTGTCAAAATTTTATAAGGTACGACCGAAAAGGTTAAATGAATAAACGCGTCGGAAGTGTGCGAAGCTAAGTAGAGTATGGAAAATTTCACGTCGAAAAGGAAATAACATAAAAACGTGCCATGTAAAAGAGAAATAGTCAAATTGTATCAACGAAGGAAAATAAAATATTACGCGTATAAATTTTTTATTACAAAAAAAAAAACAACAAAAGAATATACACGTTTGTCCCGAAAATCCGATACAAATTTCTCGCGGAACGAAGAGACTACTAATTGCAAGCATAGATTTTAACGAGAATAAATTAAAAGATTTAATTCAAATCACAAAGAAAAGAGAACTCCTAACAATCAGTATGTAATATCGACTTTTACTCGATAAACATAAAAATGATTTCAGAAGAAGATGTCGAAAAGGCAGAATAACAGATGACTTGAAGTATTAACTTTTTTCACTTGAACGGAATAAAACTACACTTCGCATGATAATACTAACTGCAACGATAAAGTTAGTTCTCTATCAGTAATAAATAGAAAACTCTGAATATAACTAGGGGACTGCTGACTGATTATTATTATTGTGTTCATTCTCAACTTATTCTAATGTCGTTGTTCGTAATTATTGCAAATCTCAGATTATAATTATAAATGGTGCACCATTAGACGTTTGCAGGCTACAGAGGTGTGGCTCCTTAGAAGGCTATTAAGAATCTCGTGGACCGAAAAAGTTTCAAATAACAGTGTACTGAAAAGAGCTGATGTAGAAAGGAAACTAATAAAAAATGTTAAAATAATTAAAATGGCATATTACATTCTAAGAGGAGAAAAGTATGACATTTTGAGACCATGTTGCGTTCTTATTGTGGTTGGGATTTAGGACGATTATTAAGAATGGAGTCATGATTCCGATACCTGTTTCGTAAGTAATTTTTTAATTTTATAAGGAATAATGCGGTCTTAATAAATAGGCAAAAAGGTAACTTTTTGATTGGAATATAGAAATCAGTTGCTGGTTTAATAGTGAGAATGAAATGAGATGCCAGTTTAAAGGTATATTTTGTATCATAGGTTTACTTACGTTAGTGTCGAGTAGATTAGGTTTAGAATTGCTTAATTATTAATATATCAAGTACACTTGGTAAACAGTTGATTGTTTTTTTTGAGAACATGTAGGTTCTTTAGGTGCTTTAATTAAAAAATTATAGCAGTAGGATCGATCTACCAGAGAGTCTATTATTATTAAAAGAATTCTAGCACTTATTTTTGGAGTTCAAAACACCAACAACCGGAACTCGATTATTAACACTTACTAACTTTGTTAATTAAGACAGATGGGCACAACAAGCAACGAATATAACTAACGGGTTTTTATTTATTGTCAATTGGAAAAAAGTTTGACCTGCTTTTAGTCGAATATGATAATTTTTAATGAGCATAGCATTAATTTGATGCGAAATAACCGTATGGTTGATTAGATTGCCAATAATTATAATATATGGGGAATCTTCGTCGATTTAGACGCTGTCGAATCATTATTATTCACAGATATATTTTCTATATCTTCATCTTCGTCTGATGATAGTAGTGTGCAGCTCTGTTATCAACGAATAAGGCGATTTCAACTGCAAGTTTATAATCGAAGCGCGATTGTTTCATTCCCTTTATTTGCTCCATATTTTACCTTGCATCGATATTATTCGATGTAAAGTTGGCGGTAGTTCAGCATGGGTAGAATTAGTAACATCCACTGAAACGATAGACAATAAAATTATAACCGGTAATAGTGTTGCAGGTGTAGTGTCTATTTTGGTTGACAGCAGTACTGATGTAATAATTGAAGTATTAGCGAATTGAAAGTAGTCGGCAAATAGTAAAACAATGTACATTATGCAAGCCTTCCACCGCGAATACATAAGATAAATCGAAAGAACAAACCGTAAGAGGAGAGGAAAAAGAACAAAAAATAAATAAATAAAAGGGAAGCACAATCTTATATTAGGTAAACATTATAGTTGCTGTATGGGTCGTGAAAGGTAGTTCCCATAGACGGTTCTGCTATGATGCAATGCTACATGTGTTGGATGAATGTTATGTTTGAGTTACCAATTAATGCGCTATAAAATAAACACAAAATACAACACGTGGACACACGCTGCATTAATTATCACTAAAGAATAATTAGAAGTTTGAACGATGATTACTGAAGAATTTGACCAATCAGAGTGCAAAAAAAAACAATAATCTGATAGAATGACCAATTAAAGCACAGACAGAATATCAGTTGAAAGTAAAACAACCAATCATGGTCTTAAAAATATGAAGCTTTTAAAAAACACCTATAAAAGGAGCTAACATAGAGTGGCTAGTGGTTTAGTTCAATTTTAATGATGATTGGTGTAAGTCCATTTAAGATGTTAAAATTACACAACAAATGAGATGCGGTTTTTCACTGAAAATAATTTTTTAATTATGAATAATTTATAATTAATTAAAACGTATAATTTAACGCGTGAAGACAAAAAGTTATAAATCAAAATAAGTCTTCCCCTTTTAAACATAACCATCCAGTATTTATTTTATTATGGATGTTAAAAAAAATCGGCTTCGTAATTAATTACTTTTTAATTTTGTTCCTCTAAACTAAGCTCATTGGCCTAGTTGGACTATTATCGGTAATTTATATTATTTACTTTATTCAGTCTGTGCAAAATATGTTTACGTTAAGAATTATTGTTTTTAATTCCCCATTGTCGATTTATTGCATATATATATATATATATATATATATATATATATATATATATATATATATATTTGGAATATCGACATTCGTAAGATTTCACGCACATTATACACTTACTTAGACACATTTAAATCCTAGGTCGAGTTTTGTATTACACTTTCACATAAATTGACGATGAATATATTATCAAAGAACAAAAAACCCGTTATTATTATTTCGAATGAACATTTAAAGATTATAAACACGATAGATGAAGTTAGAAAGTATTGTTGCGATTCTCTCTTTACATCAGACACACACATATATATATTTATTTATTTATAATTACGGTTATAACAGTTACACATTTTAAAAGTTTAAAATTTCTACATAATTTTTAGCTAATATAATATTCATAAATAATTATTGTTATTAGTCGTAAACCAGTTGTAGCGTACAGTGTAATTGCATTTTAACGAGATAGAAATCGTTAACAGAGGCACGAGTGTAATTATAATTAGTTTTATATTTATCGCCCGATTTGTAATTAGTTTTTTCGATTGTCTGCTTACAACTTTTCATCGACTGAACAGCTTTCGCTTTGTTTGAAACAACAAATCATAAAAATATAACATTATGTACTCAGTCGGCTCTTGTAATTGTTTACTTATGACACGACGTAAATTAAATATATATTACTGAAATATCTTTTATTCATGACACGGTGCTCGTGATAACACACAGAAGTCCTAAAAAATCAATAGGAGTTCCACCAATAGCGATAAAGAGAATCATTGAATATAGTTTATTTTTATCAACGAGTAAGTCAACATGCATGGTTTTCTCCTTCAAATATATAAATCTGGCTTATGTCTCGTTTACACTAAATCGCGAACCACTCACTTTTGTCTGGCAGAAGCATTTCTTAGAGATTATACTTGACCAAAAACTAATTTGGGTTCACATATCAAGGACAGAGCAGAGAAAACATTCAAAGCACCCAACATTTTAAAGTCTCTAACTTCACTTTGGTGGTAGGAGACTGATCCAAATATGTTTTGTTAACTATCCACTCCCAATTAGAATATAGCTGTTTTATCTTCAGTGGAGCCTGTAAACATCATCTCAAGAGGTTCACAGTCGTTCAAAATACTTGTTTCAGAATAATAACAGGTGCTTTTGTATTAACTGCTACTTTTGTATCGGAGGCAAAAACCTTCTTTACTCCCTTGCAATTAAGATATACTTTGCTGGCGGATTGGTTCTTACTTAAACGAGTTGAAAATTTTGAAGCATGTATTTTTAGTCTTTTTAGCCCCATTAACCGGAATTGGAGATTTACCGGGCAAAAAGTTATCTGCTTAGCTGATAGAACTCGGACATGGCTACAATAGCCGACGCTAATCATGTTATTTTTGCATCCGATTTATATAGCAGTGGTAGAGATGCCTTTATAAATAAAATTTTACAGTTAAATATTTTCCCTCCCTTTCGGTTGCCAACCTATTAGCCCTAAATAACCAAAAATATTCTTGCAGCACTGCCCACCTATCTGTATATATCTAGGGTTAATATTTATGCTTTTTTTTTCTTGTTTTTTCTCCCTTTTCTTGTATACTTTTTTTTACGATTTTATGTATGATATATCTGTATGAAAAAAGTGCAGGTAATTTTATTACTTGAATGTAACAACTTTTAACAATATTATTATCCGTTAATATAATTATTATTGTACAACACACGCTAGTGAGGGTTCACATGCCTGATCAGCAATACGTCAGAATATCAAACCAGTTCTGAAACAAGAATTCTGTCATGATTATATGCAAATGACAGTTGTTTCTATAATATACAAGAGGTCTGAAATAAATGTCGCTGCAGCATATTCACGACCCGTTAAACTGGCACAAGAAATTATAAGAACCGAACGCTATCAACGTGTCTTTATAATTATCCGGAAAGTCGGTTTATTCTAAGTGATGACTTCAACGCAAAAAATAAGTCCTGAAATTCTTAAATAAAGCCAACAGAAGACAAACGTTTTCTTACACAAGTCGTTTACTAACTTTTTATCTGGATGAAAATCTACCTACTGGCCTACTGACAAATGTAAAAACTTGACTTTCTTGACTTTTTTTTATCACTAAGTAAGCGATATATAAGCAGTTTAGAAACTCATAAAAATGTATAAGCGATAAAGTTGCTTGACAACAGTTTCAATGTTCATAGGTTAAAACATAGTCGACCGTTCGATCTAGTCTAATTTACAATGGAATTTATCGCTAAGAAAATTATTAGATTTACCTATCAATGTTTATGTTTCTTTGAGATATGTACATATCGTTAATCAGTGTAAAGCAGCTGTAGCTTTGATCATGCTGAAATTTAGTATTTTTCGTTGCATGAGACTTATGTTTACTGTAAACAACGCAGGAATCTACCAATTCTTCCTGTTCAGAAAAGAAACAACATGCGACAATATATGCGTAATTTGAACTCATGGGAGCTGCGCACCCGTATACAAAACTAAATTAATTCCGTAATTGACAGGCTGTTTTTATTAAAATCATTTAGTTACAAAGAACAGTGTCCTTTATGTCCTTGGCTCTTATATGAAAAAAGAACAGTGAAACTGATGTCCCCCTGACGACGAAAAAAATTACTTATAAAAAATAGAATGTATCGAATAGACAATCAAATTTCTTGCATACCTTCAGCTTAGGTTAACATATTTTATGTAAAACGTGCAATTACCCCGCGCTAATGATAATTAAAATAGTGAAAAGTATGCAACCTATAATGTCAAAACAATGAAAGATAAGAATAGAAATAGTTTTAACAAAAAATTTACCGGTACAAAAATCACTAAGAATACCAGCTGTCAATAAAGTTAATAAGAAATGAATTAATTTTTCCGTTTTTTTTTTATGAAATGTTTATTTTTTACTTAATTCATTTACTAAATGAGCATGGCTCGGTTACTACAATAGAATATTAGAAATGTAGTTTTAAATCAATGTTGTTTACATGTTTCTTTTGTCGAATTATTGGTGTTTTTGTATTTTGTATTTTTTAAACACGGCCAAAATCACATAAATTTTTTTGTATACACGTCACTATGATGATAATAGGGGTGATGGATAATGTGGTGCAACTATATTGATTAAGAGCAGATTTTAACATAACCTTATACAAACAAATCTAGTTAAACAAAATAATATTTGTAAATATATCACCGTGTGTGTTTTAGTACAATTCTCAAGATCCTCTGGTTATCGAATTTCATATTATTCACCTCCAAGTCATGTCATCGACTCGGAACTTATTCCTAATGAACTAGATAAATTCAATAATTTCCTAATAAATCGTAGCGGTGATTTTACTTAGTACTTCATGAGTGCATAGCTTATTGCATAAAACATGTGTATCTTAAATGATGGTTTCCCATATAGGTAATTACTTATCCACACCAGTCTGTCAATCCTGTTGATTTAAGACTAGAGTTTTTATTTTTATTTATTCTTTTTTAATTTTATTTGAATGGTCTTTCGCTATTCTTTAGGAATGATAATTTTTCAGTTTTTCTTATAATTGTAGCTAAAGTTCGGAGATTTTTAAAATTCATCCAAGTAATTTTGGAAACTTATTGTAAATGTTTAAGGTAGGAACACTTAATTCCAAGACATATGATCATTAGTTAGGAAATTTATTGTTGATTGCTGCGGAATGAGTTTACTTAGTTGCTTCACGTTAGTCGCTAGGTACAGCGCCATCTCTTGTGTCACCCAATTACAGTTGTTGAACCGTAAGAAAAAATAATATGCATCTAGATTAGATGAAAGTTCCCTTTCTCAATGTTGTCTAACTTCAGCGATAACTATTAGTCACCCATAGTGTTTGTTTTAAATGAGTTAATTTGGGATTGTATTCTCCTTAAAACTAGACACTATCCTTAATTATTAAAAAATCTAATAAACACCAGCTGGAAAAACTATTCACACTCAGGTCCGCATGCTTATTTCGCGTTTAAGGCGTAGACTAAAAAATCATAACTCCGGACATGTATAATTTTAAACCAGTTTCGGGTACGATAGATTTTATTGCTCGGTTTTTTAATAATATCTACGTGGGCATTCCATTGATAAACATTATTTATTTGTCGCTTTCTTACATATCGAAGATGCATTTGATAATCTTCATTAAACCCTACTTTTCAATATATTACTTAAGAGTATAATTCAAAATCGGTTATGTAAACTTCTTTGTAGCTTATATACAGAAAATTATTTAAATCTTTTTAATCCAGTTATTAACCGTAACCATAATAAGATATATTCGTAGTGGTTTGGTTTAGGGTTCTGTTTCCCAATTGTTTTCCTTTATTTATGCTAGTGGTCGAAGTTTAATTCGATGCTCGCTAGCGTAGTAGTTACACCAATGTTGCATACGTACAGTTAAAGTGATTATTTTGATTATTATTTTCAAAACCCGGTTTGAGATGAGCGAGCTGTTGTCACGCAATAATAATAATAATAATAATAATAATAATAATAATAATAATAGTAATTCAACCTGAAACAACGCCCCTAAATAAAAAAATGCGTTAATAAATTGAATTTTCAGTTTTATTATTCAGATGATATATGCACTTAGATGTTTGTAACTTGGCCGTCTAAAAAATTCTGGGTGTTCTTCGGTATATCATATTCCAAAGCTTCGAGTTTTTGCATATGGATATCGTTCAAGATTCTACTCTATAGAGCAGAACGCTCAATATGTCCGAACGAGGTGCTTGGGTGAATATTTTATTTTCAAAACCGATATTTCACCTATTTTTACGAAAACATGTTCCCGCTTTTTCAATTCTCCTTTTTATTTCGATGGATATTTCCCGTCTCTACTACCCGACATCCTAAGTATTTCATTAAATCGTTTACACCATACATAGCAATCCATTTCGTTCAATATCGTTTCCGAACCGAATATTATCGATAACAATGCCATTAACTATGTCACGCGTTGTTCTTTCCGATAAACAATTTCCCAGCATAATTCGAGGTTTTCCCCTTAGCGAATACTTATATACGCGTTGCGTGTATGTGTGAGTAGCGTATTCCCGTACGTGTCCATATTATCGTAAATATTGCTTAATGAAGTAACGATGTTTCTTCGAATTATTCACTTTTGTTACTTGTTACGCATTAATAAAAAACTCATAAGCGTGACTACTACGCCAATGATCGTCACGATTTGTCGGGAAATAAACAAAATCCAAAAGTAAATATCGCAGAAGAGACGACTGTAGAAATTATCGTAAATTACGAAATGTTTATTCTGTTTGGAATATAAACAAAGAGTTTGTCGGAATATAAAGACTTGAAATAATTTCTTCAAGGCTAATATATATCCTGAACTTACAACCACCACCCCAGTTTAAAGTTGAATAGGTAAATATTTGTAGAGATTTATGACGCAACAGAATGAATTAGCGAAACGTGAATGATTCAAACCGATAAATGTGTATTGATAATTTAAACTCCTCCTCGTTTACGAGTATTTTGTACTTCCTTTTATGCACGTCTCGTAAATAAGACACCAAACCAATACTATTATTTGATGGGTAAAACCGTTCTTTTTAAGGATCAGCAGCTCGAAATAGTTCACTCAGTGGAACCAACTATTTTTAACGATTCATTCATTCATCGTTCAGTAGTACGAACTAGGTTAATTATGTTACAACGGCTAAAACTATTACCAAAATTCATGGTGAATTTTTTAAACGTTACATACTAGCAGCACCTATTGAATATTGATGTATAAAAAAATCACACGACATAATTATAAATTGTCGACAAAAAATATAAAAAATCAGTTCTAAAGTTCCAAAATTTAAAATAGAAACGTGTAATAAAAGTATATAAAATCAAAAACAATGCTCATAAACGTATACATAACACACAAAGCGGACAAATTCGATGACATTTAACAATTAAAAAAATTAATAACTTGTCGAATTTAAAATTAAAATATATAGCGGACACATTTTAAATGTCAAAAATATAGATAGAAACGATTATTAGCGATCAATTAATTTAAGGTTATTAACCAACAGACCTATTGTACATAAGTGAAGGTTAAGCATCCATACCGAGTAGCGTTATCACTCATTCCAGAACTATTGACAATAAAAAATGAGAGTTAAATATTAATTAAACTACATTAAATCGCGATAAAAAAAAGGAACAAAAAAACCTGCTATCGAAGACATACAATCCGCTACGTATACCTTTATATCAATCGTTACAAGTAAATTTGTACATAGCGCATATTAACGTGAGACACTTTAATGAAAATTAGTGTAAAATATAGCCAGTACCTCAATAAAGTAGAGTAAACTTCAGTCTTATACTTTTGTGTTATCTTAACGATTTAATGATTCATAGTTATAGTAGTTTACTATTGCTCCGACAGCGATAAGGGCATATATACATCTGCTGTAGAAAGTATATGCGCAGTATCTATAATTGTTGAATTTCGTTATATCTCGGTGCAATTGAATATAATTCCGGTAACAGTTTCTATTTGGACTATTTGAAGTTTTTTTTTTTTTTTTATGAAATTTTAAATATATAATTCCAATAGTGTTGGACAAATAAAGGATTTGCATTTTGCTATGAGGTAGACAGGGAAAACATTTTCGATGTTGATTTGTTTACGGTTTACACAGCTTTCAAAATTCATTCTTTCGTCAAAGATAACATCTAATTATATAACTTCATTCTTGCAGCTTCTAATAAAATTAGTTGTCGGGATAGCCTATAGAGCACGGATTTCTATACGGAAGGTACCGAGATCGAATACGATCGCCGACGCAAAAATAATTATCATCGGAAAATAATGTCGTGACAACAAAACGATTACATATGCCCATCTACGCTAACGCCATATTATGACTGCCTTGTATTTAAACCGTACAATGAAATATGTATAGATAAGTAGTCGCCTATCTCTGATACGGAGACGGCATTTAATGATAATAGAATTATCTAACGTAAAAATCGAACAATGTAAAATATTACAATCGACGAAGCATTCTTCGAAATTACGCAATTAGCGGGCGTATGAGAGTTTTATATAGAATCATTTTATTACGAGAGTTCGGGAAGGATTTGGAATGAAGGCGAACAGTATGGGAGAAATGAATACAAAAATAGTGATGATAATTCAAAAACGATAATTAACGCAAAGACGTTAAATATTACATTGGACGACTAATTTTTATTTCCAGTCGCTTTTGTGAATAGCTACTGTATTCTGCAGATCTTTTGCAGTACAATGTCGATATTGTTAGACGTTACAATGACGCGAAATTTTCTTGGATTTTTATTTTTCTACGATTACTTTCGCAATTCGCTTCTGCTTACGTTTTAGAGCCTCTAATGTTAAATCAAAGAAATCACTGAATAGGGTTGAATTTCAGATCGTTTCCTGTTTTAATAGAACGTAAAGGTTAATGATCGGATAATTAAAGTAAAGATAAAAGCATGTCCTGTCAACCTGAATATATTACAGATCTATGCTCCGACAAGCGAAGCTGATCAGGAATGTATAGACGATTTCTATGCAGCCTTAGAAGAAACAATGACGAGGATACCGTCCCGCGAAATTACCATAATTGCTGGTGACTTTAATGCAAAAATTGGCGATACTACTCAGGACGATGATTTACGAAACATAGTAGGGAAATTTGGCCTAGGGAAAAGAAATGATAGAGGCGAACGCTTGCTACAGTTTTGCGCCAGCACAGGGATGTTTATATGTAATTCTGGATTCCAGCACCATCATAGGCGGTTATACACATGGAGCTCACCTGATAACAGATACCGAAATCAAATAGATTATATCCTAATTAATAAAAGATGGAGAACAACAGTCAAAGATACTAAGACTTACCCGGGCAAAGATTGTGGAAGTGATCATCAGCTACTAGCAGCAGAATTAAAAATTAAGTTACGAAAATGTCAAACGTCGAAACCTATACGGAACAGATGGTACCTAAGCACCCGCACAGAGTACAAACAACAAGCAACACAAAAATTGGCAGACATTGTACAATCATCAGACCGATGGAGAGATGCCAACACCATGTGGGAAGCTACAAAGAACGTTCTGGAACAGGTAGCAAAAGGATACAGTGCATCGTACCATAAAAGGAAATCATGGATCAGTAATGAAACATGGAGGATAATAAATAAAAGGAAACAAATCAAGATTAATGGCTGGAAATGTGAAGAAGATCTCAGGAAGTATCGCGAGGTAGATAAGCAAATTAAACAAATGTGCAGAGTTGATAAAAACAATTTTATAAACAACATATGTAAGGACATCGAAGACCATAAGAACAATAACCAGACCAGAGACATGTTTCGGAAAATAAGACAAATAACAAGACATTTTACCCCGCAGTATCCGATAATAAAAAACAAAGAAGGAAAACTACTGATAGATGGGAAAAAAATAATATCCAGATGGCGGGAATACTGTGAAGAACTGATGAAAGGGGAACGTGAACAAAATAACACAATGGAAACGAAAACTACAATAACTGAAAAAGAACCACCACTGCTGAAAGATGAAATCAGGCTAGCTCTGCAGAAGCTAAGAACCCAAAAGGCAGCAGGAGAAGATCAAATTGTTGCAGAGATGTTCATAAAACTAGACAATGTAGCAGTGGAGGTCCTATATGGAATTTGCCAGAAAATATGGGACACAAATATGTGGCCAAATGACTGGACAAAATCTATATATATACCAATCCATAAAAAAGGAGAACGAAATATATGTGAAAATTATAGAACAATAGCATTAATATCGCATGCCAGTAAAGTAATGCTTCACATAATTCATGAAAGATTAAAATCATTCGTATTGCCGCAGATATCTTCAGAGCAGGCGGGGTTCATTCCTGGCAAAGGCACACGAATACAAATAATGAACTTAAAACAAATAATCGAAAAATGTAGAGAATTCAATGTTACAGCATACTTCTGCTTCATTGATTATAGTAAAGCATTCGACCACATCCAATGGGAACACCTATGGCAAATATTAAACAACCTCGGCATCCCACGTCATCTAATTGGTCTCATTAAATCGTTATATACATCTAGCAAAGGCAGAGTTAAAGTAGGTGATAAATTGTCGGATGAATTCAAAGCAGGAAAAGGTGTACGACAGGGCTGCATACTAAGCCCGATATTGTTCAACATTTATAGTGAGTGGATAATGAGAAGTGTCCTACAAGAATGGGAAGATGGTGTAAAAATTGCAGGAAAAGCAATCAATAACCTGCGATACGCGGATGATATTGTAATAATCGCCTCATCAGAACAAAAAATGGTTAGCCTCCTTGAAAAATTGGAAAGTATAAGTAAAGAACATGGATTATACATAAACAGGAAAAAGACCAAGATAATGATTATAGATGGCAACAGTCAATCACAGGATCCACAAAGTATAGATGGCTTACAAGTGGTTGATAGATTTGTATACTTAGGAACGCTAATCACAAAGGACGGAAGCTCAACAGAGGAAATTAAACGGAGAATAAAGATAGCAAAAATGGCGCTATTACAATTAACGAAAATATGGAAGAGCCATGAGATAACAATACACACAAAAATGCGTCTTATGAACTCGCTGGTGTTCTCTGTATTCCTATATGCATCAGAATGCTGGACAATGAAAAAGAGCGATACACAACGCATTAATGCGTTTGAAATGCACTGCTGGAGGCGAATGCTAAGGATACCATGGACTGCGAAAAAAACTAATTTGTCAATACTTCAAGAAATTAAGGTGGATCAGAGATTACAAACCGTGGTACAGAAACGAATAACATCATACACAGGACATATTATACGACAGAATGGATTGGAAAAAATGATTATGACGGGTATGGTAGAAGGTCGTAGGAAAAGAGGCAGGCCACCAACAAGATATATAGACAGAATTAAAAGAATCGCAGGCACCGCATCAATACGAGAAATGATGGACCGGGCAGCGGATCGAACTACATGGCGGCTAAAAACGTTCGTTTATGAGGATTCATAGGGTCACGATGCTCGAAACGAGCCACCGATGATGATGATGATGATGAAAGCGATGTGATACGCTGTGTTCTGTGTCGCGTAAAATGTTCTATTTAGAAATCGCATATCTAAAACTTCGTACAAAAAAAAACAATAGTTTAAGAAGGCGGTTGCCGAATTATATTAAATGCACTTAGACATAACAAAGTTCAACAAATGTGAGATATATTACATTTATCCTGTATACAAGGTACTGCGCATATATATATATATAATTATATATATAGGGTGACACCTAGAGAAGACGAATGGTTTTGTTCTTTGAATAGCGCAGTTGGTAACACTGCTACAACGCAAACCGCGTGCTTCACGTTTAGTGTACATACAAGAGATTCGGTTTTTGTATAGCTTCAGTTATTATAGCGTTCTACAACGATCGTAATTTTCAGCGTGAATCGATCGCGATAGTGAAGACGGAGTTTTGAAAAGAATTCGAAGTTACGCGGTGTAAACTTGTGCTAATTCGCAATTCAATTTTAAGGTGGATTGAAAACTTGCAAGAGACAACATCTGCCACGGATAAAAAACGTCCTGGACAAAAAAAAAAAAACGTTTCGTAGTTGGGTCTTATTTTTTTCCACTGGTACTGTCATCGGGCGCTATATCGAGATGATAAACTCATTTTTGCGTTTCTCACTTCGTATTCGTCGTCTGGGCCGCACATTGTTTCAACAAGATGGTGTGCGACGTGTCACTCTGTTGGATAGAAATAAAAGAAACGTTTGGTGGCCGCATATGACCGTTTCAGATTTTTTTTGTGAAGATGCCTAAAAACCGCGTTTCGCTTACGAAACACGGATCTAGAACACCTGAAAATTTGGATTTCTGAAGAAATTTCAAAAATTCAGCGACCTATTCTGGAAAAATGTTCGAAAATTTTGTAAAAAGACTGAATAAATGCATTATTGTCCTCTGAATGATATTATGCTCCAAAAAATAATTGTAAGCTAATCTCTCGCTTTTTTATTTTAAAATAAAATTTCATTTATCACTTAAGTAATTGCAACTTTTCACTAATAGTATATTAAACGTTTTTATTTTTCAAAATTAGAATGTATTCCTATTTTAATAATCGATTTATTCGTATTTTTCACGTTAGCTATGTCGTGTATGTTCCGGTAGAAAGCCTATAAAGGAAAAATGAAACCGAATAATTAGTCGAATTTTAAACTTAAAAAATCGAATTAGTAACTTTTTCCGAAAAATCGAATTAGTCATTTATTATTATTCGATTATATCCATCTTTAGTGTATATATATATATATATATATATATATATATATATATATATATATATATATATATATATCCAAATATTCGTTCTTGTTCTTAAAGTCAATTTTTAAATCTCCGGTGTTTTGTATAAGTATCAAAATAACGCACGGAATTGATGTAATGTTGGTGCGTTGACGTCTTTCCTCTAATTTTAAAAGTAACTGATTTATTCGGTTAAAAGATTTTCCCTGTTTAATTATAACCTGTCGACACTAGTTTGATTTTGATTTCTCTACTAAAAACGAACTATGATTAAACCTCACGAGATTTAATTTTTTATAATAAAATAATTCAAGCGTCTATTTTTCGAATGACCATCTGGATTCAAGTATTCGATCATTCTCGTCTCATTTTTTTTTTTTTGGTTTTTACCCATAACTTAAATGAATGATAATAGTAAGTCGGGACGAAACGCAATAGACTTCAGTAGATTGTAGTGTAGAAATTTCTGTTTTTATTTTTATTATATTATTTTATTCCGATCGAAATTGCCAAGCAGAGTTAATCGCTGGTTTGACGAGTACAACCTGTCTGTGACAAGATAAAAACTCAAATAACCGGTATTTTCTCTTTGCACGTTGATAAGTGTACTACACAACTATTAGTCTCTAGTTTCTTCTCATAAAAATTATCCGCAGTAACTCAATCGGCCACATCTGCTACGTCATTTGACCATATTCTACTGTTGCCTATTATTGCGTATTACCGGTATGACATATACATATAGAACCAGAAAAAGCAATCATGGTCAAAAATCATTCATTTCCGTTAGTTCTATAGTTCCGTCTGACTCTGAATTATTTGCGCAACAAACTCTGAACAGAATAACTTTCTTATATCATTGCGCTAATCACTTCGACCACGAACACAATAACTTCGCACTCGCGAATTTCATATATATAAATATATATGTACATATATTTCAGAACTGCGTTTTTTTATTGGTTAGTTATTCGATAAGAAGGAGGTTACCGATACTTCGTATTATAATATTTGCCTATAGCTAATGATGATAAACGGAAGTACTCGTTCGAAACTCGGTCTGCGAGGTATATATATATATATATATATGATTGTATCTAATATACAAGGGTGCCAGAAAATTCAAAGATATATGAAACACGATCTTTCTAACATACACTTCTATTATTTATACAGAATGCATACACACACACACACACATACGCTAGCAAGTATGATTATACTGAAAGTGTCGTGACTTGTAAAGGTTACACGATGAATATCTTTAAAGGTCGTTTGTGTAGTAGTGATTTTTCATTTCTTATTTCATTGTTTATTTTACAATAATGCCTTTACGCAAAAGATCGTTTTGTTATCGTCTAATAAATTACTTCCCAATAGTCATTATTATTATTATTTTAAAATGGCAATCGTATATTTTAGAGGGGGGGAAAGTATAAATATATATGAAGGTGCAAAGGACCGTTAATAATTCAAAAATAAAGTACGGTACGCACGAATAAAAAATAACGGGAAAAATTATCTATCAGTTAATCTACGCATATATAGCTTATATATTCGTACACATATAAATATTTCAATCTTGCGTGTGTAGGGAGTCCTTTGCAAGTGTACTTATATTTAAGGACAACAGTCAGGATGACAAAACATTGTCCGAACTATTATCGTGTAATATATCGTATGTACAAACTTAAAACTCAAGAATACTATCATCGTCGTCCTATAGTTCATTGCCGAACGTCATGACTAGCTATTGTAGGTTTATTTTTACGTACAAAATTAGCTAGCATTCAAGGCACTATTTATAACGCAGATGCGGGTGCACGTGAAATAATGATGAAAACTTTCTATGTCGCGTGTTGGTTTAGAACTGCCGATCGTCGAGTTGACAGTCAAGCACTCTAGCAATTACGCCGCCGGGACATTATATCAAGAATAGTATATTAAAAAAGAAAAAATATCTCCTATAACTAATGATTACAATGCTTACCCGGTAACTTATTTACACGTTATACTATTGCTTACCCTACTGTTTCTAACATTACTATTATTTGCAAGTTAATTATACATATACACGCCATATATATATATATATATATATATATATAAACAGTTTAATATCAATAATTATTGCTATTTCTTTGTACGATCTAAAACGAAATCGACCATTTAGCCAAAAGAATGGTTTTATGTTTAAAAATAGAAATTTTAATTCGTAATAGAAAACGGAAGACGCATGTAGGTTTGAGGGAATTCATCTTATCGATCTAAAATTTAGCACGCTGAGAAGCATAAGCTGACATCTATACAAAAAGTATTCCACGTCGTCTATTCTATTACTAGAACAACAGGTGCAATTTGGAGTACAGACAATATGGGATCTATATAAATAGGCTGAAAATTTGCAATGACCTGACGACATTTGTCAGCTACAGAAGTCGATATTTGTGTTTTTAATTCTTTCAACAATACTTGGGAAAAATTCCCGTCAGAGGAGTTAAGATTATTATTATTATTATTACTGTTCATTTTCCCGCTAACTCCATTATGACTTACAACAGATCGATTATGTTTCATCCATCGATTAACGTTGAAGCGATATAACAACTTTTATATAATATCAAATCAATATCATCGAGACTAGTTTTGTAAACGTTAATAATACGTTATTAGTAACTCTATTTACCGTTAGACTGCGCTGGGCGGCGGTTAAACCAGTTTTAATAATAATAATAATGATAATAAAACGATATACGCTCTCGTGTAAGTAAAAAAACGTATGTCAAAGCGGACCAGACTAACGATGGCGTTGCATCGTCGAACAGATTCGAACTAATAATATTCGTCATTACGAATGATGGAAGCGCGCGTGATCGGCGTGATTGTGTTTAGTCGAAACTATTCGTTACATAATTTAAAATAATATTATTAATTAACCATAATAATAATAATAAATGAAGTGAATACCTTAAAAACAAGTTTCGTATTTGTCAGCGAATCATTATTATAATTTTTTTCCGGAATTATTAAAAAAAAAAGAAAAGGGAAACAAGTAACAAAACTAAAATAATTTAGATAAATAATTCGATTTGTTTCGTTTTCATTTTCTTTTCCTCCGCGCGTGACTGTTATTTAGTTGATTTAAATTCGTTTTTATATTTTCAGATTTATTTTCGTTGCTTTTATTCGATTTTATCGACTTACTATATAAACTATCGATATTCCGAGTACCGATTGCATTACATTTACATTTAATATATATATATATATATATAAATGAATAAAATTTTAAATTGTAACGTGCGTGCCATTTAATCGGCGATTATATAGCGTTTGTTTTTCGCCTTAAACTTACATTAATATCGCCCAGAAGTATCATTTAGTCGAGATTTTCGAGTTTTCGACCTAATCGATCAGGAATAAGAATATACAGATAAAAAGGTTCGTACACTGCACAACATTTACATATTTATAATTTATATAGATATATATATATATATATATATATATATAGCACATATATATAATACATATGTATACAATATATGCCGTGGATGTTAGTATTCGTGTATGTATACAGATACAAGTTCTTTTTTAAATAATATATGTCTTTATTCGAGTAATTTTTTTATTATTATATAAATAACGTTTTTCTAAATGAAAATTGTAATTATTTCCAAAACGTTAATTAGTGAAAAATTTTTTCAATCGCAATGTTTCTTATACGGTACGTATACTTTTAATGCTAAAGTTTATTAAAGTTTATGTACAACGCCTTAAACATAATATATATTTACTCCTCGGCCTTCTTCTATAGCGTTTTCCCTTCAATTTTTCCTTTAATTAGTTGTTTACCGATATAAGCGGCCTATTTATTTAATTCTTCTATTTTTTAACTTCTGAATTAGTTCCCCGATTCGTTTATGTTTTTTAAAACTTTTTTTTGTTTGTCACTTCTGTTCGACTAATTTTCCGTAATCTACGACGCCACGAGTTTCGAGGGTCTCTCTATTTTTTTACGTATTTCTCGTTTGATAGTTTCCGATCTACACATCTGTATTCTCCCCGTAGGTGTCATTTAACAAAGTGTTTCTCCTAGTTTCTACTTTTAAATTCATCGACGTTAGTAAAGATCTCTTTTTATTTAAAACCATTTTTTCCACACTAATTCCAGCCGATATCTCTTTGTCTCTTCTTCCATCTTTAAATTTGTCGACTTTCATTTTTTTTTTTTTTTTAATACTAATTTCAATCTAGGAGAACCAATGGACAGTTTACTTAGCGAATACTCAGCCGGCGATGATTCTGTAGCTAATTAAACCGATACGGATGTTCCGGTGAAGTTAAAGGATTTTCTACTGATTAAACCGAGATAAAGAGTTATTATTTGTTTGCCGAAAATGTTAAAGTCGCGATTTAAAATATCACGATTTAAGCTGACAGTGTGTGTGTGTGCGCGCGATTTAAAGGAAAATACATTAATCTACGAAAAACTCATTTTTGATATGACACGAAGTAGAATACCATTAGTGGACGGAAGAATTGTATTAAATTCGGATGGTAATTCGAATATGAATGTTTAATCCGAATTTTTATTGGTTTTCAGAGTTCGACCTTATGATAAAAGGAACAAAAAAAATAATCTAAAAATACCTCCGACGTCTGAGGACGAGTTTAAATCGTTTTTTTTTTCATATACGTATAGATGTATGTTGCAATCGACTAACGTTTAAATAATCAACATACGACTAATCTGTAATTAAACGTGTGTAGAATATTAGTTAACTAATTTCTATTATTTAGATACACACAATAACTAAATCGTTTGACTTTAATCGTTTAAGGCATCTAATGCCGCTGTATCATGCACGAATAACTTCGGTTAATAAGCTTTGCGCATCCCTAAAGTTGGATCAGGTCGAGATGAGTTTGATGATCGACTTGTAAAGTAATCGTTTACTTTAGAGATCGAATTGTTAACAGTCACCACATTTGACGAAAAGTCGGATTTATTCTGCTTTCTGTCACACGCGACGCTTTCATGTTAAACGGACATCAAGATGTAGTTTCTGTGCCGGATTTAAATACCGAAAAATTTTGGTTTCGTAGACGTTGTCTCGGATTTTTAAAATAGATTAACGAATGAAGCGGAAGCTGTTCACTTATCCACTCGTTAACCTTCCTCGTTACGAGTATATTTAGTGTACATTTAGTAACAAAAAATAACACGAAATCAATTTAAGGAATAATAATTTTCCTGTTGGTAAAACGGAATATTAAAAACATCTAATCTGTTTACACCTACCTATAGGTATCCGAGGTCAACGTCGAACTCCATTTATCGTAAAGATTTCGAATCGAGTCTCCGCGGCGACTAGTTTTTTCTCCTACTACATCTCTGACGAAAACTATCAATTAGTGACATTGAACTTGTAGAATAATTCCGTAGCAGCCGACGTTTTCACTACTAGGATGCGAAAATGTATGAAATCATTATCGTGCCTAACAACGGCCTTTTTTTTTTATAAACACGGGCGTATATTTCATGCGTCGTATTAAACGATTCGAGGACCATGGGCACAAACAGCGTGGGGGCTCCTTATAAGGAAGAAAAAGTTAGGAATTTAAAAATTATTACGTCAACAAAAATATGCATAGAAAAAGACTACTTTTAAACAATTTATTAATTTAAACGAAATTATCAGTACTCTCGAAAAGTACCGGTATTTTCATTTATTTCGGTAAAATTAAAATACACGGAATAGGGTAATATATTTATAACAAAAATACTTGCATGCGAAAACTTATACAGAAAATTAAAGAAAACATTTTCGCGATTTTTTTTTTCTGCGAAACTTTCACTAATCTCGTTATCTATTTCTCGTAAATTGTCGAATAATCTGAACCATCTCCAGCCGCCTGATGTCGCCTGATCACCGGTTTCTTTAAAATCTTTTAAATATTCCCGAATTTCGCTTATAAGAAGTATATTTAGGATAATTATACAGAATTCGTCAAGATTTTTATATGTCGCGTTATTAACATAATTCCGTCCGGACATCATGTATATATATATATATATATATATATATAAGAACTGATTGAACAACAGCTTCGTATATGATTAGTGTATTATCAACGCTTAATTTATATCTTTATTCAGAAGCCGGGGAAAAAGCGATGATGTTCTCATATTAAATTTTTTGTCGCAACACAAAAATACGTTCGTTTTCACGATGGTTTCATATTTTATAATTACTCTTCTTTTAGGTAATATTAAAGCTTCAGTTTTAGTAACGGGCATTCCTTTAATTTTTTTTTTTTTTTTTTGAATAGCGCGAGTTTTACAATTAAAAGACTTGTAATTAACTTTTTATAGCGTTAATTCTGAAAGGCGAATTGTGAATTAGGACATCGACGGCGTAAATATTGAAGTGAACATTTTTGAACGTATTAATATCGTCGATATATAATAAGAGAAAAATTTAATATAATATTCTGGAGGAGTGCTGTAAACACCGCTGATGTCAGATCGTAGAAGGCACACGTACAGCAATTGTGGTAAAATTATCGACGAATTAAAAATTTATTTCGTATCGGATATTTTCCTTAGTATTCGGAACGAACTCATATCATTCGCAGTTTACGTTAAACATCAACATTTGTCGTATATCGAAAGATTTAGTCGAATGGAAATGCAGAACTTCGAATATACAAGAAAAATAGCGGAAGATAACAATTTAGATTTCGAAATGGAGTTGGAACAAGGGAAGCCGGGTGTTTTTACAAGTACTAGTACGAATGTGTTTGGATCACGAAAAAAAACGTTTATATTTGTTTCGTAAACTTCGAGAAGGCTTTCGATAGAGTAAAACTATTAGTGCGCGATATTTGAATAAATGGGAAAGAAGAAAGAGTAAGTAAGAATCTGTACTACAACCAAGTAGCCGTAGTAAGAACAGAAGAAATTAAGATCAGAAAATGAGTTAGACAGGGCTGTGTGCTTTCGTCAATATTATTTAATTTCTATTCTGATAAAATATCCCGGAAAGTATTACAACGTAGGTGGAATAAAAATAAACGATCACACACTATTAATAACATCCGATATGCCGATGATAACATTTTGATTACAAATAACGAATACGAGTTACAAAACATAGTAAAAAGAGTCAATACAGAAGGTAATAAAATGGGTTTGTTCGTAAATTGCGATAAAACTAAAGTTGAAGCTGGAACAAAAAATATATCAATTACAATCAATAATAGAATCATACAATAGGTTAATACATTTAAATACTTAGTATATAATATTAATGGCGCATGGGAATTACGAAATAAAAACGACAATTGAATATGCGAGAAACGCGTTTCCGAACATGAAAGGTAGATTTGTGAACAAAACGACGAAATGGTACACCAGATGGAGGTTTGTGAAATTTCACATACGGACTATACTACTATATGGAATAGACGATCAAAAAAATCAATGCTAAATAGATTAAGATCATTTGAAATTTTGTGCTATACCGTCGCATGCTAAAGATTCCGCGGAAAGATAAAGTATCAAATGCGGAAATACTAAAACGACTAAATAAAAGATTAGAGTCAGAAAGAACTATTAAGAAAAGAAAAATAGCTTATTTCGGGCACATGTTGAGGAACAACAGATATGAAATGTTAATCATTGAAGGGAACATCGCTGAAAACGAGGAAAAGGAAGGAGAAGAAAAACATGGTTTGATAATGCAAAAGAATGAACAGGACTTAATACAGAAAGCTTATTAGCCAACAGATTGGAAGCCAAAGAGATAATTGCCAACATCCATTGAGGATACGGCACCAGAAGAAAAAGAAGATGGAAATTTTTTGATACTTGTTTTCGTTAAATTGCGTACTGAACCTCTAACGTAAATTCTCCGGCATTATTGCGAATTATTATCCCTTCTACCACAGTTTTAATAAAAAATATGTTACATGACGCTTGAAGTGTGCAGATAAAATTGGTTTTATGCAACGCTGTGCTCATTAATAGAATGCCCTCAATATAATCTACAAAGTAACTTCCTCCCTCTTTCTTGAGCCTTCTCCTCGGCGATAATGTTTCCATTTTTTATCACTGCGGCTATTTACGTACTATTTCAGTTTCTATTCATTAAGGCGGTGGTACGGCAGTCAGAATAAAGATCTGTAATTTTGTACACCGTTTATCGTCGCGACAGAAACACTAACCCGAATCGTTAGACCGCCATCTGTCTAATCGATGATGCAAACATTTAACTAGAACGCCCATACCAGCGAGCCGAATTGTTGATTTAAAGTTTTACCCGAAAACCAAAATGCGAGCGTCATTCGAAATAGAGTATTCATTTACGTTTTTTTTTTTTTTTTTAAATCGGTGTAAACCGTATCAATTTTTTTTACTAGGTAACGTTCCGAAAAAATTACAGTTCTCATTTTTAAACTGAGAGCACTCTGCATTTTTACAATTACCCTTGCAACAACCAGACCCGGATTAACGCTTTCAGCCATCCAGGGCTAATTGGTCCTCTACAAGGGAAAACACATAAATCCGAAGACTGTAAACCTCAAGACGTTAAACAAACATAACTCGACTCGTCATTAATTCAAAAATCATAAACCCAAAGACTAAATCACAAGACGTTAAACCCACATAACCCAACTCGATATTAATACAAAAATCACGAATGAAAACCGTTAAAACCTCTTCTTCTTAATCATTCAAAACGCTAAAAATTCAAACTAAATCATGCAATTATTATTTACGTTTATTTTTCACATTTTTTTTTAATATAAAATAAGTAAAGTATTCGAGGTAAAAGCTGCAATTAACTTTTTCTTTTAATCAGGCAACCCTTTAACGAGTTGGGCTCTTTGAGTATTTTTGAGTTTCGGCTCAACAACGCGCGTTAAACGGCTTGAGGTTTACGGTATTTGGGTTTATGATTTTCGAATTAATGACGGTTTCGGTTATGTGGGTTCATCGATTTTGGGATTATTACGAGTTGGGCTATGAGGGTTTAATGTTTTCGGGGTATATTGCTTTTGAATTTTTTTGATTTCACTATCAATATCTTCAAAGAACGGTTTTCTTTTAAAATTTTTCTATTAGTTTGCCTAATGAAATAAGGGCGTATATATATAATTTATATATATATATATATATATATATATATATAATATAGTGTTTCTCAAAATTTTTTTAACAACCAAAAATTAGTTAAAATCGCTAAATTTTTATATAAAAAGATCGAAAAACTTTCGAGCTATATATATATATATATATATATATATATAAATATGGGGAAAAATAAAATGAAATGTAAGAAAATACTTAACTTAGATGAACAATATTATAAAAAATACCAAAGTGAAAAAAACGGTAATTTATTAATAACCCGATAGCGAACGTGGTCGATGGTCTTTTTATATTAAAAATTCACTGATTTTAACTATTTTTTTTTGTCGTTTATTTTTAAATAGAAACCACGACATTTTACACTGTTAAAATTTTCGAAATTTACTTTCGGGATATCTAAAGTAAATTTTTTTTATTAACTTTCGATCATGGAATAGTACTGGTCAATGATAAAATACCACTCAACGAATCGTGATCGTTCAATTGTACGTATTTTACCGCCCTTTACTATTAATTAAAAATCGTCAAGGCAAAATACATTAAAAATTAATAGTTTTACACGTTCGTTTGATTTCTTTATATTTTTTAAATAACGATAATAGTAATAAAAAAAAAAAACAATATAATAATTTTACGCGATTCTTTCGTATGCGTATAAAATTTCAAGGTGACACCTATCTACTTCGGTCAAATTTATCGTTGTTAACTCATTATAATAGCGCGAGTTATGAAAACGATTTTACATATTTTAATTATCCGTATAATTATAATTGAAAAGTCGTCTCGACAAATAATTTAAGAACGTTTCACGCTTTGTAATAAGAAACGTGTAGGATGGTTTTCTTATTATTGTTTGCTAAATATTTTTTTTTTAAATACTAAAAATTTTCTTTTATAAAAATATTATATTTCGACGTAGTTTCGAGGTAAAAAATATTTACTTTTTTATAATTGTATATTTTTCGAATGATCAGTAAATTAAAATTAAGTCATATCCGTATAGTGCGTTTTGAATTTTGTCGGATTTCACGAATAATAATAATGATAGTATACGCTGTCTTTCTTATGGGTACCAGGACAAGGAGGAATACCTGGATTCATTTGCTAAAAGCGTGGTCTTCTAACGGTATAGTGTTCTCTTTAGTTTCTGCGCATAAAATCATATGTTTTATTATATAATCGGAAGGTAGGAAACTTTTGGAACTGATATATGTGGAGAGTATATAGCAGGTCACCCCTCACTCGGTACATCAATTACAATCGTCTCTACCTAAATTTCCATGATTCTACTTTTCTAAAAACATTAAACGGAAAGGAATTGTGTACTTAGCAGCATATTGCGATTCGGCCATTTTTTTTTAAAAGAAAAACTTTAAAAAGACATTGATGTATGAATATGTAAATAAGATATATTGTTCGGAGCAGAACTTGCACTAGACAATACTTAATTCCAAAGAATCAGCGTGTGAGATTTTTACATATTAAAAAACCTCCCTCTATAAGAAAAGAAACAATCAATTTGAACTAAAATGGAGTACCATAAAAATTAAAAGACCTCCACACTATAATTAACCAATTGTGATGGAAAAAAAGATGAAAAAATTCATAGTCCCTTCTTCCATAAAGTAAGTATTTGAACGAGTTTGTAAATATATATACAGTAGAACCTCTTTTATCCGTCATCCTCGGGACCGGGCCTGTGACGGATAACTGAATAGACGGATAACAGAAATTCCATTACAAATTACATATATAACACTATACGAGATTGTAAATTATTTAGTAAAGAAATGTTCAAAAATCTATGTTTAATTATACAACATTTAGAGTACTATATTTTTATTTAGAGATTTAGTATAACATAGTGCAATATAGTACAATTACCTAGGGAAACTATCTCCACCCTCATAATTGTTTACGTCGTAAAAAAATTGGTAATTTCCTTCTGTTCCTTTGCAGCTCTAGTTTTCTTCACGACAATGTTCCGTATTAAATATTGACATCCGATAAAAATATAAAAATAATAGAAAATAAAAGTATAATACTATCAACAAAATGACAACTTCTTGATATAAACAATATCAAACTTGACAACTGCATATGCCTTATATCATCGAAAGAGGAAGAATAAAGTGAACAAGAGGAATCATTGGCAACCCTGAACCTATAGATAACAATTGAGCGCTGTAGATTAAAATTTTTCAACTTTAATCTCAGTGAAATATTCGGAAGGAGCTGGAAAGTAGTCCACTGTCCCACCTTTGTTGCCATATAACAACAATTGCTGAATAAATAAATTTTTTATATCGCAGATAATTTAGATGTTGTTTATCCTGTACGGAATCCGGTAGCACAAATTGTCGCCTTCTAGAAATATCACCGTTCAGCAGCCCGTGCCCAACAACAGCAGCCTTTCCCACGAGATACAGAATACAGGGGAAGGACGCACCCGATAACACACAGGTAGCCTAAGTAGGTGTAGTCCGATAGAATGAGGATATTCAGAGAAGAAACTTGGGCTGATGTATATTAACATAACACAACTCACTTTTATTAATGTAAAACAGGGCGCCATAAAACGTTTGAAATAAGTCTTTATAAATAATTAATCATTCTTTATAGGCTAGTCCCCACGAATTATGCCGGATGCGCAGTAATTTATTGTAAATATTTTAACATTTGTCTGATATATATATTGGAGATGTGGAAGAAAACTTAATCTATCATCAACAAAGATGCTGGATATTGGTGCTTGACAGAAGTTCCAGATTTTCAACCTTCCCAACCAAAGCAGAGTTCCCAAATACAGAAAACTTGCACTTCGCTGATAAGAACTTCGGACAAGATTATTTATTTGTTTTTTGTAACATATATTTATTTTTTTTGTAAATACACTTTTTATCAATCAATCAATCAATCGGACAAGATAAACTCTGAATATTTAGAAGCATAGGGCAGATTTAAAACTCTGTTCATGCGTAACTTCAAGGATCAGACAAAGATCGTCTGTATAGGACACCAAATTACAATTCAAACCACACAAATTAGATTAATTTTTTATGGATGGTTGAGTATAGAATATTCCAGAGAATGGGATCGCAAGCACCTAATCCTGCGGAACACCACAAGTGAGATTCCTTGAGCCCGAGCTGGCTCCAATAGAGAGAAAGGCAAATCTATCCTTAAAATAATCTTATCTCTTTCTTTTATTACACGAACGCAACTATTCGAAAAAGGGTCAATGATGAGATATTTTATAGATGGTCTTTGACGGATATATCGCTGTCAAAAAATCCAGAATGGACGGATGATGCGATGTTTTTATAGTCGGTCGGTCTACCGGCTAATGTGCTGTTAGCCGATTTTAGGTGGCTGTTAAATTTTAAACGATTTGACAAAGATATCGGTGTCTTCTAATTTTGAAAACTTTAAATTGTTGTAATTTCTGTTCTGTTTATGATATCAATGTGAAGCAAAGCTTAGAATGAATCTGATAATGGAAGCTATAAACTGTGCGAATTTCATCATTATTCCCTCAATAGTTTTTGAGTTAAATCGGAACAGACAGACAGACAAAAATTTTCAAAAATAGATTTTCTGTTTATGCGTGATAAAAATAGCCCGATCCTTTAATTATAATCACACTTAGCAGATTACTTCTCGTATATAAATCATATTTATAGATTTAGTATATACAGTTTACTTGTTTATAAGATTGGGGACCGAACACGAAAAAAAGAATAATAATGGTAATTTTAGCAATAATTACAGTATTCGTATTCGTATTCGTCAACAACACTACAGTAATAATAATCGCTATCATCAAATAATAATGGAAAATTGTTTTCAGATGAACATTAAAATGTGTTTACCTTGGTTGCTGCTGATATTAAGTCTAGCAAGTGTAAGCTACGTGTTGAGCGATGATCCCAACAATTCAAATTCCATTCTAGAAACGGATGAAGAATTAAGCAACAGCACAAGAAAGGTAAATATCCTATTAATTACTTCCTTTTCGTCATACGTTACATTTCTCATCTTGGTCATTGAGGCGGATAGAACTTGAAAATTTTCTTCTTTCCATCGATTTATACACACACACACACACACACACACACACATATATATATATATATATATATATATATATATATTATACGAACAGGATATAATATATTGAAAAATTTTCAGATGGCAAATAATAGGAGAATGTTGGAGAAGAATTTAATGCAAATTCTCCAACATTCTCTATTATTTGCCATCTGAAAATTTTTCAATATATTATATCCTGTTAGCGCCTTAACTTGATCAGTCGAATCTGTTAAACAGCTTCCTTGTGGCTATTGACCATCTACAATACATTATATTATTTTTCATTCCCGATGTTTCACGTTATATGCCTAAAATACTTTACCATGATTCTAATAATTCTTGTCAAAAGACTGATATTTACTTTTAATTCCTCAATAATGGACTTATTCGTTCAATGCGCTCGTCCATGGTACTCGATGAAATTTTCGATATATTTATATATACGTCGCGGTGACGTAGTTCCAAGAGTACTCGACTGTTAGCTCGACAGCCCAGGGTTCGAAACCAACTTGCGACATGAAAAAAAAAGTTTATAAAGTTTTTCATCATTACCTAACTCTCAATTATCACGTAGAAGGCAGTGTCATTTCCGTGTAACACCATATCCCCGCGCATTAAAATTTTTTCATACATTTTACTAAAAGCATTCAATAAACCAATTGGTCTATAACCATTTATTTTACTTAAATCTTCGTTCCTAAACGAGTTAAGCAGGTCAAAAAGTAAAATAAAGTTCGCAATAATGTTTCTAGATAATTTTTAAGGCGTTTACAATGAAAGGTTTTTAGAAAATGTTGTACTTGATCCATTTTTTCGGCTATTTATATTCGAATATAATTCTATTTATTCTTTAATAAATAATTGCATATTTTATTTTTATTTCTAGCCTGTCTGGCAGTTAGTAGTACTTAGTTGTGGTTATCGCGTGAAGATTTTTGCTGTCTACTGATAAGTGAATCTACGATTTCATGCTGAATTAATCAGCTAGATATCTCGATATCTATTTATATTCAAACGGTTGTATACACTATTCATTATAAATGTTCTTAACATTGGAATCTTTTGCTTATAACTTTACCCTCTATTATATTTTTAATATAGTTACATGTCCTAACAGTTTTATTTTCCGTTTTTCTATATAATTTATTAAATTTCTTTTTTCACACGTTCCTTCTAATATTTCTTTATCTGTTTTCATTTCTTTCCAAGAAGTTTTCGTTATTCCGCACCAGATCCACATCTCCACTGAATTCAGTTTATTTATTTCCCGCGCTGTAAAGCACCAATTTTCATAACCGTAATTGAGCGCACTCCAAATACGTATGTTTTTGCAAATTTTTCGGACGTATACTAATGTTCTTATTTGTTATTAAATGCACATTTGGCTTGTACTATTCGTCTTTTAATATTTGTTTATCCTCTGTTATCACACTTACTAGATAACGTGTTTCTATAATTTGTTCTAATTGAGTATTGCCTATTTTTATGTTTTTATTTAACTGATCTTCATTAAATTTTTTTTCTTTAATGAAAAAAAAAATCAAATCGAGAATAATCAATGTTGATCAGTAGTTTCGATTAGATAAAATACATTTCAAAAAACATGTTAATTAATTCCTTGTGAAACCAATTAAGGACCATTTCCTATACGCTCATACGTAAGATATACTGTCTGCATGTATGAATGCCATATGTACTTATATGTTGTAATTTAACCTTAACTTCGCTACCAGCACGTTAAGTTTCGGTGATTTATAATAGAAAAACCTTGAATAGTTCTTTATTTTAAAGCAACGAGATAATAACAACGTTATCTATTAGGTGATTTAAACGGCGTTTAACTATTATTACGAATCAATCTGTCCTTAACGAATAATAATATATAAATATATCATAATATTCCATACAAAAGTTTCTTTTCTTTTCATATTTGAAAGTTATTATATATATATATATATATAAATGAGTATATTTAGTACGAATTGAAATGAATACAATAATAAAAGAAAAATGCTATTGTGAAACAAAATATAACATATCAATGAAATTAATTATGTACATTAGCGATAAATATTCCATAAGAAAACGTAATGCATGACTAAAATTCATAATATCAGAGGAAAAAACCAGGTAGTGAAACCTATAAAAAGACAACTCTGGTGGAACACTACTTCAGAACAATATAAAAAAAAAAAAAAGGTAAAGGAATTAATCAAATTGAAATACAAATGTAGAAATAAAAAGAAATATAATGACTTACAGAAGATGCTCATACTGTTGAAAGAAAGTAACCTATATTATACGAGAGAAATGAACAATAAAGCGTGGAAACAACTAGTGAATAACTTTTCAAGGTGAGGAAAGCCGTATAAAATTGTAATGCAGAAACGTTGAAAATTTAGTTTTAATTGCGAAGTGAAAATTGTTACAAAAGAAAAAGTAAAATTTGAATTAATTGGTAGTGTACTGATTCCGAATGTAGCGGGTGAACTTAAGACAAGTGGTACGTAACGAAATTATAAATTTGACAAAGTAGACGAACTAGTTATAACAAAAATAACTAAAAGATGCGATAATAAAAAGGCAAATGACCAAATTTCGAATAAAATGATAAAAATTTTAAATAAACATCATATTTACCATTGTTAATCCTTACTCGAACGTTTATACGTTCCTGAAAATACGGAAAACGGGGAAAATCATTTTACTAAACAAACCTGACGAGGTACCCTCTTCGTCAAAGGCATACATAACTTTGCTTTCTAACATCGGAAAGATCTATGAACGAATAATAAAACATAAAACTGACGACGCGCTGGTGAATAATGTAATACTAAAAGAACAACAGTACAGACGTATCAGAAATAAATCAGCGGAAAATGTTATCCTGAAACGCGTGGAAATCATTACAAATTAATATTATTAATAAGTTTTTCGATAATATAAAGTAATCGATAGTTTTAAGTATTTATAATTAAGTAAGTTTGGGTAAAATCTAATTGAAATAATAAAAAATTTCTTAATAGTGAAGGAAACTATTTTTCGGAATAAAAATTGATGAATATCTTAATTTCACTTAACACGTTGATTACATTATGGATGAAAACATATTACTCGCTACCGGTAAGTCTCTACAATAAAGCTTCGGTTTAAAATTTCTAGACAACAAAATTCTTTACTGAGCGTTGTTCAGATCGTTTAAGGAATTCCTTGATTTATTATTCTTATATTTAAAATTAAAATACAACAAAGGAAAATTCGCCTGCTATGTTATATCAGGAACTATGCCGAGGTATTTACAATTGGAAATGATTAAAAAAAAACATATAAAAGTAATAGAATAACGAAAATATAGGAAATAAAAGAAGTGAAAAAAATACATAGGGAAATGGCAAAACGTTTATGAGGAAGAACCAACAGGAATGCGTATAGAATAGTAACAAGAATCTAGGATAGACTGAAGAATAAACTAATCAGTCCAGATTTCTTTCTAAACAGGAAATTTCGCTGGCTTCCTAAAAAAAAATACCTTAACGAATAATTATCAGTGCAAAGAATTTAAAATGAAATTGGTTCACCAGATCACATATTTCTATATTGTACCGAATTCGAGTACGTAAGAGCTGAATATAATATCAAAGAAAACTACAACCGGTTCAAGAATAAACATAACACAAATAATACAATAAGATACATAACCACAATATTAAAGCGAAAGAAAAATGATTTTTACTTTCTTTAAATCGATATATTTTCTCTTTTGGATACGCTGTGAGTAGAGGAAATAAGCCATCGATCAAAAGGTCTTCATCTACAAGAATGTTTAAACCTTACGTTTTGTGTGTATTTATTTATTAAGATCGTTATAATTTTATTTATATAAATATATATTCTCAAATAAAGAAAAAAAAACCTAAAGGTAGATAATACATATAGAGTAACTTGCTGAAGTAGCTTATAGTTATCGGTAGTAAGATTGTTTACGCGTATATTTTTAATTTTAAATAATTTAATTCAAAGATTAGGTTTTGATAAGTTCGCTAAAATATTATCCGATCATGATACAAACGAAGTGGCCGTATTATATAAAGATTTATGATCTTTATACGTATTACAAGTGAATCAGAGCCATTTACTTTTTTGGCTTATGTAAATAATATACAATTGATCCATGACGAGTTAACATTAGCGTTATGTAATAGTCAATTAAAAACCGAATTATTAAAACGATCAGAGAGGGTTGGAATAAATTTTTTAATTAATTTTCCAACCGTTTCATTATCATAACGTGTTTGGTGTGTTTTTTTAAGAAAAAAGTTTATTTTATTTAATTAAGCTTTATTTTATTGATGTTACTATATCGATATATTTTATTAATAAATATTAAGGAAGTTACATCAATCGAAAATACAATTAGAGATAATACTATTAATCGATGAATTACTTCAGTAAGGATACATATATGAACAATAGGAGTAAAAAAGGCTGAAAAAGTAAACAATATTAATTTATAGCTCTAATTAATACTCCATACTTTATCGCCCAATCGTAATTTGAATGATTAAGCGTAGCATTATTAAGTCCAACGTTATTATACATTATTTGATTATGGGTAAAATCTTAAATTCTCAAATTTAGAGACCGACATTAATAATATTACTGGAAAATCAATGAAAACTGTGACTAATTATATAGAAAATTCTAAAGTTAACACGATGAAGAAGAATGTTTCCCGATGAAATGAAGACTTAGCGTACATTAAATGAATCGATAAGTCATTTTACAAAGTAAGAAACAGAAATTTTATATATAAATTAATTTATAAATATTAAATCCATATAAAAATTAAATATCATTAATAACGGACGCAGATAAATTCGCGCAATCATTTCAGAACTCTATAAAATTATTACATCCTCCGAAACATTTAAATTTCCTTAGTTTATAATGATAGCGATGTATTAGTATGAAAAAATACAATTATTAATGAATTTCTTCGTTACACATTTAATGTTCAATTCATCCTTTCTTCATTACTCGACTTTTTTTATATAACTTTAAAAGATAATTACATGTCTTAATAAAAGAACATTCCCAACTGAGGAATTATATTACTAATAATATTATTTAGGATAATATTTTTTTACTGCCCAAATCAATTATTAACTCCTTATAATAAATTATTAGAATATAACGTATTCCTCACTAGTTAGGAACGTACAAACTTAATTATGAGTTGTTTCTTTTGGACATTGAATTCGCTTTTAATAACTGTATTCAGCAATCTATCACCGATATATTTATTATTAATTTATAACTATTTGCTAAACGGGAGGTTACATTTAAATCTTGTATCTTAATTTATACCTACTTACGGCTATGTATAAGCAGCTACTTTTGCGATATAATTTAATTAAAGAGAACCTAATATATAATGTGACAATTAAGTTTAATTTTTCTATTTTTTATTTTTTTTTTCACTCTTTAAATTTTGTACATATGACACATTTCACTGTAATGGATGGGACTATGTTTTGTCATCCTGGCTGTTGCCCTTAAATATAAGTATACTTGCAAAGGACTTACTGCACCCACATTTGAAATACTTGTTTTCATGTTTATGAATTTATAGCCGATATATGTTGATTAAGTATATAATTTACCTTATTTTTGTTATTTTTTTAAGTATTAATTTTTTTTATTTTTTTTTTATTAATAGTCCTTTTGCCCCTTTATATACACAAATTCTTGTAAATAAATAAATTGCGTTTAAAAAAAAACGGGAGGTAACATTAATTTGTAACGTTTTTGTATTGCTTGAAAATGACGTTAAAGTCGAAAAGCTTTGCATAAATAAAATAAATTTTATAGCGATTAACATTGTTCTTATTTTGTTTTGTTAATTCATAAAATCACTACTATCCAATACATCAACATTAAGTTATTAGTATTATTGTCGTATCTATCGTAATGAAAAATATCGATGGTTACCACGAAATTTTACTTTTGAGTGTAGGTAGAAAAAACCGATTATGCGAGTTGGGTTAGAAGCGCATCTACAGCAATGGTGCCGATGTACACAACCGAACTTAATCTACATCGATAAATTAACACATTATGAGAATATCATATTTTCCATCTCAATGGAAGTTCTCGCAAATTACTATGATCCTAAAACCTGGAAAGGATAGTACACAACCCTCATCGTACCGTCCAATCTCGCTGCTATCTAATTTTGCAAAACTGCTTGAAAAGTTAATATCAGTGAGACTAATATAATGGAAGAAAAGAAAGTTATTCCAAAACACCAATTTAGTGGTCAGGAATGCTCACTCTACAGAACAACAGATCCATAGAATTGTGGAAATAATTGAAGAAGGTATTAAAAAAAAAAAAAAACTATATAATGAAGTATTGTCTATAGATATTACAAAAACATTTGACAGAATATGGCATGACGGTTTGTTATACAAAATCAAAACAGCACTTCGTGAGCAATATTATCAACTTATGAAATCGTATGTGGCGAACAGACAATTTCGTGTCAAATGCTGTGATGAGTACTCTGAACCGCATCCAATTAAAACCGGTGTTCTTCAGGGAAGTGTACTGGGGCCACTACTGTACAACCTATATACAGCGGATCTTCCAACCGTGGATAATGTCAAAGTGGCTAGTTTTGCCGATGACACATTGCTCATGGCCCAAGGCAAGAAGCCTGAAGTAGCAGTTTCAGCGCTACAGAAAAGCTCGGACGCTGTTCTACAGCGGGCTCAATCCTGGAAACTAGAAGCGAATCCTGATAAATGCACCCATATCACATTCACCAAAATGGAACAGATCATCATAGTTATCCGTCACTAGGTAATCATATTGTACCAAGAAGCAACAGCATCAGATATCTAGGAGTACACTTAGATCGCATACAAGGATAGAAAATACCGTATACAAAAAAAAAAAAGAAAACAACTAGATATCAACTTAAGATCTCTACTGGCTAATAGGGTATCATTCGAACCTCTCCTTAGCCAATAGAGTATTAATTTACAATGCAATAATAAAGTCAATATGGACTTATGCTGCACCAATGTGTAGTGTGCAAAAAATACTAGCAGAAATATAATACAGCGCTTTCAAAATAAAACTTTATACAGAATGCCGTGGTATTCATCGTGAACTTGGGGTTTGTATGGTCGACGAAGCAATAAAACAGCGGGCTCAAAGGCATGCAATACGCATACGCAGACACTGCAAAGAGCTAGTCTCTGCGCTTCCAGACGTCACGACAACCCGACGATTGAAAAGAACTAGAATTCGCGACCTAGTTTAAGAGAAGGGTTGAATACATCAATGGATGTATTCCTCATACAAGAGAAGACGATGACACCCTTCATAGATAGACAACATGGCTAGAAATGAATTGGCAGAAGTAGAAAAAAAATTATCCTTGTGCGGTACATAATGAACTTTCAATGTTAATCAAATTGTTAGTAAAGGACATTTGGTTGACATAAAATGTTTCAATTCTAAAAATTAACCCTTTCACTCACAGTGTCATAGACAAACTTTACTATCAGAAAAATTGTCTGATTTCATAATAAGAGAGATAATGTTGACGTAGGATGCTTCAATTCTAAAAGTATTTATACAACCGATTACAAATTATAAATAAATCACCAAAAAAAAAAAAAAATACTTAATGGAAAATCACAAAATTTTCCGGCAGTTAAACCATTGTCCAGAGAACATCAAAAAGTAAAATGTAAATATATGTACAATTTATAAAAAAATAAGAAATATAAAAAATACTAATTTAAATATACAATTTACAAAAATTACCAAAGTGGGAAAAAACAGTACTAATAAAACAATCTGATCGTGAATGTGGTAAACGAGGCAAACGATCAGCAATATAAAATTTGTCCATAAACAATAACACAATAGCCAGTAAAAGAAAAAATAAATAAACGAAACAACAGACCAATATAAAATTTATGCATAAACAAGACAATAATAAAAAAAAATACAAATAAAAATAAACAACAAAAAATAAGTTAAAATCACTAAAAATTTTTCTTTATAAATAATCACAGCTAAGTCATTATCAAATAAATTACAATTTATAAAAATATAAAATGTAGAAAATATTATTTTTTACAATTTATAAATTGTATATATTTCAATTTTTTATTTTTATACATACACTTTATAATGGCTTAGCAGCACAGCTTTGAGATTTTTCATTTTAAAAAATTTTAGTTACTATAACTCCATTTTTGTTGCTTATTTATTTATATATTATTTTTTATTCCACATTTTTTAAAAGAAGAGTAAAATAAAAAATAATTTATTACGATTGTTACACTGTACAATGAAATATAGGTAAGTAGTCGCCTGCCTCCGATACGGAAACGGCACCTGATGATCATGATGATTATATATATATATATGTGTGTGTGTGTACACACATATAATAGAAAAGTTATTAAAATCTGCTAATAAACCGTTTATTACTATTTTTATCGATTGAAATATTGATACGTGAGTACCTCCGATTTAGCCTTCTTTTGAATTTTCCAAAACCTATTCTTAACGAGTGTTATTAAGTTGTATTGGTGAGGGGTTTAAAATTTTTTTTTAAATTCAAGGTTATAAATTTGAACGATGAGAAATTTATTTCATATAAAATACACGTTAACATTATTTAACGGGTTTGATTTTATTTTCTTCTGTTTACACAGGCTATAACGAAAGGTATGATACTGCTATCGTTAAATTTAAATTTTTTACTATCCAACTCGAAGCCGAGACCGGAGAATATACTATTCGCGCCTATCAACGTAGTGAAAACATTAGCCACGGTTCTGTTAGGAGCTGCCGGTGAAACAGAAGCGGAATTAGCGAAAGCTCTAGGATGGGTTTCCGGAACAGATTTGTTAAACAAGTAAAAATATATTACGTCTAAAAATATTATTATTATTATTTATATTATTATTACTATTATTATTTATATTATTATTATTATTATTATTATTATTATTAATATTAAATCAGGTTAACGTACCGTTCAGCTACTAATAGTTAGAGGTACGAAAAGAAAAAGGAATTCGATTAAGAAGTAGAGATCCGTTTTATGTAGGAAAATAATTATGTTGGAGAACGTGTTAATGTTGTGAGCGAGAAGACGCGAAAGTGAAGTCGGAGGAGTCAATAAGCATGTCTGGCGAGGAAATTGAGGAACAAACGACGAGGTCATGATCAGTAGTAAAAGTGGCACAGCGCAAGGCAGACCGAGGTGGATAATTCCGCTGCAGGAGGTTTGTATAACTCAGTCCAAGTCGGGTGATGACTGCGACGTTTTTGCGGCGCTGCATGTTTACATTTTACGGTCATATTGTTGGCTTGACCGAACGCAATTTATCGGTTGAAGGGACAGATTTTTGTTCACATAGATGCAGCAATAATTTAATGTTGATGTGTCGCGCGCAAAATCTGTTCTCGCGATATTTGGCGCAGGCGGAACATGTAATTTATATATATATATATATATATATATATATATATATATATATATATATATATATATATGCATATATTATATATATATATATACACGTATTAAAAATGTTGACATTTCAAATCGTCGAATTACATTCAATAGTACTCGAGAAAGAAATCGTCTTTAGGCTTTAATCTTCACAAATAACATATCTTGCGTACGTGATGCGAGCTGTATATACTTTGATAGTTATTACTAAATTATATCATCTATATCTATACTAATATACAAAACTGTAGTGTCTGTCTGTGATTTGCAAATATTTTCATTATTGTATTAGGCTATTTTTATCATGCATAAACAGAAAATCTATTTTTGAAAATTTTTATCTGTCTGTCTGTTCCGATTTAACTCGAAAACTATTAAAGCAATAATGATGAAATTCGCACAGCTTATAACCTATATTGTCGGATTCGTTCTAAGCTTTTTGCTTCACATTGATATCGTAAATAAGTCGGAAATTACAATAATTTATAGTTTTATAAAAATTAATAAACAGCGATATCTCTGTCAAATCGTTTATTAAAATTTAACAGCCACCTAGAATCGTGAAACAATACATCTATTAGCCCGATAGACCGACTGTAAAAACATCGCATCATCGGTTCGTTCTAGAGTTGAGAGAGCGGTATTGTATTAAAAAAAAAAAATAGTTAAAAATTTATGCAAAATCGATTAATTTAATAGCCGGGAAATAAATGATTGTAACGCGATCGTGCAACCAAACTATCTCACGTGATGTAGAACAATCGTAAGCGGTCAAGACGGTAATTATTCCGAAATTTTCGTTTAAAATTAATTCTATAATGTAAATTGATTTACATCCCGTGAAATGAGTATAATATTGCTGATGATTTATTAGAGATATTAAAAAATAATTTTCACCAGAACTTAATTCCGTTTTGTAATGTATTGTTTTGCTTAAATTATTTCTAAAACAAAACGTACGCATATTTACTTCGAAGTTTATATAACATTAATTCGCGCTTATTTTCTATTATTATTGTAACTTTTTAAAAATAAATTCGTTAGTTCTGTATTTTTTTTTTTAAATTAAAATCGTTAATTTTATTGATTCATGATCAAATTCGTCGTTTTTTCCGTTTTTTTTTTTTTTTAAATTTAACCACAAAAATAAACAGGTAAACCGCGAATTATTTTTTTAATTCTAATCCCGATAAAAAAAATCACGAACGCCCTTTTTATTGAAAAACGTCCCCGACATACACACACACGCGTGTAAAGAAAATTTTGATTATATTTTTAATCAAACATTTTGCACGAGGTCTAAGGCAGATTTTTCGAATCCATTTTCAGTGGGTTTTTTTATCCTTTGAATTTAAATAAATTACATTAAAATGTCCGACACGATCGTACATATTTACTAGATTCGAAGATTATAAGTTCCGCAGTTTGTTTTTGCATTACATATCTGTTTTTCGCGACGGTCTAAATATCTGCAAATATTCTGCTAATTCGTCACGAGACGCGAGTAACTGGTTTAACTATTAATACGGGTTTGAAAGTGTTATAATCTCGTAGTCATGTGTTCTACCAAATATGATAATAGTCATATAGTTAATACGTTTTACCGTCTAAGCATACGTGTTGTTTCAGCTGGTACTGGCCAGAATGACGTTTCTAAAGAAGTAAGAATTTATACACGTGCGTATAAACAGCATCATCATTCGTAAAGGTTATAATATTGGCGGTCTAATAAATGTATTTTATTTACGCAATTTAATTAGAACTCGATAAAATTCACGATTCCAGGTTCAAATCAATTCTATGAAACAGTAATAAATGACAAAGCATGCCAGTCTACCAACTATTACACCGAATGTTTATGAGCTGTTAAATATTTTGTTGATGAACGTACACTGACAATTATATTAACATTATCGATTCCCATATTATTGAACTTTGAATAATAGATCTCAACTCTTTTTCAATAATCTCGTTTAAACTAACAAATTATTTACCGTTTAATTTAAATTAAAATTATATTCGTCGAAAACTATATATTTTTCAATTATATATAAATATATATTATATATATATATATATATATAATATATATTTATATATATATATATATATATATATATATATATATATATATATATATATAACATTAGATGGTTTCACGGAAGGAATAAAAATCGGTGGCGAATATATTAGGAAAGACCAATCCAGACTAGAGAACATTTTTTTATTTTTTTTTTTTTATTGCAAAGCCTTTCGGCAGTTATGTCTTTTTCAAGCGTATACAACAAGTATATGCTTGAAAAAGACGTAACTGTCGAAAGGCTTTGCAATAAAAAAAAGATTTTACTAGTGATTAAACTGTGTTATATTTTGTTTTGCTTATAATTTATAAAATCACTACTCTCCAATATATATATATATATATATATATATATATATATATATATATATATATGTCGCTATGGTTTATATCATTGTTGTTTCAAAGAAAAAAATAGCTCGCATTCTTCATTGTAACAGTTAGTCTTAACGAGATGATTAAAAAAGAGATAAGATTTATTAATCAAAGTTCAATAACAACCGAATCAATGTTGTCAGTATAATTGATAGTGTACATTTATCAACAAACCTTTAATATTCATAAATATTCGGTGTAGTAGTAGGTAGGCTGGTGGTATACTTTGTCCTTACTACTTAATAGTTAAAATACTTCAGAAAAGTAGAATCAAGTAGATGACGCTGTAAATAGTAAAAGAAAGTTTGCAGGACAGGGAAGGAGGAATATTCCGCTTGCAATGCAAGGCAAAATAATTGAAAGAAAACCGCCAGTGAGACAAAGAAGGAAAGGAAATGATAACTACAAAATTCGTGAAACGACAATAGACGTAGCCAGGAAAAGGGAAAGATGATTTGATTCAAAATTAACGTGTGCTACTTTTCGCCCAAAAAAACAAGATACAACCATTACGATTATGATGCTCTGTAAATCGATAAATTATTTATGTTTTGTTTTTTTTTTTGTTTTAACTTAATCCGATCGTCATTTATTTCCGCTTTCAAAATCATTTTTTTATATTTCGATTCACATTTCATATAACAATGTTTATTCGACAGTAAAATATAAAAACAACTAACATGTATTAATAAAACATTTCGCCTTGAATCTCGAATATGAATATTCATTTCGCGTACTGCAGCGTGTCAAAAAATGAAACGATATGTTTGTAAGTTAAGAATATTAGTCTCAATTTTAATTATTAAGCGGGTAATTCAATATACATTTCTTTTTTGGCTTCCATACATTTTATACATATATATATACATCAGGATAATGAGGCACGAGGGTGTAGAGGGACAGCTTGGTGAACTGTCTAATTAAAACTCTACATAAACCTGTTAACTGTCTCATCCTTGGCGAGTCTAGGCCGCCATAAAAGTCTAAACAACTCTACCTGACCAGTAGAACCTGGAATTGGGCAGCAGCAATTTCAGTACCAAATTAAGGCATAAATGAAATGATCGTGGATTGGCTTAATTTTGGATTATCAGGAGGCGTAGATGAAGATCGTCAAATATGGCAACTGAACTGCGATGAGGAAGGCAAAGGAAAACCACCTCATTATAATTTCTCAGGATCTAATTTTTTTCCAATATATATTATGTGTTCCTCTGATGTAAAAATAAATTCCGGAGTAGTACTCCCCCGTTCATATCTCCGGGTGGGGAGTACCTCAGAAGGACATGTGGTTAAAAGAATGAAGACAAAAGAATTTCTAAAAATTGGAACATGGAATGTGAGAACCCTAAATAGATGTGGAAAGCTGGAAAATTTAAAAATGGAAATAAAACGAATGGGAATCGATATTCTGGGTATTAGTGAAATAAGATGGTCCACTAACGGTGATTTCTGGTCTGATGAACATAGAATAATTCACACTGCAGCAAGGAACGGAATAGCAGGAGTGGGGTTTGTAATGCAAAAACATATAGGTAAATTAGTAAAAACAATATGGATGTACAATGAAAGAATAATATTGATTAGAATTAACACAAAACCTAAAGACACAGTTATTGTGCAAGTATACATGCCTACTTCGACAGAAGAGGAAGTAGAGATTGAGAAAATATATGAACAATTAGAAGAAGTTATAGAAAAAATTAAAGGCGATGAAAATCTAATTTTGCTAGGAGATTGGAACGCGGTAGTAGGAGAGGAAACATCTAACAGTAAAGCAATGGGAAATTATGGGCTAGGTGATAGAAATAACAGAGGGGAAAGATTATTAGAATTCTGTGAAAAACATAAGCTGTTATTAACAAATACTTGCTTTGAACACCATAGAAGAAGAAGATTCACTTGGAAAATGCCTGGTGATATTGGAAGATATCAATTAGATTATATAATAGTTAAACAAAGATTTAAAAATCAGGTTAAAGATTGCAGAGCTTATCCTGGAGCTGACATGGATTCTGATCACAATTTGGTAATGATGAAGTGTAAGTTGAAATGGAAAACATTGAGGAAAACAGGAACTGTGCAACTAAATCTGCATAAGTTAAAAAATCCAACTATCGCTAGAGAATTTGAAGAATAATTGAATAAATCGTTGATACCAATAAGAAATGAAGATATTGAAGACAACTGGACTGCTTTTAAAATGGAAATATTGAAAACCGCGGAAAATAAGCTTGAAAAGGATAGAAAAACAGCAAGGAAACCCTGGATCTCTGAAGAAATAATACAAAAAATTGATGAAAGACGGAAATACAAAAATATTAAATCGCAAGGGGATAAAATAAATGCGATAAGAAATGAAATAAACCGATTGTGTAAGCTGGCGAAAGAAAATTGGCTAAATAGAAAATGTTATGAAATAGAAAAAGAATTCAATGAAGGAAGAATTGATATGGGTTATAAATTATTAAAACAAAATATGTATAAATCCAGATATAAATCAACAACTATTAGAGATATAAACGGTCAGTTGTTAATAGAGGATCATGAAAAGCTCGAAGGTGGAAATAGTATTTGGAAGAGTTATATAATTCAAATGAAGAACTTGTGCAGCTAAAATATAACAATGTGAGTCAAGATGAAGAAAATGAAATACTAAGAAGCGAATACGATAAAGCTCTAAAAGAAATAGGGAATAATAAGTCAACGGGTATTGATAATTTTCCGATTGAGCTAATAAAAGCAGGAGGAATACAGGCAAATAATTTTCTATACGAGCTGATAAGAAAGATATATAAGAATGAGACAATACCGATGGATTTTATAACAGGAAAAATAATTGCAATACCAAAAAGAACGAACTCAGATAAATGTGAAGATTTTAGAACATTAAACTTAATAAGTCACGCATCAAAGATATTGGTAAGAATATTGTATACAAGAATAGTAAATAAAGTAGAAATTGTATTAGGAGATGCTCAGTTCGGATTTAGGAGACGTGTAGGTACTCGCGAAGCAAGTCTGGCACTAAGACTGTTAATCGAACAAAGATTTAGAATCGGAAATTCACTTTATATTGCACTCGTAGAACACATTGTTTACAATATTACAGAAAACGGAAATAAACAAGAAGGATATTAAATTAATATATAAATTATACGAAAATCAGAAAGCAATGATACAGATTGGCAATGTGAACGAAGAAGTTAAAATATTGAAAGGAGTTAGACGGGGCTGTTCTTTATCACCGATATTATTCCACCTGTATATAGAAGAAATAATGAAAGAAATTAAAGAAAAAACAAAGAAAAATGGTGTAAAAATACGAAATAATATGCACATTACAATTTGCCGATGATAGAGCTGTTCTAGCAGAAAATCGAAATAAATTGAAGGAAACATTAAAAATAATGGAAGATGTATTTAAGAAATATGGAATGCAAATAAATAAAAATAAAACAAAAATTATGATATGCGAAAAAAATAACAGTCGAAAGAAAATAAGTGCAGATATTGACGGTGTTAAAATACAAGAAGTGAATGAATTTCATTATTTGGGTAGTAAAATCACCAGAGATGGCAGGTGTAGCAAGGACATTAAAAAACGGATCAATCAAGCAAAGCAAGTTTTTTACGATCGGAAAAATATTTTAACCAACAAAGCTATAAGTACAAATTTGAGGAAAAAATTTTTAACCTTATTTGTTTGGAATGCAGCGTTGTACGGATGTGAAACATGGATGATTGGAAAGGCGGAGAAAAAAAACATAGAAGCCTTCGAAATATGGTGCTATAGGAGAATGCTGAAAATAAGATGGACCGATAAATTAACAAATGAAGAGGTGTTAGGAAAAATTGGCGAAAGAAGAACATTATGGAAAAAAATAATAAAACGAAGAACTAATATGATCGGTCACATTTTAAGACATGAAAGCTTATTAAAGATAATTATAGAAGGACAGATGAATGGGAAACGCGGAAAGGGAAAACCAAGAAATCAATATACACAGCAACTAATAGAAGACACTGGTAGCACAGGATATACGGATATGAAGAGGAAAACAGAAAACCGTCAGTTGTGGAAGAAATTAGCAAACCAGTCTTAGGACTGATGACTACATGATGATATATATATATATATATTTATCAATGTTTTTGTTTACTTTAGTATTAATTCTTATATATATATATATATATATATAAAACACGAACACGAGTTAAAGTATTATATATTTTTTTTTCAGACTAGAAGTCGTGCATCGGATATTAGGCGTTTTAATAACGGAAATGACTAAATATCCTGGTACAGAAGTCGGTACTAATTTACATATAGCCGGAGCTATGTTTATAAAAAAAGGTTACAAAGTTCACCCGACATTCTTAGAGTTAGCTCGGTCGATATATATGACTGAAATAATGGATTTAGACTTCGAAAATGATCGAGTTGGAGCAACGGACGTAGTAAATAAGTAAGCATAAACAAAATCAAATTAAATGGGGAGAATAAAACACACATATCTATATATCTATGTAACTATATATATATATACACAATAAAAAACTAGTTAAAATCATTAAATTTTGTATTAAAAAACACAATGATTTTTGGTTATTAAGTCATTTTCAAATGTACAAAATAATAGTAAATAAAAATAATAATAATAAATAATTTTCTTTTTCAACTTTTAGTTATTCTTTCTTTTTCCCCCAATAAAATTTCCTTTTACGTGGTGTGTCATTAGCGAAATATTACTATCTACATCCTTTGGTAAACCCTTGGTTTATAAATTACTGAATTAGGGATGTTAGGGAGGATTTCGTACAGAGACCACCAAATTATATTTGTATGTTGTATTGTATGGTTTGAACTTCCACGTGTATATAAATTTCGTTACGCTCTCGATTTACTGATGATATATAGGCGGAAGTTTATTTATGGAGGACTATTGTTGTATAAACATAGCCATCTTTAGATTGCGTTTACGAGATTATTATTATCATTAGGCATATTTTATCGAGTATAAACGGTAATTTAATACCTAATTTCATAAATTAATATCTAATTTTTTCATTCGTTTTGCGTTATTAAAAAAATATCGCCATAAGATGAAACTTTTTTTTGGGGGGTTTGGGACAGTATTATTTTTTTTAGACGACACTGTCATCGAATCTGACATAATAAAAAATATATCGTATAACGATTTCTTTTTCCAATCGTCTTTTAGTTGCCGCTTTCGGAATTTCTTGTTTGTTCCTTTCTACTGGTCTCATGCCTATTGTCCCTGAAACACCTTTATTCAGCATTTTTCTTCCTTCATAATCCGTTGCCATTAAGTTTAGTATAAAAAATTTCTGGAAAAATTAAAATCCGGTAGTTGAATTCATGAATCTTCAATAACTTTCTCACCAAGTCCTTCTGCATATTTTGTTCATCTACTTTTTTTTCTTCGTCGCGTGTCAGACGGCATTATATTGATCAATATCGATAACCGTGCGATAAAAGTGAACTTTACAGCGCAGGTTATTATTCTTATCACGGCATTGAGTTCGACATCAATTTTCTTAACACGAGTAAAACCTAGTTGGAATTTCGTATTCAGCTAGTCAGGATTCCGAAGATAAAGCCGACGATCTGATATGGACGAAAAAGGATACACATAGGAGAAACAGACAGAAAATTCGCGATAAGATTTAAAAAACGTTTAAATTTAACTAACAACAATGATGAAAAATCATTATTTTGAAAATATCGTAAATAATGAAAACACAAAATCGATAATATTAATCGAAATATAAAATTTTACGTACCGAATAACATTTAAAAAAAGAAAAATGAAATAATAAAAAGAAAGGGGATGAAAATAATTTATTAAATTCCACGATAAATTTCGATGAAAAATTAATTCTAAAAAGTATAATAAAAAATTCATCAATTTTTATATTAGACGCAATTTGTTATTTTTATTTTTTCTGCGCTTTGTATAAATTTTACATTGCTGACTATAGATCGTGTTGTTCATCACATTCACTATTCGTTTATTTTATAAATACTATTTTTCAATTTTGATAATTTTTGTAAATTTATCTAATTTATCATTTTTATATTATATATATATATATATATATAGCATATAATTATGTATTTTCATATTTTATATGTATTTTCATTAATGATCGAAAAGCGTTGTGATTTTTTTATTTAAAAAAAAAACTTTAATGATTTTAACTCCTTGTTGTTTATATTTGTTTTTGTTCTAATTTTCACTTCTTTGTTTTCGATATATTTACGATAAGCTTTTTATCGAATTTACCAATCAAGTATTTAGTAACATTTTAAACAACAAAATCATACATTAAAATCAATGGATCAACAGTGGCTAGATGGACAAGTCACCCCTTCAGAAAAATTAAACTCAAGACGATGCGCGTAATAACAATAATAGTAATAATGTAATAAATATAAATAGAGTTACTCGAAAATTGAACAATGAGACACACGTTCTCACTTATCGAAAGGTCGTTATAATTTTAATCGATCGACGAGTAGACGCTAACAATATTATAAAATAAATCGAAGGTTATATTTACCGTTATTTATAATTAGTTCGCTGATACGCGCCTTCTTCATATAAATATTTGTATCAGCTCTCCAATGCCAAACGTAATTATTGAGGTATTGACGCCGAAACGAACAGCTTAATCATAATTACTTCGGATTGATGTAATAGTATATTTTTTTTTTTTTATTTCATAAGGAATGCCGATAAAATACGGTTATTATAGATTAAAATTTATGATTTGCTTTGGCGGTTATTTTCTAGCGATAATTAAAAATTTATAGGGTGATCAGGAGAATACGGACAGTTTTGTTTTTTGAATAGCGCCGTTGGTAACACTGCTAAGATGTAAACCTGCTCCACGTTTAATGTACATACGAGAGATTCGTTTTTGTCTAGCTTAAGTTATCGCGATATCCAATAACGGAAAGGAGCTCGCGTTTTGCGTGGAACGTTATTTTCGGCGTGAATTAATCACGACAGTGCAGAGTGTTTTGAAAAGAATTCAAAGTCACGTGGTGTGAACCCGTACCATCTGGAAATTCAATTTTAAGGTGGGTTGAAAACTTTCGATAGACCGCTTAAAAACGATTCGTACTCCTACAAACATCGATCGAGTTCGGGGAGCAGCGATCATTCGGAGCCTCGGACGTTCTGCTCGTCGTTATGCTGCTTCTTAGAAAGAATCTGTTCGCCGCATACTGCTGGAAAACTAGTCAGCTAGTTGTGAATGACTCGAAGTACAGACAAACGTTGGTCGATGAAAGGATTTCATTGATTCCAGTAATTGAATAATTTCATTAACAATTGGATATTGATTATTGTTCCAATAAGGATGCACTTGAGTCGGAAAATATTGCAGACTGCCGAGAATACATAATATGATTTTCATTGATGTACACAATTGCTAGCTTAATAGAGTATAATTATTGAAAAATACGGTAGCGGTAAGTAGCGTATGAGGATTTTATTAACGGTAGAAACACACTTATTTTAATAAAATATACGCATATATATATATATATATATATATATAAAAATACAATATTGTTCAGGTCCTAAAGCGCGTTCCTAGGCGTTTCAATATTTCTGTACGTAGCATAGAAACGTGGTCGGTGAAAAATTGTGATTAAAGATTTTATAGCTTCGAAATAGGGACTGTTCAGAGTATTGTGGATGTAAAATCATGAAAAGCGTTATGAAACTCTTTAATTACCTTGTGCGTAAGCACGATAAGACCGAAGAAGCCAAATTTTAAGAAGTATGGTTGGAGTATAATCACGAAGTAGAACGCTAACTAGATAAGACGGATATAATGCGATATTATAAACGTAATTTTCAAGACGCGTTCATAAGTGTCCAAGATAGATAAAATTGGAGGCGGATGTTTGCTGCGTGTATTTTGCCCTGATCACGATGGTCTCTGTCTGAAGTAGAAGAAAAAAATATTTACAAGAGAATAACCAAAATTATCGCTGTATTTTGTTATCTGTAATGCGAATAACGAAATTTTTAATTTCTTAATCGTACACAGCTGTGATAAAAGTCGTTATTTTTGTTATTCATATTAAAAATACAACAAAAAAAAACAAGGTAAGTAACAACAACAGGGTGATTTATTGTTTAATAATATTTCATATTTTCAGTTGGGTAAGCAGCAAAACTAACGGAATAATTAAAAATTTAATCGACGAACCGATCGATCCGAGAACTGTTGTACTACCAGTCGGATGTTTATATTTTAACGGCAATTGGGAAACTCCGTTCAATGAAAAATTCACTAGAAGGTACGTACGATAATTACGAACATAGTAAGTAATTTAATTTTAAATTCTATCCCGTTATTCTTTTAACGGCGGACGCTTCCATTTTGTATATTTAACGATTGTTCGAAAAAGACTATATATATATATATATATGAAGATATAGAACAAAGATTAACATTAATGATGAAACTATTCGACAGTAAAAGAAAAACCTAACTATGAGGAAACGGAAAACGACACAGCAAAGGATGTATCAGAAGAACAGGCACCAGCTGACGACGTAGTGTGAATGAAAACGAAATGCAGGGATAAGATAAAAACGGACTTTACGACATGACGAAACAGATGCCTAAATCGAAATAGAGTTCAGCCAGACACACATTACACGAAAAATAGATAATAGATAATAAATTAACAAAACGAATGTTTGAATGGTGTACACGAAATAGAAAGAGTTACATTGTAGATCGATAACCCATTAGTATAACGATATAACTAAAATAAAGGGAAGGAATCGGATACGGACAGAACAAGGTCCAAACTACCAGAAGAAGAAACAAATGTAAAAATGCATATGTTTGATAACAAATTTAAAGGTTATAATAAATTGAATAAATGTATCGGAATAAAAATGAAAATTCTGATCATGTATATATATATATATATATATATATACATATGTATATATAAATTTCGTCAATTTTGTAATGATCTATATTCAAACGTATTTTAATTTATTGACCTTGATGAGTATTACTAGACGTATAATATTTTTACTGAAATAAATTATTGATTTTGTAAAACACCGATACATATACTCCTGTTGTACTAAAATATATCAAATTTATCGATGAAGTTCTAAAATCTGTATGATTACATGATTTACTTCAAAAAGTTAATACAATTCTAGATCATCTGTTAGTTATTCTTCAACTGAATTATATTTTTTAACTTTATTTTAAATACATTTAGTTTATCCTTATATTTGTTATTCATTATATAAATAAGTAGCATATTTTCATTTGCCATGCGATGTTTACACTGTACTAATAAAAAATTAAAGTAAATCTACCTAAATAAAAAACCGAAAAAATTTGCCGTTTATGTGAAGTAGTCCGGTTATGCCCATCACTAATATATATATATATATATATATATATATATATATATATATATATATATATATATATATATATATGTATATATATATGTATATATATATATATATATATATATATATGTATATATATATATATATATATATATATATATATATATATATATATATATATATATATATATATATATATGAATCAAATCAAATTTATTTAAAAAATAATTTTTTTGTCATTACACAATGATATATATGTGTGTGTTTGTGTTTTTTTGTGTGTGTGCCTATATATATATATATATATATATATATATATATATATATATATATATGATTTCATTGCGAATCATAATTACATATTAAATTTACTTATTGTCTTACAGCCACTCTAAATGATTTCAATATTAATTACAGTACTTATATAACGACCAATTCAAATTATTCAACTACTCCTCCCTGGAAAGAGATTATACATACCAAACAATCCTCCTGCAATGTAAGAATACGACCGAGCAAGCTTAATAAGCAGCTATTTACCGGCAACGTTATACTTTACTGACGACGGTAAATCCCTTTTCTATTAATAATCCTACAGCATGTCCATTCTTTTCGAATTATACGTTATATTCTTCTATCTTCAATATTTATTCCTAAACCCTAATGATACCAAAACGATAACGTATTGCTTCGCCACTGTAGCAGCTCTCAAGAACACAAGGTCCAAAAATTCTTTTGTTAATCGCATACAATTCATTTTTCGCCAATTTTGATACAGATCCAGTATCTCTATTATTGGTTCCGAGCCGTAAGGAAATCGTAGTTAACGAAACGGTAGATATGGCAGCCCATTCCATACTGTGCTCCCCAATTACCTATAAAGCACCTCCATCTCCAGTACTAAACACAGCCCTCAAATAGTTCATCCACCATAACTGGCAACTGAAATGGAATTTATGCCACCATAACTTTCTTCTTGCTATCAAACCCAATGTTGACTTTAGAAAACCATCTGCTAATTTATCCCGTTTCAAGTATATAGCATTCAGCAGGCTCCGCCCGCCGCCTTGACCACATATCACTATCATCTACTTCAACGTAACACTCCTGCTTTTTTGTTAACTCATAAACCCATCCCTTATTAGCCATATTTTACTACACTGCTCTATACTCCATCTCTATCGATCCTATGTCCGTCCGCATACCTTATCTGGTTTTCTCTCCAACAGTCCTTCAACTATTCCCGCAATTATACAATTTCTTTCCTACTTCAACCTCAGTTACATACGGCACTATAAAAATTAAATAAAATAAAATTGTTTTGATATTTAATATATTTCTTCAAGTATTTTATTCGGATTTCTTTATATATAAACGTTATCTCATACTTTCTAAATCATCTTTGATAGTCTGTGTTATGATCATCATGTTATTTGTAAGGCAGAGGTGATATAGAAGTCTGCCTCTCATATTTATTCCTCTTTCGTTCTAATTTATCGATTTTTAATCGCATACTCCAACGCTGTTGTAAATATTCGTGGTGAGATTATATCGGATTGTAAGCATTACGTTATGCTGTTATGTAGTCGTATATTAACTGTTTGGACGTGGATAAATACAGTCGAATTCCTAGGGTGTTTTTTTTACTTTTTACATTTACACATCAGTGTAGTCGACGTCTGTATATTATGTATCGTACAATACTTTTTTAAAAATCCATCCTGCTCTGTCGGTTGTTCATCTAATATCCGATCGAATCAGTTTGACGTTATTCTCTTCAGTAACTTGTGTGATTCATTCTTGCGCAGTAAAATAATCGCATTGTAATATTTATTTTTCTAGAATATAGCGATTAAATAGAATCGTAAATTCTTTTTTATTTTTTTTTTTCGAATCAGGCCATCTTTCTTTCTCTGCAGCCAATACTTCTTCATTCGTTGTCGATGTTCTTCTTTTCTTTCATCCGTCCGTATTAGTTTTTTTCTTCTGTTTTTCTTTGAATCTTTAGAAATTTTCACTGTCCTTTCTAAATAGTTCTCTACTCTGGATTTCTTCTTCTTCTATCTTCATTTCGTCCAAGTCCTTTTTAACTTCTCTAAACCAGCTGATTCTTGTATTCTGATTTTTATCAAAAAAATCGAATATTTTTTTGGATAATCTTCCGGGCTCCAACCTTTTAAGATGACCGTAAAATCTGACTCTTCTTTTACGCATAGTATCTGTTACTTTTTCGACTATTTCATATAATACTTTATTAGTTCTTAATTTCCACGTATCATTTTCATATCTTGGTCCAAGTATTTTCCTGATTATCTTTCTTTCTTTCTTTTCTATCGTATTAATACTGTTTACTAAATTCATTGTAAGACATTCTGACGCGTATAGACATTCTGGCTTAATCACTGTATTATAATGTCTTATTTTTGCGTTTATAGACAGCGATTTTTTATTGTATAAATTTTTCGTTAACTGAAATGCTGTTTCCATTTTTTTTGCTCTTTCTATAATGGTTTCCTTGTCCAACACATTTGGTTCTATCATTTCTCCCGGATACTTAAATTTGACGACTCTTTGAATTTTCCCGGATTTCGTTCTTATATATTTCGAAGCATTTCTGATATTAGTTATATATTTTGGTTTTTTCAAAATAGATTTGTAATCCTGCTTTTAGGCTTGTTCCTTTAAAATATCATTTGTTTTATCGCATCTTCTATGTTATCTGACAGAATCGCTAAATCGTCTACATAGACAATCGGACTGTATGCCGTTCTCGCTTCTACCTAATCTAATTCTTTGAACACCTTCTTCTTTTGTTTTAATTCTCCGTTCTCTAATTATATTTTCGAATACGCAGTTGAATAATGTTGGAGATAATCTATCTCTTTGTCTTACTCCTGTTCTTATTTAGAACGGTTTTGATACTTCTCCGAAAAATTTAACTTTAGACACTGTGTTTGTCAACGTTTGTTTAATGATAGCTGTAAGTTTACTATCTACATCCAATTCGTCTAATATGTTAAATAATATTTCTCTGTCTATAGAGTCATCAGCTTTCTTAAAGTCAACAAAAGTTACTATTATGTTTTTGGATCTCAATCTCATATATTTTAGTATTAATTTCAAATTTAGTATCTGTTCTGGACAAGATCTTCCTTTTCTAAAACCACCCTGATATTCTCCAAGCTATTTATCTACTTTATATTCCAATCTAGTTTGCAACGCTTTTGAGAGAATTTTGTACGTAACCGGCAAAAGCGATATTCCTCCGTAATTATTAACATCGGTTCTATTTCCCTTTTTATGGGTGGGGTGAATTAACGCCATTTTCCAATCAACTGGTACATTTTCTGATAGCCATATTTCTTGAATTATTTTTTGTAACATAATGATTGTATCAGAATCTGCATTTTTCCACATTTCCGCAATTATGGCATCTTCCCCTGCTGCTTTATTATTTTTCAAATTGTTAATAATGTCTTTGATTTCACGTACATCTGGCGCTACTGAGTTCGGAAATTTACACTTCGGATTTCGTTTCGGAAATGTCTCTGTTGTTCGCAGTTTAATAATTTATCAAAATATTTCGCTAGAGCACTTCACAGTTATCTCGATTGTTTAAAGCAAGTTTTCCTTCTTCGTTCCTGAAGCATAAACTGGGCGGTTGATACTTTTGTAAATTATTCTTAAATGTACGATAAAAGAATGATCTTGTATTACTTTTCTTAAAGTCTTCTTCGAGCTGTAATAACTGTTCTTTCATATACTTTCGTTTTACTCCTCTTATAATCCGAGCTGTTTCCCTCCTTTGATTCTTAAAATTCATATAATCATCCTTATTTTTGGTAGAATGCCATTTTTTCCACATCTGGCTTATTTTTTCTAACGCTTGTTCACAAATTTCGTTCCACCATCTGTGTTTACGATTTTTCTTGAGTGGCGCTACGTCAAATGCTACGTTCACCAGTTTTGTTTTAACTGTAGTCCATTCTTCTGCTTTTATGTTTTTCAACTTTTCTTGAAGCTCTATGCTCCTCGATTTCAGAATTTGTATATCTATCTTTGGCAATTTTAGTTGTTGGCCTAATATTTTATTTTGTGGCAGAAATTTTAACTTAATTTCGGTTAGGTAATGGTCTGTTTCAATATTCGACCCTTTTCTAGCCTTCACATTCATTATGTCCCTTTGGTTCTGGTAAGATATCGCCACATGATCTATCTGAAACTCTCCTAGATTTGGATTTGGAGATTTCCATGTTTTTTGCTTTCTTGGTAATTTTTTAAAATTTGTTGACATTAATTTAAAGTTAAAACCTTGACATATATCTATCAACCTTTCACAATTTCCATTTGTCCGCCTATGTGCGGGATATTCGCCTACAGTTTTTTGTATTTTCTTTCTTTACCGACTTAAGCATTAAAATCTCCTATTAATATTTTAATATTACTCATAGGACTTCTTGACATTTCATGCTTCAGAAGTACCCAGAATTGTTCAACTTTTTCAGGATTTTTTCGATTATCATTATTAATTTGAGCATGGCAATTTATCAACGTATATGTTTTATTTGTACATCGTATAGTCATGATTGATAGACGTTCGCTGGACGAGTGGAAGTTTGTAATTGAGTTTAATATATTTCTGTTCACGATAAATCCTGTTCCAATATATGGTATCTTTGTACCCGACACTTGACCACTCTTGCCTTTAAAGATGCGATAACCTTTCGATTCCATTATATCTTCATCTGTGAATCTTGTTTCTTGAAGTGCAATAAGTTGTATTTTTCTTTCCTCCATAACATTTACTAACTGTGTTTTAGTTTACCGACTTTGAGTAACGAATTTATGTTTAGTGTTCCAAATAGATATTTTCGTTTTGATTTTATTTTTCCCGTCAATGATTCTGATTTTACTTTGCATGCTGGTCCAAGCACTCCAGAATATGATAGCCCGGCGACGCCGCTTTCTGCGACGGAGGATTCTCTTTTCAGTTTACCTCCTGGGATAGTTATATGAATATATTTTTCCATCATGCATATTATTTGAAATTCGTGTTGGAGAACTAGTATAACCAGTTCATAATTTACACTGAGATTGTAAGTCCCAGCTATGGTTTCAGCCGCTCCTAACATGGAGAACAGACGCTGACCAGCTAGCCGCTCCATTGGAGACAGACGCTTCTTGATTTAAGTTCTGTTTTCTATCACGGTTGTCTCCCTTAGCTTTTGGGTAAAAACCCTGACCGCAAGGCAGCAGTTTGTTACTGGGGAGGTAACGATTATAGATTTTTACGGTGACCTAAACACGCCGAGGGGGAGACAGTCATAGGATTTTGCAGACTTTTAGTAGGCAGGTCCTCAAGCTGCCCATCTGCATCCCCGTGTCTCTTACCATGTCACTACTGGAATCACCTGCATGAGGCTTTCCACCAGTAGCCGCTCTTGTTCCGCGACTGCTTATTTGACTAGTGTCTTATTCACAGCTAACCTACATATCTGTAGGTCGTTCCACTATCCGCCACCTGTGGACGCACCCTATACCGGTTAGAGCTCCGGTCCCCAGAAGGTACAAAGTACCCCCGGGGGGCTCCTTTTTATTATTATTATTACTTTTACTGGGTTTCCGCGATATATTACACGTCGAACTCTTATAATTGTTTCGCCTTTGTCTTTTAGCGTTTCCAGTGTTATTTCATCTTTATCCGGTGGTTAATCACTTTATAATAGCAAACTGTGTTTCGCTTTCTAGAATAGCGGATATCGCCAGTTCATTATTTCCCCTGGAGGTTCCCGGTAAACTGTTTTATTTTATCTCTTCCTCGGCTAAGGGATGTCTAGAATCTCGCTTAATGACACTCATACTTTTCTATATCAACAAGCTTGTCAAAAAATTTCATGAAAAATGTAAAATTCGCGAAAATAAAGTCACCAGAAATTATAAGGCCAGGTTATGTAATCGGCGTATACGCGCTACAAAATCACCGACTAAAACACCAATTTTTAACATAAAGTTTTATTTGTTATTTTTTTTATTTCTGTTTCTTTTTCTTTTATTGTGGCTGTGTATTTTTTTCAAATTTTCCTTTATATATCGTCGTAGCTTTTATAGGTTGCACTTTGTTATTATTATTATATCAGTTACTAAGGGTAATTCTGTGTACTTAAGATACAATGTGTTGTAATTTATGTTTACAATTTAAATAAATGATATTTTCTTCTTTTTCTGTATTATCTCATTTTCATATATCTTTAAATATTCTTTAATGCAGTTAGTAATTAATCGATTTATTTCAGCGCATTTTACGGAGTGTGTTCCAAATTTTTGAATTATATCTCTGCAAAATTTGTTTAATTATATTAATTGTCTATCCGTATCATTTAACATTGTGTTTGTCGATTTTACTGATTAAGATTATTTCTTTTGTTATACATCTATATATATATATATATATACCCTCGACCAAGGAATGGAGTTGAGATAATTGTTTCATCAAAATTAAAACAGCATGTCGTAGGTTTTACACCCGTTTCAGATCGTATTATGAAGGGGCGCAGTGTAGGATAAATTTTTTACATATTTATGCTCCAACAAATGAACCTAAATATAATGAACTACTGGATGACTTACCAAATCGTCATCTGTATACATGGAAATCTCCTAGAGATAATAAAACAACTCTGATGAGAAATCAAATCAATTATGTTTTAATTGACCAACGTTTCAGAAATGCGATCAACAAATCTTCAACTTACCCAGAAGCAGACATTGATTCGGATCATACCTTACTGGCTGTAAAATTTAAATTAAGTTGTAAAAAAATAAGACGACGTGAATCGAGTAAAATGGTAGATCTAACCATTCGCAAAAAATAAAAGAAAATGTGACAGAAGAGCTTAAAGGTTGCTTTCTATCGGTATAAAGTTTCGCCTACACGAGATCTGAATAATTCAAGACGTTCAAGGGCAAAGTCAAAATGTATCACGTGTTACATTAAAAAACCTTCGGTTATATACCGACGGTTGTGTCATAGCCACGCGTAATTTAAAAGACTTAGAATTTATTCTTTTATGTTTTAACTCGTTATAAGGCGGACTAAGTTTGATGATTAACATAATGAAGATTCTATCACCGCTCTCTACTACAAACAATCAAGGCGATGTACGTTTGCAAATTAAATTCCAAACCCGTGGAACGTGTTCAACAAATTAATTACAGATGTAAATTTATAAATTGCGTGTTTAATAATAAACATTTAAAATTAATGACTAAGATTTCGGCGTACAAAAGCAGTTATACTTCCACGTCTTCTTTGTGAAAGCGAAAACATAACGCGCTTAATCTTTTGAGAACATGCTCATTAGCAAGGACTCAATTTAGGTTTTGGATTAGCTCACCCAATTCATCATCGTTCTTCTTTTCAATCTTTTAATCTTTTTCTTTTCCTTCAATAAACTGTTTGCTATTGGTTTGTACGGTGTTGTAGTCTTCATATATGGTTTTGAATCGCTACGTGAATTACATGTAATTTATATTTGGACATTCGCGAAGCATTCAGTTTAAGACGTGCCACGGTGCTCTCACTATAGCGCGTAATACCCTGTGGAATGATTTTATATCAAATCTCGAAGTTTTCCAACGTAGCAGATGTGAACCCATAGAAAAATCGTTAGTCATGACGTAATTACTGTCATACGAATGGAAATTTTCGAAAAGAATATTATATGTAGAATTACATAAAGACACGCGCAAATCAGTCCTATCTGAGTTTTGCAAACGAACCTGCATATCGAATACGTTGCTTATTATTGACATACATACATACATACATTCACACACACACACACATATATATATAAATATATATATGTGTGTGTATGTGTATCCATATAAATAAATATATTACATTTATTACATTCAGGTATATATATATAAACATAATATTTATTTCAGTTCGTCAGATTTTATTATATTCTATACTTCTGTCCATACTAATCTGCTGTATAATTATATATATATATAATTTGTATATATACATTATTTTTATTTGTATATATAATAATTATCAACTTCTATGAATAGATGTAATATATATATATATTATATCTTATTTGTCCACTATCGTGTCCGATGCGAAATAACTATTGATTTGGTCAATCTGTTAGATTTTCTACGCATTTGTGAACTACAGCACGCAACGCCATCCTTTTATGCACCACTTTGATTGTCTGTTCTAAATTCAGTCCGGTGATTTTGGCAACGGCGTCTATTCACCGTTCTTCTGTATGCCCAGCGGTTTCCCTTGTGGGCAATAATTTTTGCTATATTCTCTGCACGCGTAGCGTGTCCAAAAAAAACTTCAACATAATGCCGTTAGTAATCGATGTTTCCAATTTAATTCGCCTAGAACAGAATCATTCGTTCTTTTAGCTGTCTAATGTATTCGAACAGACTCATCGGGCACTAAATTTCAAAGGCTCGTATCCAACTCTGGTCTTTAATATTTATCGCCCGAGCTTCTGAACTGTATATGAATACCGGGAATACTAAAGTTTGCACTAGGGCTATTTTGGTGTTTTTAGTCTGAAGAGATTATCGCCGTGACGTCAATTCGACGGTCAAGGGTTCGAAACCAACACACGGCAGAAAGTTTTTCACCATTATATAATTATTAATCATCACGAAGAAGGCAGTGGTACCCCACTACGTATAAAGTGATATGCGCGCACATTTGCGTCGCGTATAAATAGTAACCAGCATGGCTGACGGCTAACGAACTACAGAGCAGTGTCGACGCAACTACGAAATGGAAGGAAATATGGGTTAAGCAGACTCCAATAAACGGACAATTAATATCAAATCCGGCTAGCAGGGTGCCAGGATTTAGTCGAAAAACATGGTGCAATTTAAATCGCGTCAGAACCAACCAGGGTCGTTGCAAATATTTAATGAACAAATGGAAACTGTCGGAAACGGAGCTGTGCAGCTGTGGCGAGATCCAAACGATGTCACACTTTATAAATTCGTGTAAAGTAAATAGCTTTAATAAAGGACTGATTGGGCTACATTCACTAGAAGAAGGCGCAGAAGACTGGCTGTCGAACGTGAATTTATAATGCAGGATATCTCTAAATAAGCACGTAATTGATACGATAATAATAACCTTGAATGCTTACTTATTCCGCACGTAAAATAAACGTATAATGGCTAGTATTTATTTATATATATATATATATATATATATATATGTGTGTGTGTGTGTGTGCGTGTGTATGTATATATATATATATATAGTCATTCATGAGAAAAAGGCAGATAATTACGCAGAACACGCTTTCTATTAAACTACGTGAACGTATGTCAGGGTAGTGGCACTTTATATGACGGAAACATGGACCCTAAATAAAAGAGATAAGCAAAAAATTGAAGCTTTAAAATATGGTACTGGCGGCGATTATTAAAAATCTCATGGGTCGATAAAATATCTAATGAAGAAGTTTTCCGTAGAGTACAAGAAGAAAGATCATGTTGAAAACGATTAAGAAAACAAAGCTAAAATGTATCGGATATGTGTTAAGGCATAATAGCCTACTAAAAGATATCAAGAAGGACGAATACCGATGCGCAGACCGAAAGGAAGGCCTAGACAGACGCTGATAGGCACAAAGAAAGAAGCGAATATTAATACATATGCGAAGTTAAAAAGACGGACAGCGGATAGGAAAAGATGTAGGACTTGGACGATAGGGGCGAACCAGTTAAATGACTAAAACACACATGATGATGATATTACAGATATATATGTAACTCGCGTATAATTTTTTTTTTTCAGTTCATTAGACTTCATTTTGTTCGATACTTTTCTCTATACTAAAATACTGCTGCTGCATACATATAAATGTTATTTTGATGTATGATAACTGTCATCGTATATAATGGTGTCGTGTATGATAACGGTATTATATATATATAGCTAAAACTATAGTCATATTAAAATGGACGAATTATCGACATTTCGTTTCCAATTACCACATACTTTCACTAACTCGTCTACCTACTTACACCCACTAGCCTAATCTTAATCTTAACAGCTATTAGAGTCATTACGAATAGCAAAATTGAAATAACAAATATTGAATGAACTTTTTCGTTTGAAATAGAAATAACATCTATTCTGCTATAGTGACGAAGGTGAAAGTTGATTTAAACCGGTTTCCGGTTTTTAATTTCTAAAATTACGTCATACTTTTTGACGGTGCGGTCTGACTCTTATCATTATCATTATTATCGTTAAAATTAACAATAATAAAGAATTTAAAATAACTAACATTTTTCTTTATGAATAATCACAAAGCTTTTTTCGGCTGTTACGTCATTATCAAGTGAATATATAAAAATATAAAAAGTATAAAATGAAAAAATATTAATTTAAGATTACAATTCACAAAGAATCAGTAAAATGAAGAAAAGTATTAATAAAACAATCTGACAGTGAATGTTATTAATATTTTTTCATTTTATGTTTTTTTATCTTTTCAAATATTCACTTGATAATGGCATAACAGTCGAAAAGCTTTGTGACTTTTCATAAAGAAAAATTTTAGTGATTTTAACTTCTTTTTTTTATGTTGTTTATTTTAATAAAACTCGCTTCATTCCACATTTTTCAAAACATTATCGTTCTTATTAGTATTATTATTATTTTCATCATTACTTTAATCCTTATTTAGGTTTCATACTGCATAATGTTATTAATAATTATTAAAATTATCAGTCAATTTAGAATAAATTAAATAAATATAAAACCGCTTTTTTTGCCAATAATACGATCAGTGTTTTTTTTTTTAATTTTCATTATTAACCATCCAAATCTAAAGATGATTTCCAGTTCGTTTCGTTTTTCACTTCGTGGTTCATCAAATTTTGATTTCACTATAATTTCCGATCTTTTCCTATGACCTTTCGATAAGAATTTTGATTTATTCGGTTATCATCGTGTCATTCTCGCTGTACTCATTTGATTAATTGGAAACTGAATGTGTATAACAGTGTTTCTCGATGCTCAACATATATAAGGTCTGGCATGTTGGCTTGTTGTATGAAGCTACTGATTCCTACAGACCTTTATCTCTTGTAAAATCCTATATTAGCGAAAGATATTTTCATGTATGCTATGATCACGCGTTCCCGGAGTTGTATCCCGTCTCTGCGGGTGTGCCTTAAGGCTCAAAGACTCAGTGCTTAGAGCCACGATCTACACAGCCGATTCTCCTATGACGAATAATGCCGATGACACGGCGCTACTTTTTTCTGATGTCGAGCCAAATACAGGGAGTAAGAGCACTCACGAGAGTTGAAAAATTATTTAACAAATGGGACATAAAAGTCAATGAGAACAAATCTGTAAATATACAGTTTACTAACAGGAAAGTTATATCTTCTCCTGTTAGAATCAACAACGCAGAAATACCAGTCAAAACAAGCGTGAAATATCTGGGCTTATACTTGGATAGCCGAAAAACATATCGAAATTATATTCAAATGAAAAGGAAAAAACTAGATGCACGTACTAAAAAACTATCCTTGTTAATGGGCAGAAATAGTACGCTGTCTATTGACAACAAACGCCTAATTTATACTTTGACTTTAAGGTCTGTCTGGATATACGCAGCCTCAGAACTGTGCAAAGCCGACAAATGTAAGAACTATACAGAATTCCCAAAATAAAATTCTCCAGCTGATAACTGCGCCTCCAGATCATTCGCCATGATTTAAACATTCCTTATGTATAACTACACAAAGCTATGCTGTGAGGCGGGAAAATCATCCAAATACACTTACATCAGGGCTATTGGACATGACCGGCGATATAAGACACTTAAGACTTATAAAACCCCTGGAGTAAATCTAAGGTTGTGGTTACCGGGTGTGTACCAGTGGGTACAATACCCCTCGTGTTATGCTCTTCTTCTAAACACTGTTAAATGATCTTGTTTGTCAGCTTGCGGTAAATATTATACTTGGCGTAGATTATTATTATTCATCAACGGTCAATTCTATTTGTCTTTCTTGAGCACGTTGTATCGATCAAACGCACTGTTTTGATTTCATCGATGCATTCTTTCGAACTCGTCCTCTGCATCAGAGATAACATTCCCTGGCACAATAAATACCTCGTATTATCTATCTCCTTCGCCAAACGCCCTAAGTTATCATGTAATTTTCTTTTCAATATTTCTTCTTCTAGTAGTCTCGTCTGGATTTCACTTTTTCCAGTTTACATACAACATTTCACCCGTCTAGACATTTAATAATATTATCTTTGAAAATTTTCATTCGCACACCCTTATTTATACAGACACATCAACGTTGATTAAGGGAACGGGAGCAGCAACGTTCATCCCATCTCTTGATATTAGTAAATTAAGTCATCTTTGTTCCACATTTACCGTTCAATGTGTAGTAGTATTACAAATCTTATCATTATTAATTAATATGAAATATTTATCTCATTATCATCGAATCATAGAACATTTTTTATGCTATGCAAAACAAATGGAAAGTGTTAGATACATTGATTTCATGCATTCTGTTAAAACTTAATCATCTGGAAAGCTTGGGTATATTTGTGTCCTTCTTACGAGGAATCCCCGATAATGAAATTGTAAATTCAATAGCTAAAGCGGGTTCTTGTGGTATTCTCTTTAATTTTTGCACAACACCACGGGTGCGAACCATTTTATAAACACGTGCCAAAAAACTGGTTATAAAACTGAGAAATTTTCTAACGTGTCGTATTTTTTTGGGATCCTATTTATTAAGCTTATGTTTATAGCGGACAGAAATTATTTTCGGAAACCTTTGATTTAAAAAAATAATATAAATAACGAATGAAGTCAGGAACGTATAGTTGTACATTTATTTAACAAAACTCTTTATTTTTATTCGAAATAATGAAGTTTTATAAAATAAATTTTCGTCGAATATAAAAAAATAAAAATATTGTAAACGTAAATAAATTTCTAATCGAGACAAATACAATTCCATTTCTAAAATAAATAACAGCTTAACTAAAGTAATTTAGTAAATTTGATGAAATATATTTAGCTTTAAAAATATATAAATATATTTATAACTGTTTCACATAAATATGCGTTACCCCGCATCTGTTTCACTAATATCAATTAATGAGATTTTTGATGTTAAAAATTTAATGCCAAATGCATTGTATCAGGTTCATATTTCGTTACTTTTATGAATCACATGGTAAACTAGATTGTCTATTTTCGTTAAACAACTAAATATTGAACATGTCATTCCAAGTTTTGATTATTACTTCTTCTGAATTTTTTTCTAATATGTTCGATTTATCTTCAATTATATCCGACTAACTTCTCAAATCAACAAATTTTTATTTCCATATGGAACTGGATTTAAAGGTAACTAATTACATTTCTATATCTTCAACGTTTAGTCAACATTTTTCAATTTTATATTTCATAATAATATCTTGTCTGGACGCAACAACCAATGTTGTTATCTAATAAAATTTTCTGAACTGTCCAAATCTTGATGAAAATTCATTTATTACGGATTAATTTATCATCTACTTGTAGATCTGTAGTGATTTTTTTTTTAATCTCGAAAATATTTTAAAGTGCTGGAATTAATATCACGATTGAAATTTTTTAATTCCACCCCAAATGCTTTTACTAAATCAAACATAATGACTGTCTTATTTGTACCTTGAAGTTGAACGTTAAACTTGTCTTAATGCGGACACAAATCAGCAAAAATTATCAATCTGGTCGAAATCCATTATTTCATTATATTTTTCACTCATTTTCTCATTATCTCAAGAAAGATTAATTTAATTTAAAACAATCAACGATTCTTAGAACTTTTCCACGACTTGACCATCTGACGTTGCTGTACATGAGTGAAGCCATTGTATACCGAGTTTACCTCATTTAATAATTCTCTCGAAATTTTATTTTATTTAATGCGAACGCGAATATAAAATTGATTAATTTTGTTACCGAAGTCACGAAACCAGAAATTTTAAACTGACCTTTGCACGTAGAACCCACTGATGTATAATGAAATGAAAACCAAAAAAGTAAATGACTAATAGGTTTAATAGATAAATTTATAAAGCCACTTGATTCCTCCTGTCATATCGCCAGTTTTAATCGATACAACTTTAGAGAATATGATATCATTTTTAACAAACGCATTACCATTTTCCAAAAGAGCTGGTGCGCATTTCAACCACGCTTCGACCAAATATTCTCGGTCACTAAATGGTTTCGTGCGTACGGCACTGATATGTGAAGCAAGAAAACTACGTCAGTAAATTTCTTTACGGTTGTCGGCTGCATATTTTCATTTTTATTACTAGCGCAATAAATTCATTTAATTCATTTTTACTTTTTTCAAAGAGCTATTTATGATTTCTTTCATAATACTGTTTAACAGATGACAGTTTTGGTGTTCTCACTGATCATTCTGTAGTCTTCCGTCCAATGACCCCGGAACATTTTGCTGCTTAATGTAGAAAATTTTAGTTTTTTATGTTCAGTGATCATCTTAACGCAACTTTAACTAAAAACAATATATTGATAATACAATTGTTATATATTTATTATTAAAACTAAGTATACGCTTCGTATTGAGACACCGAGTCATCGTTATGAAGTAAGAATTTTTTAGCGCTCTTGAGAGAGTCATATTTTCATCTTGCTTCAACCTTATTAAACAAAACTGACACGTAATTTGTTTAACTAAGTTTGTTTTTAATAAAATATTTTCTGACTTCTTATTATGTAAAAGAACATTCTGTCGGTATGATAAATACGTATATTGTATTGGATGACAGTATACCCTATTTTCAACCGCAGAGGTCTTGTCAAATCGCTCAGTCATACTACTTGGGGAAGAGACTCGTTAACATCTATTTTACTTTCTTCTTCTTCATCGTAGGCTCGATCCGAGCATCGTGATACTATGAAACCTTGATTTTATGTAACTGCGTCAGCCATATGTTTCGGTCCTCTGCATATCGAACCGCTTGCTGGAATGATGTAATGTTTAGCAATTCTTTGATTCCATCCGTATATCGTGTAGGCGTTCTTCCTTGTTTTCGCCGACCTTCGACCATACCCTCCAAAATTAACTTTCCCAAACTATTTTAACGTATGATATGACCGAAGTAAGTTACTATTCGCTGCCTTACTACATCTCGCAGTTGTATTTTTGGACAGATTTCCTTTAACACCGACAGGTTTGTTCTCTTTTCGGTCCAGGGAATCCGTAGCATCCTTCTCCAACAGAACATTTCAAAAGCATCTATTCGCTGGACATCTATTTTTTTTAAAGTCCAACATTCCGATGCATACAGAAAAACCGAAAAGACTAAGGTGTCCATGAGACGAATTTTTGTATTCTTCGTTATGTCGTGGCTTTTTCATACTCTTGTCAGTTGAGCCAATGCATTTTTTGCAGTTCCTATTCTTCTTTTAATTTCATCGGTCGATCCTCCATCTTTGGTAATTACTGAACCTAAGTATACGAATTTATCAACTACCTGGAAGCCATGCCATTGCTGGATGCTATCAGAGTTGTTTCGATTAATAATCATTATTTTAGTTTTGTCTTTATTTATTGTTAAGCCAGCAGCTTTGCTTATGGTTTCCAACTTCCGGAGTAAAATCTGTAGATTCTCTTCAGTTGAGGCAAATATGGCAGTATCGTCAGCGTATCGTAAGTTGTTAATGCATGTTCCTCCTATTTTAACTCCATCTTTCCATCCATTCATGGTCTCTTTGATTATCCATTCATTGTATATGTTAAATAAAATAGGACTTAGTATGCATCCCTGACGTACTCCTTTTTCAGGCTGAAATTTCTCAGCTTGTTATTTATTTTCACTTTTCCGCTTGTGTTTTTATATAGTGATTTAATTAATTCTATCAAATGTTGTGGTACGCCAGCTTCCTCTAAAACTTGCCATAATTTTACCCATCTTACACAATCGAACGTCTGCGTAATCTATAAAGCATATGTAAATTTTAATATTGAATTCCCGACATTTTTCAATTATCTGTCGCATATTTAGAATTTGATCCCTTGTGCCTTTTCCTGGCATAAACCATGCTTGTTGCCATGATATTTGTGGTAGTACATAAGGTTTCAGTCTCTCAAGGATAATATTCAACATTACTTTACTAGCATATGACATCAATGCTACAGTTCTGTAATTCTGACATATGTCTCGAGGACCTTTTTTATGAATCGGGACATAAATTGACGTTGTCCAGTCTCTTGGCCATATGCCTGTAATCCATATTTTTTTGCATATGACATGTAAAATTTCTACCATTGAGTCCCCTAAGTATTTGAACATTTCTGTTATAATTCGATCCTCTCCTCCTGCCTTATATGCCTTAAGTTTCTGTAACGCATTTCGCGTCTCATCCTTTAGTATCATGGGTTCAATTTCCATTATTTTACTGAAATTTTCCTGTGCTTCTTTTTCTTCTCCGTGTACTTTCATCAGTTCCTCGCAATATTGACGCCACCTAGATCTTATTTTGTCTTCTTCACATAGTGTTTCTCCGCTTTCACTAATACGTATATTGTATGGGATGACAGTATACCCTATTTTCAACCGCAGAGGTCTTGTCAAATCGCTCAGTCATATGGGGAAGAGACTCATTAACATCAATTTTACTTTAACAATCCTTTACTCGTTCGGTGTTTGGGTATGGTTGCTCCTTTAATGGTGATATTTCGTCAAATTCTTTGGATCCTTTAAATCAATTGCAAAATTCATACTTTCGTTACTGCCTAGAAGCACTTCCTATATCCGTATCGAAAAAGTAAAACGCTTTTTTTGAAAAGACGCTATAAGCGCCATCTGTTGAACATAATAATAGTAATAAATGCAATACTATCTTTAGGCGATACGAGCGCCTGTGACAAGGTTACTTATTTTTCAAAATTTATATTGAATACAATACGTTCAATCCTACTCTGATATTGACCAGAGAAAGTAATGTATACATATTAATTTTCAATATTGTTTTTTATCGCATTAGTTAATATTATTTAAGTATTTCTGACAAGGTAACCTTATTAAATTTTAACAGCAAATAATTAGTATAAGATCTTAGTCGAGGACGAAATAGTTCTTATCTATTCATGTTTTAAATATATTTCTGTATGCTTGTGCTGTAAAGTCAGAGACGCGGTGGACGGATTGCTTCAAATTTGGCACATCTAATTCTTTTTTCATATAAGAGATTTTTATATTTAGAATATCGATAGACAAAAGATCGCAATGTGCACATATTACATAAGAAGTATATATTTACTAAAAATATAAATAATTGCGTGTTTTATCATTCCGAAAACAACGCATTCCTTAATAGATAATCTTAAACATAATTTATAACCATACGTAATTAAATAATAATAATCTACACAACACTGTTCAAAATGTTCACTCTTGTCGTCTCTTTGTTCTGTATACACTCATCGATTCTTTTGTTAAATTATTAAAATAGGCCCGATTTGCATTATTGTGTGCGATTCATATTAAACTTCCTCACATCTTTCTATAACGTTTTCATTCCCACCACAATAGATAGTAGTTAGTACACAATATCCTCTGCAATTATTTATCGCAATCTTTGAAAAGCGCGCTCAAAAACTTACACTAGAATTCGAAAATATTAATATTGATTGAAAAAAGAATCAACCGACTGTGTTTTATCGATGATATTGTGTTAGTAGTTATAGGATATCACTTAGAAATAAAATAGCGGGATAAATATTTAAAAGGGTAGGGTCTACATATATACTAACCGATATTTGGACTTTGTTTTTATTTGCTTAGGAGCCTAATGTATTAACATTTTATATGTTCTGTCTTACTTTCTATCTTTTATCTTAATATCCTATCGTTCTCTTTTTCTCTATTTAAATATACTTCTTTGTTCCTTTCTCTTTATTTAAATACACTTCTTTGTTCCTTTCTATTTTAATACTCTTTTACTGGTCGTGGAAATAAACTATGACATCGTTTGCATAAATGAATAATTTAATAATGATAGTTAAATGCATAAAATTTAATTTCTATTAATGAACTCGCTGACAGTTTTCCTTTCTACTTAGCTAGCAAAATCGAACTCACTAACCATATTCTTTTTATTGAGCACCGAAAATATATTTTCTTAAATCAAGATGATCTCGAACATCTTTTTCTCTCACTTCTTTCTTGCTTTTCTGCTCACCCGACCGATCTTAAACTTACAGGGTGGCTTGAGCGTGCGAAATTTTTAATTTTACACACTTTGTAATCATAGGGCGTTTCAGATTGAACTATTATTATTATTATTATTACGTGACAACGCGCGCTCACCTTCCAAAAGGTTTCAACAATAATAATCGTAATAATGACTGTAACTATACGTGTGTAACGTTTGTAACTACAACGCTAGCGAGCATCTTATTAAACTTTGACCCCCAAAAATTAAATACATCGACATCAGTATTAACTATTGTTCCTTATTCTGTGTACTGCTAATTAATATAGTGTTTGTGTCGATCCCGAAACATATTCAATTATATAAATACGAGTAAATCCATTAAAATATATATATATATATATTTTATTGTTTATTTTTAATAATTTGTAACTAGCCAAAAGTGGTTATCCAACAAAAGTCTTCACCGAGTAAGTCACCTGTGCAGAGGACACACTCCATGATGAGTGCTCCTGCTTGTTACTGGACTAAGTCCACGATTTTCATCCAGCCTCCTGCGGTCCAGCTGGGTATGTACAAGCTTAATAGGACGATGCTGTTGTAGGTGTTTGTATTTCTTCTTGCACTAGACTTATGCCCCGAACCGAGTGAATTATATGGTTTGTCATATACCACGGAGCTCGATATATATGGTGTAAAATTTTGTTTTGTAATCTATGTATTTTATCTGTGTTTGACTTTATTGCACAACCCTATAATTGTGCATTATACATCCATATGGGACTTCACAGCATAGTTTTGTATAAAAGTTCCCGATTACTCATTAAAATATATATATATATAATTTTCTATTTCCTAAATTTATCGTTATTTTTATTTCGAGGTGAATGCACGACGATCGTCGTAATGTATAATCGAAAAAAAAAAAAAAAAAAAAAAACTAATTGCGACATAAGCAGACAAGACAGCGGACTAAGATTACGTGCAGTACAACTGAATCGAAAATTGGGAAATTATGTGTTAAAAAGATTTCATGGATGATAGATCAAACCTGTATAATCGCGCGAATAGGGAGGATTTAGCCGGACTGCTTTACATTTAATTGTAGATAGATTATTTTATGTGTATTTTTAAAGAAAAATTTGCAAATATAAATAATAAAAATAAAATTAATAACGTTTCTTATCGTTACAGTCAACCGTTCTATCTGAGCAGCGAAGGTAAATATTCTAAAGAAAAAGTAACGGTCAAAATGATGGTTAACACAGCCGTCGTACCGTATTACGAGGATCGTTCGTTAGGTTTCTCATCGATCGGACTACCGTATAAAGGTAAAGGAATTTACATGTACATATTGTTGCCGAAACCGAATTACAATATGCAGAAATTCGCGCTCGAATTAAGTTATACGGACGTGGAAAAAATCCTGACGAAAAGTAATCCGATCGAAACTATGTACGTAATACCGAAGATGAAATTATCGACTAAAATCAACTTAAGCGACGTGACTAAACGTTTGAACATAAAATCCATGTTCAATCCGGTTAAAGCGAATTTCAGTAATTTAGCGCCCGGTGTTTATTTCGACGATATCATTCATCAAGTCGAAATAGAAGTAAACGAAATTGGTACGATAGCCGCTGCCGCTACAGCCGTTACAATCAGCCGAGGAGGTGTCAATTTGTTCCGAGCCGATCGACCGTTTATATTTTTCATTTATAACGTCAACGTAAACGTGATCACATTTTGGGGCGCTATCAATAAACCCATTCCCTACGAATGAACGATACAATCCGAAAAACAATTGAAGTAAAACCGTGCCATCGTTATATGCAGTGTACTATAATCATAATCATAATAATAATTCGTATACATAAGCATTCATATATTATATATATATATGTATATATATATATATATATATATATATAAATTTAATGTATTAGATTAACATTCGCGCTCTTAAACGATAATTTTCACACTCATACCACGGACTTAACGATAAATAATTTTAAGATAGACGTCAATCAACAAATAACATATTCCATCAAATATATATATATATAATATTATTATTTATGTACGAATTAATTACCCGTATGCATCCATAAGTACACACACACACACACACGTATATATATATGTATGTATATGTATATATATATTACGGCTCCCATCTTACAATTACAAATAAAGTAATCGTTTGTTTCTGGACTTCATATACTCGTATAAATTAAATAATTCGATTGTGTTAATAACTCTATCATATAGTTTATGTTAAATTGATTAATTTAAAAAAATTTCCAATAATATATTATTTAAAATATGTTTTATTTCATGCACCGGTATATTTATGTATGTGTTTATATATATATATATATATCAACTAGAAAATTAAAAGAAAAATTATGTGAATCTTAATTGAAATTGAAAATTGAAAATTCGTTTATTATTATGTCATTAATTGTACGTTATACAAAAAATAAAAATACAAAATACAAATATTTCCATATCGAATGTTATAACCATTCTCTCCAGAAAACACATTGGTAAAAATATAATCAAAGTTAATAATATTTATAAAGGAAGAACTCAAGGTAAATAGAAGTACAAGGTAGGTATCACGCGCATGCTGTTTAGGCTGCTGCTGCTAATAACGCGTCGTGTGTGACCCACCAGTCGACTACACTCTGTTACTATATTACTCTACATTTCCTCGGTTCTATTATTCTTCTCTCTTTATAAATCATTTTACCGTTTTTTTTTTTGTTTTTTTTTTTGTTTTTTTTTTATAATTCACAGATTTATGAAATGAACATTATTATTTAACGTTAAATAACATTGCACGATGTTTGTTTTCGCTATAAATAAGAATTAATAAGTAATTATTTATCAATAACTTAATTATATTAAAACCACTGAAAAAATGTCATACCTGGAACGAAATCAGATGTCATTTTACTAGTTTTTTCATTTTCTTCTTTTTCTTCAATCTGTCGTCTGTATCTACGTTTCTCCAAGTGGACCTTTTCAAATTCATTCGCTTATTTAAAGCTTTCACTCGAATAAACGTTCTCGTTCTCGCGTAACAAGAAATTGCGAAATCATCAATTTCGGTAAATTTTGATTTAAGTAAGCTGGTCAGCGTTGAAATAACCATGCAATTTTTATTAATTTCCGAACCATGAAACGCATTAAATTCCTGCTCCATCTTGTAGACAATATTAAGCCATTCCTTGGTAGGATTCATCAGGAAACCTCTTGAAATTTTTGACAGCCAGTCTGTTTGTATAACTGTTTCATTATTAACCACATATCTATACCGAAACGTTGTATCTAGACCTCGTTTTCGAACTCGGTAAGTAATATAGCCTGCCAACATCTTCAACAGGTATTTATTCTCTTCTTTAATTGGATCTGTTTGATTAACAATTTCTGGCAACTCTGACTCAAAAACGGATGTTAAATCTTCTTCATCAATTGGTGAACTAGAGCATTCTGTAGCTAAAACTGCTTCATCGTGTCCATTTTCAAAATCTTCTAATTTGCGCTTAATGTTACAGAATCTTCTTAACTCCTACTATTTGTTGAATTAATTACACTAGCCGCATGCTTACCTACAAGTAACGATTTAATTCGCTGACTTATCATAGTTGGTAGAGGATGGTCGTAGAATTTTGCTAAACCTCTTATTATCGAAAAGTAAGACTCTAAAATATCCTGGTTGCATCTTGCTGCCATTATGTATGTATATCCTTCTGAATGTAAATCAGTATATAAACCCTGTAAACTTCGTATCGATGTCATGAAACCATTTTGAAACGGCAGCAAAGCTGATTTTCCAATTACTCGCATGGATGCGCATAGCTCAAGTTCATTTAAAGCCATATTTTGTTCTTCGATGTTGTTTCCATAAGCGCTTTTCGAATGATACGGAATTCTTGAATTTAGGACATCGAATCCATTGTTTACATATGTATGAATTTCACTATGTGTTCATTTCCGGGGAATAGATAATCTATAGCGGAGGCTACGGTTCCCGATAATAATTCAGCCGCTTTTCTAACTCTTTGTCTTTCAACATCAGTAACAAGTAAATGATGTTGATTAATCTTATACGTATATTTTAAATCTCCTGTTTGTTGTTCAACTAACTTAATAAATATACCCTTCGTAATAACTTCCCCAGTTGATAATTTAAATCCTTCGTCTAAAAGATGGTTTCTCAATAATTTTAAAACGTGAGGAACATCACAAAATGCATAAATTTTACGATTTTGAGAAAAAGGATTTATTATGCTTGTGTTTTGAGTGTTTATACCGAGTTCTGCAAAAAGTTTTCTATTAGAAGGCCTCATATCCGAAACGATGGCTCTGACTTTAAATCCGGTACTTTCGATCTGTTGCACAGCTTCGAACAACAAATTTTTATTTATCGGGCAATCAAATTCGTAATATATTGGCTGTTTCCATTTATCTATCAGGTTGCGGACAACCATCATTTGTACATAGTTATATGGGCCTCATAATATATCGTCCACACTGTCATAACAAATATCTGATTTTACTTTCATTTCATCGAAAGAAAGAACGACGTCCTTTTCCATATCGGTGAATACGCGTGAATGCGACTTCAAAATATTTAAACTTAAATTTATAAATCCAGGTCGTACTATGAACTCACTTAAACGACGTTTAATGGTTATTTCAGTGGGTATTGGATATTTTAAAGAATATTTCACATAATTGAATGATTTTTTTGAAATGCATCGTAATGTGACAGCTTTAGAAATATCATCTTGTGGCCAACTAGAACATCTGCTACTGATAATGAGTTGCTGTTGATCAACGGAAAACAATGACTCGAATTTAATTAATTTTGATTTTAAAACTAAAATTTCAGACTCTGCAGCCTTCAATTTTGCGACCAGTTCAGTGTTTTCTTTTTTAAGTGATCATTTTTATTGAAAGATTGCTCAGTATTTAATTTTAACTGATCAGTATTATTACAAGGTTTATTTTTGTTTTCTACATGAATCGTCTCTTCTAAAACTGCATTTATGTACCTTTTTGTTTCGCCATTATCGGCTCTTTTATTACGTTTTTTATTGTCGCTACCTGATTTTAATGTTGGTATTTTTACACGAGGAATAGATGACGATTTTAAAATTCGCCTGTACTTAGAATTTAACAGCTCTGATCTTAAATCCCGTTCGTAGTCATTTTCATCAAAATGTAAGGAACAAACGACAGCATTTTCGATGTTGAAATCATCATCTCTTTTACAAGCATGTATCCACTGCTTACGCATACCTTTATTTCTAGGAATTCGGTGGAAGCTTATGGACAGTTTTTCTCGATTGCATGACTTGTACAATTAGCGATTGCACAAGAAGGCATGTTAAGATTGGAATTAAAAAAAATATATATATAAAAAATAAAGCGTCCAATAATAACAAACAACGAGACACAAGAAACACAAAAAACACAGCCAGAACAGTAACGACTACCGCGCGAAATATTTATGGGTCGCATTGACGTCACAATGACGATCGACTACTGCGCAGCTAGTTGGTGATACCTACCTTGTACTTCTATTTACCTTGGAAGAAGTTATATGTAAAATTGCAGAAAAAATTTAGAATACAAAAAATAAACTGTCCTTTTAAAAATAACGAAGTGTATACACACTTTTCTTATTAAAATGAACTTATAAATATCTTAATTTATTTGTTGACATTAGAACTATATAGCTCTGGCTTACTGGAAAAGGGCATGTTTTATACGCCTGCGCCTATATTTTTATACCTGTCTCGTGGCAATTGGTAATCGTAATCACCTATAAAATTTTTACTATTGGAATATCCGAATATCTACGAACATCAAAAAATGTTTCAGTTATACCTTTAATCATTTCTTGTACATAAGGGAATTTTAACATATCGTTTATAGATTTGATCGAAGTAAATCGAGGTTTATTCAATATTATTCGGATGCAAGCAGTCTTTACACCGGGTTTATATTACTTGCGCTAGTATAAGACCAGACTAAGCAGGCATAAAGTAATTTCAGTGAAATCACTCTTTTGTATATTAAAAATTTGTTTTGCGTAGATAGTGCGGATTTTTTGTTAAATATAGGAAATAGGCAACCCATTTTTCGTATTGTTCTATATACACAATCATTTATGTTTGGTTAATCGAATAGACAGCTAAGATACGCGATCATAATCTTTATTATCTGCGGAACAATTTGTTGCGTGTTTTCCGTTTCAATATTTTCTAGAACTTGATACAAGTGTAATAAATTTAATACTCCGCCGCAAAATGTTATACTTTTAATTTATTCTGTTATAAAGTTTACAATCTGTTATCGAATCTAACCACCGGCTTTTTCTACTTGAATCGTTAAAACTGTGACTAAGATTTAATCTATAGTTAGGTATCTTTATTTGTTCGCATTCGTTTATTTATCGCGTTCAATTTGTATGTTGTTGATAGCTTACTCCTGCTATTATTACCAGGCCGGTAAGATTGTTTCATTTATATTTTATCGATATCGCCGTTATTATTCGATTCCTTTTCAACGTTGCATTTGTGCATGCGTGTCCGTTTGTCGTAGTGATGCGTGTATTGATTGGGACATTATACTAATTAAACGTTTTATATATCCGTACTCGGCATACATACGCTAAAACATGTAGATATTATCATCGGTTCGCGTGTTAACACAAGTAACCTCTTGTCTCATACGTTGTCGCATACTCAGCTCCAACTATGATACAATCTGCCCTTTCGCAATGTAAAGCTCTAACAATGACAAAAATAAAATAAAACCATTAAAAGTACTTAAAAATAATGACGGTCATTATATATTAAATTTAATACATCCTCTCCTAGTGACACTGATGAACGTACTTAGCAAGTGCCTAAACATACAAATAAACAGTCGAAGAAACCAACTTCTCTTAAAACTTACACCAAACGCAACATCTTTGAAGTTCTAAAACACGAAGATGATAACATAAATGTTCACGAGGAGATGGAAACGGAAAATAACATAAATAATATACCCGTTATAAATGCGAACATTCAAACTAACACTCTAAATTCTATACAAAATACTAATGACAAGTCGAATAAAATCAATAAGCCCCGCACCGATCATCCTGACACTCATTTTAAAAACAACGTTATCGGGTGTTACTGTTAAACCAGCAAACGCGGCTAGTTATCGGAGCATTATTCGAAATTTAAAACACCTACTCCTTAACAGAGGACAAACCATTTAGAGTAGTTTTAAAAAAAATATACTCTACCACCGAGTTAGGTGAAATAAAAGAATCCATAGAATCGCTCGGATTAAAAATACCAAGAATCGCCAATATATTAAGGTATAAAACCAAAGAACCGCTTCCCACGTTCTTTATCGACCTGAGTTCATCAGAAAAGAATGCGGAGATATTCAATATTACTCAATTGTTGAATACAATTGTAGTTTTCGAGAAACCGAAAAAAGGCTCCAGATTAAAACAGTGTAGGAGTTGTCAACTTTGGGGTCACACTACAATTACTGCAACCTTCCTTTACGATTTGTTAAGTGTGCTGGTAAACACGACACAAGAATATGCAACAAAAGTGTAACAGAACCAGCAAAATGGTGATGGCACTCATCGTGCTAGTTATAAAGGTTGTTCGGTATACATGCAACAGTATAAATTTTCTAAAACCCGTATTTCTACCATTCAAAATCGAGGAAATATCAATAAACCATGTGAAAGTCTGAATCCAGCGCACCAACACGTAAACGTAAATCACCGAACCTATGCAAACGTAACCGCACTAAGCAGTACGAATAATAGCGAAGCGCTTACTATTATTAATGAAAATTATATAAATGCTACTACAGGGGGCAACGCAAATCATAATGAAATGCCCAAAAATATACATTTACTCAACAGAGAAAACATCAATAACAATAATCGTAATAATAAAATAAATAATAATAATAATAGTAATAATAATAATGAAGAAAATATCCCCTTAATGCCGAGTTCATTTTTAAACGAATTTAAAAACATAATAAATCCATTCATATCGCTCTGAATAAGAGTAATCGACAAATTACTACCATAAATGATAAACTCGGGTTTATTAATATTAATATATTGTTTTATTTTATTATTAATAAATCGTTTTTTTCTAAATTGTACGCGGTTATTCCGAAATTATTTTATCTAATGTTAAAACAGTGAACCACAATTCCCCAGTAATAATGTTATGGAATGCGAATGGTATTTCAGGTAGGAAAACTAATTTGGAAATTTTTCTCAATCAGAATGCAGTAGAGTTGCTTTAATTACTGAAACACATCTGATACATGAACGAAGTATGAAAATGAATGGATACTCTTTGTACACAGCACACCATCATGATGGTACATCTCATGGAGGTACCATGGTCATGGTTAAAAATTCAAATAGGCAATATAAAAAATTTTCTACAAGTAAACATGCATATCAAATCATTGCAGTTACCATCGAGACAAATCGAAGTGATCTTACAGTAGCGGCAATTTACCGTCATCCTAGATTCTACATACCACAAATTGAATTTAATGCTACGTTGAGAGAGTTCGGTAAGACATTTATATGCGGTGGAGACTACAATTCTAAGTCCCCCAAGTGGAGTTCAAGAATAACTAACGAACCAGAACGAAGACTTCTTCGCGCTCGTCGTAATAATCTTCTCGCTGTCTTCACTCCAGTGTCTCGAACATATTGGCCAAACCATTCCAACAGATTATCGGATATATTCGATTTTTTCGTAATACGTGGACTGCATCAGTATAAAAACAAACAACGCAATACTGTAATCGATCTCCCCTTTGACCATGTTCCAGTGTTAGCCATTTTGGATATCAACGCTAGACCATCCTATAAACCAACAACATCTCAGCAACAGGGAACTACTTCTCTAGTATAGTTGAAAATAACATAAATCTGAGAACTAGACTAAAGCGTGAAGATGAGGTTGACCTGGCGGTTCAGAGTCTATCGGAGATTATCCAAAACGCGTGTAGAAGTTCCAAACAGACAAGTAACCAAAAACAGCAAGCAAGAAAACCTCTACATTCCCTTAAAAATAAAAAAATTAATAAAAGAAACACGCTGTGTTAGGAAAAAATGGCAACGCAATCGTTTTCCGTCTTTCAAGGATTTGTACTACCAACTACAAACTAAACGAAAAAATTAATTAACGCCTATAAAAATGATTTGCTCGATTATCAACTGCAGTCACTGAATGAAAGTAGCAAATCCTTGCGGGTTAAAACGAAAAAGTTACTGGTGCCAACTCCCGAGTCATTTAATATAAAATTAAATAACGGTAGTTTGGCAAAAACTGATAAGCAGAAAGCTGACGCTTTTGCCCGATATCTTAGCAATACGTTCAAACCGAATCCTGACGCAAACAGAGACCATCCAAGATTTGTGAAAAACAACTTACACAAACCATTAGAATTCCGAAGTATCATAAAACACGTCACACCGAAAGAAGTATTACATTGCATACAGACAGCTCCCAAAAAGAAGGCTCCAGGACTTGACGAGATAGCTGGAGAAATCCCTTCTCACTTACAAAAAAAAGCAGTTCTATTTATGTGCTATATCTTTAATAGTATACTAAGACTCGGATACCTTCCAAAGGATTTGAAAAAATCTATCACCATCATGATACACAAGTCAGGAAAACCTCAGACTGACACATCTTCATATCGACCGATCAGTTTCTTTCCTTCGCTATCAAAAATTCTAGAAAGATTAATATTATAGGAGCTTTTTGCATTGGATAAATTACTCATATCATTCTCTTAATCTGGGACGGAGAAAATGGTTTTATTGTACATTTGGAAGGAACAGTTAAGTCGAATTCTATTTATTTGGTTATTCCGATCCGTTATCGGGCGGATGCGGTATCCTTAATATGTGTTTCAAAAAACTACGCCTTTTCATGATCGCTACGTGCCAATTCGCCATTATGTTTCTGCAGAGGTGAATTCACTTACTGTGGTCTATGTGATAATAAAAATCGATTCTCCTTATTAAAATACGTCAATTTCGAACATATAATTTAGCGAGACGAACAAAGTACTTAATTTTCTATATTTTATAAAAATAACGTCAATGTCTAATCGACTGTCGAGTGGTGTAACTAATTGTTAAAAACCTGCTTAATTAAAGTAGTTATTTAGATAACCGTTAGAATGAAAGTCTTCAGTTTATCAATTGTGCGCATAACGGACGACGTAAGAAGTTCATTCACTATTTTATTATCTCACTATTATCACCGACAGTAAAATAAATTTGAACGAAATCAATGTATTACGTATTAGTAGTTCTCTGAAATTTTTTAATTATTTAATTTATGAAAGATGCTGATTTGATTGAAGAGATTATGTAAAAACATATACGTACAAATATTTATATGCGTATTCTCACTCAAGTTCACACACACATATATATATATATATATATATATATAATACACTACATAATAATTTTAAATAAGTCGGAAATTAATGATGAAACACTTGAAACGAATCTGATTTACGGTTTTTTATCAACATTTATACATACTATTAAAAAATTGTTCGGTTCCTTTTAAATAAGTATTATATTTTAATTTATATTTGGTCAGTCATAGGATTCTTTAACAGTTCATTCTACATATACGTTTTAGGAAAGAATTTATCATTTCATCTTTGACAGAATTCAGTTTATTTTCGCACATATTTCAAGGAAAAATCTGAAAAAATGAGCTATTCTAATTAGAACCTCACAAAAAAAAAATTAGCCCTCACGAATGTACGTAAAATCCACGCTAAAATTTTTCGCTTCCTTCATAAATGTGAAGATCGAAGTTACACATATGTAATGTAAACAAACTGCCACGATATGCATGACCTGCTCGTATGCTCCTGCGCACGGCCACGCCGGTATACTAGTGGAGCTTGCAATAACCAGCGCTCACTATGGGATACAGCAATGATACTGTTATTTATTTTTTCAAACCCGTCTCCTTTTAAAACTGAACTAGTTCATACGTGAAGATTAATCGACTATTCGTTGTTCTTATATCCTATACTTTCATGTATGTACACTACACTTCTTTTGTTTCAGCTACACATATGTATAAGTACACTAGTTCCCTGTCCCCTTATATTACAAATTAACAAATATAATATAATTAACTTACTTTTAACCACAAACGACTTAACTCGAACATATCTACTTATATTATTATTATATGTTCTTATTCAACTTATTTTAATAACCTGAGGATGACGTGACTGCTGAAAATGTTTTGCTAAAATTATCAATTGTTTTCACATTCGTTTTTAGTACGATAATTCCGTCACTATTTGTCTGTTTACCATTCGTCCAGCATTAGTTCACATATTGCAAATTTTCTACTCATTATTTATTGTACAGGTTTCATCGTCGGATTCGTTTTAAATTCAACTTTTCTCTCGATCGTTAAGTCAGTCCGGTTTTATTTTATAATATTACTTTCCTAGTCGTTCATTCATAATCAGTCAATTTTTATACCATTATTCAACTAAATATACTACGTTCTTCGTCGTGTCGGTAGTTCGGAGTAGCAAGTGTTATACCCCGTTCAAGTGTAATACGTCACTTAAATTCACACTTGTTTGAGCTAAAAAAAAAATACAACAGAGGGTATGCCGTCTCTTCGGATTGTCACTAGGAACACTGTTCGGAGTCTGTTCAAGGATTTGCATGTTTCGTACACTAATTAGATTCATGGTCCCAATATTTCTCTGGTGCATTCCTCGTTCCGGACTTCAAAACGAGCGATATCGAGCCTTCTCTGATCTGAATACCGTCTTAATCTAGATAGACATAATTACTACTACTACTATTATTACTATTATTATTCATAGAACTTATTAAATTACCGTGTTTTAACTTGACTTGTATAAACTCAGCACACACACCGATGATAATGATAAATTAGTCGTCTACATTTTTCGAATTTAAGTTATTTGCCATAATATAGTTAACATGTTATTGGTTATTAACTTAATGCGAACATTGAAAATAACATCAGCAAAACTATCATAATAATTAAATTGCACATGGTTCTGAAATTTTTACACTTTTCAGTAAATCTAGCTAATAATCGCTTATCCACTCGTCGGAATAATATTATAAAATATTATTTAGATTTGCAACGACGAGTTAATAAAATAGATTTAAAAAATTGCTAATCGTGTTAAGTACATTTACGATGTGTACACATACACTCGTATAAATTTACGACTTTCCTACACTGTGTTTTAATTTATTTTTTTTACACATACACACACAATACTTACACATATTATGACCTACATTACAATGTGTTATCATTACCTTGAAATTAACGATTTTTTAATGTGCGCATACTATGTTTAAACTGATATCACTTAACCACTTTTTATTTTAACTGACACTGTATTCATCACATGGCCCTCCTAATATCCCCAGTGAAAGCCAATTTCTTAAACTAATCTAACTGCGAACGTAATCGGATTATTATTTTAATCTTTCTGATAATTTTTCAGATAATATTTTTATACTTACAAACCAATTTATCCTGGCCGTCATCCAGTCTATAAATCGTGCATTTCCTGGAAACTAAGTAATTATTCATTCTTTAAATATATTATACTAACTAATTTAAATTAAACAATGGATAAATGAATTAATTTCGTTAATTTTTATCAAAAATCTATTTATTTTTATCACATGCCTATTTTTATTTTATCCAGACACACAACATACATATAATCCACATCAGACTTAGATAACACACAAAATACATTCAGAGGACAAAGGTATGAATATTTTCATAATATTAACCTGTAATGTGTACAGTAGCCAACAAAATAATAATTATATATATATATATATATATATATATATATATATATATATATATATATATATATATATAATGTTGATGTATTGGAGAGTAGTGATTTTATGAATTAACGAAACAAAATAAAAACAAAATTAATCACTATAAAAGTTAATTTATTAATCTAAAGCTTTTCGACTATAGTGTCATTGTCAAGCATATATAAAAAAGTTACGTATAAATTAAGTTTGTGCCGAACGTTCGCGGTGACTTGTTCGTTCGCATGTTCGGAATCCAGGGTAGAGGTAAGTAGTTTTATCTTTCTCTCCCCGTGTATTTTCGTGCGTCCCGCACGCTTTTCGCGCCATTTTTCACTTAGCTGGCGAATTTTAAACTTTTTTGACTTTTTTGATTTTATTTGTTTTTATTGTTAAGTACGTTCTTACGGTCATTTTAATCCTAACATTATTAAATTTGGACTGGTAGTTTTGAAGTTACGGATTTTTAAAATTTTTTCGATATTTTATAGTACTGTTATTTTTTTATTTTTTTTTGCCGTCTATTAAAATCTATATTACAGACTTGTCCAGTAAAATTAAATCACAATTTGGCGACAAGTCAGTGTCAAAAAAGCAAAAAGATACTGTGTTAGAGGCTTCCAGCGAATTCAGCAATAATGTTGCGGAAAAAACGTTGTTAGTTATAAAAATTGAGAAAATATTAAAGTCAAAATCATTACAAGTTCAATCAGATGTCAGTGCAGTACTGCATGCACATAAGCCATCGTCATCAGGAGTGTCTTTTAGAGATGTCGTAGTTGGGTACAGAAGAAAGAAAACTATTCCAAAAAATAAGATTATCATTAAATCTTCAGATGCCAGTGCGGTTTTCGGACAATTAAAATCAAAAGTATCTTTAGTTAAGAAAAAAATAAACGTTACCTTCTTTAAAAAAATAAGTGATTCAACTTGTATTATTAATACAAGCTCAAAATCCGAATGAGATAAGTTGGCTAAAATTATAGAAGAACGAATTCCTAATTGCGATGTTAAGGAAGAGAAACTCCTTAATCCTACGGTTTTGTTGTTCCATGCAAACAACATTTCTGAACAAGACGTTAAGGATCATGTGATGGATTTGACTGGCGCTGATCCCATCAGCGTCACAAAAATTCAGAATAATCGAGCTTCAAGGATCTATGTACAACTTTCTCCGGCTCAATACAAATTACATCCAGATGGTGGACGTGTCCGCTAAAATTGGGAGTCACTTCCTTTCGTTGAAGCGGTAAGTCCGCGTCAATGCAAAAAGTGCGGAAGGTTTGGCCATCCGGACAAATACTTTCGGGCTTCTGAAGCCCAATCCAATTTCCACAAGCTTTGTATTGAAAATGGTGCTTGCTCATGCTGTACATTTTTAAAGAATAAATCTACCTGTTCTTGGCAGGATCTAAATAGTAAATTATGTGATAATGACTCTCTTTCTGTAGCCTTTAAGACTGTAGATCACGCTACGTTCTTAAAAAATTGTCCCTGTCTCGTCAAAGCGCTAGAAGATATGAGGGCCAAGGTTGACTATGGAGTGAATTAATTGTTGCTACTTGAATGTTGACAATTCGCGTGCCTATCAGGCACTATTTTTAAGATATTTTTATAACAACGATTTAGATGTGTGTGCACTGGCAGAGCCTTATATTAGCAATGGTGAGTTACGAGTTAGAAATAATTATATATCTTATATTAATAACCGAGTTGCAGTCATTTTGAAGGCGGATCTTCCGCATTCTTTGCAGTACACTAGGTTTAATTTAATTACTGTTAGGCTGAGTAGATACATTTTAACATGTGTCTATCTCTCCCCAAATAAGCGTAAAACCAGAGCTCTGTCATTACTTGACCAGACCTTGGGGCAGCTTCCAAACTGCTATCATGTGGTCGTTGGGGACTTTAACATCAAGTGGCCAGTAATGGAGCCTCGTGTTAAGGAAACCAAGGACTCTGTTGATTTCAGCGAGTTGGTTGCTTCTAGGGATCTTGTGGTTGCGAATGGTAGTGAACCTACCTTTGTTAATTACAATGGTTGGAGTATTATTGATTATTTGTTGGTCTCTGCCGGTGCAACCCAGTTAGTATCTTATAAGTTAGTTGAGATGAACCTTGCGTTCCATCGTAGTTTCATATTTACTATTAATGACAATATCAGTCGTCCCCCTCCTAGACGGTATTATAAAATTGATATCGAACAATTTGTAAATCGTCTCAACTGTACCTATATTAATAATCTTATTTTTAACGTAAATAATTGTCTGTGTAGTGGTCGGCTGAACTCCCTGATCAGTCAGTTCAACAAGTATCTGGTTGAGCTGATTGGTCAATGTTTATATACTGTCGATTTTCCACAAATAGACTGGTGGAACGACAGTCTTCAATTTTTTAAGAATAAGATTAACTTCATTAGGAAAAAGCTATCTAAATGTAAAAATTCCTTCAGTATCTTTATTTATAAGAATGTGCTGAAGGAGTTAAATAGGTCATATAAATTCGAGGTAATAAGGGCCAAATTCCAACATTGGAAGGCCTTTGTTAGTTCGAGTTCTGCTTGGGGTAGGCCATATAAAATGCTATTCAAGCAGAGATGTGATTCGTCTTTACCTAATTTGAAGGTTGGCGATCAGATTATGGTTTCCGACAATGAAAAAGTGGGTGCTTTATTAGACCACTTCTTCCTCTCCAAAGTTGATATTCCCTTGGTGGTGCTTCCTGTTGATGGCGGTGTTCCTCCTGTGGTAAATTCGGACAACATTACGTCCATTATTAATAACTTACGCAATAAAAAGGCGCCTGCTGATGATAGGGTCAGCAACATCATCGTTAAAAAAATTCATTCTCTGTATCCAGTTTTGTTGCATACTATTATGGATAAATGTATAAAATTTGCTCTCTTCCCAGATTGTTGGAAGGTAGCTTCTTTGAGGCTTCTTTCCAAGCCGGGCAAAGATCCGTCCGAGTTGTCAGCGTATAGGCCTATCTCCTTACTGAATTGTATGGGGAAGGCTTATGAAAAAGTCGTCAATGAGATGCTGGTACAGGAGATCGCTGCTAGGAACACGTTGCACCACCTTCAATTTGGTTTTCGTTCAGGTGTATCAGCTGAGCATGCTGTTCATTCTTTAGTTTCAACAGTCGAGCAGTACATTTCAGATGGTTGCTCGGCTGTTTTTATTTCATATGATATTAAAGGGGCTTTCGACAATTGTCGTTGGTCTGCAGTTGTTGATGTTCTTAAGGATAATTCAGTGAATCCTTTTATAGTTAATATTATTATAGATTACTTTAAGAATCGTTCCGCTACACTTAAACTTCGATTGTCGGCTGGAGTTAGAGCACCTTCTTGTGGAGTTCCTCAAGGTTCGGTACTCGGACCTACTATGTGGAACATACTGTACTCCACTGTGCACTTTAAAGTTGAAAATTTCTATTCTTATATTAATGCTACATGATGTCAGCTCGTTTCCTATGCCGACGATCTATGTTTAGTGTTTAAAGCTAAGAATCACACATCATTACCGCTTCTTGCTTGTATTTCCAAATACCTGGAGAGTGTGGTGGTAGATGTAGGATTAACTTTTTCCCCTACCAAATGCAGATTTTCTGTGCTTGGGAATGCATCTCTTGTTGGCCGGATCAACGAGCTTGAATTATTATCTGATTCAAGCATTTCTTTTTCCGCATCTTTGAACTACTTAGGTATAATTATTGACAGTAAATTATCGTTCATTCCTCATTTCCAGTACATTTCTTCAAAGTGTACGGACATATATAATAAATTACTGCGTTTACAAAAAAATGCATCGGGTCTTGAATTAAGGAACGTGCGATTTTATATAAAGGCCTCATTCAGGCCCGTTTTGGGTATGGTGCTGCCATTTACGTTAATCAAAGAATTCTGTCTAGCCAGCAAGCAGTAGAGGAAATTTCTGCTTCCGATGGCTTCTTTATATCGAACTACCCCGACCTGTGCAGCTTGTGTTGTCTGTGGTGTCTTGCCGCTCGATCTATTTCTTGTCGGTAGGGCTCTCACTGGTGAGCATAGGCTCCGGAGGGGGGTGTTGCTGAGATGAAATATTCGAGCCTGCTAGGAGGTATTGCTGTACAGTCTGTTCTGTATTTGAAATTTAAAAAACAGATGTCTTTGTTGGTTGAGAAGTGGCAGGACCGGTGGGATAAAGCTGAAACTGGCAGGAAGACGTATGCTTTTCTTCCTGATATTTCTTTACATTTGAAAATGCTTAAGTTTGACGTCAATTTCTACAGTGCTCAGGTGTTGTCAGGTCACGGCAGGTTTGGTTCCTATCTTCATAGGTTCCGGCTTGCTAATGATCCTGTCTGCACGTGTTGTACTGTAGGTGAGGTAGACGATGTACATCATACGTTGTTCACTTGTCCTGCATTTACCGCCCTTCGTCGCCAAGTTGGTATGGACTGTACGGATGTATATCCTCTTAGTAGGAAAGTTGGAAGTTTTCTTTTGCTGGCCGAACAGGTCATGCGTTCAAAATTTAAAATACAAAATTCTATTACTCGTAACTGACACCTAAATCAACCGTGACACCAATATCGTTGCTTTGTTCGTAGCGTGGTAATTTATCTGTTTATCTTTCTATTTACATTAGTTAATCTTTTAATATTTGATTATTTTATTAATTAATTGCCTGTTACTTTTTCTTTGAGAGTCCTTATTTTTATTTTTAAGATTTTTTTTTTGGATATAAGTTAAATTCCATTTCCTTTCCTTTTTGCCTCGTATTTCATGTTATTTCTATTAAGTATGAATAATAGCTTTTTAACTATAAGTTATTTGTTTAAATCTTTCTGTTAGAAGGTTTTAGTTTAACTTTTAATTTATTATTTATTTTATTTTTCTGTTAGAAGTTAATTTTTGCACAAACTCATTATTCTTTATTTGATGGAAGAAGGGACTATGTATTCTCATCCCTTCTTTCATCGCTATAAGTTAATTGTAAGTGTGGAGCTTTGCTTTGTGCAATTGCCTTCATTATTATTATTTTTTTCTTTCTCAATAGAGGGAGGCGGTTTTTAGTGGGCAAAAATCCCACACACTGGTTTTGGTTTCTCAGCAGTGCCTATAATGCTCTGCTTGAATAAAAACAAAAATTTATGTGATATCAGTGCTTTTGAAGATTTTCCACCTCCCGCTTCAAAAAAAAAAATTAATATGTAACTTTTTTGTATATGCTTGAAAATGACGTTATTGTCGAAAAACTTTGCATTAATAAAATAACATTTAACAGTGATTGACTGTTTCTATTTTGTTATATATATATATATATATATTCATACTTTTATTTACCCGATACACAATTATATTTCTTTAACACACAAACATATAATACATCCACTCTCGACTTAGCTACTACACAATACATTCGGGGAATTATATATCTATATATATATATATATATATATATATATATATATATATATATATATATATATATATATATATATATATATATATAATATATACAGGCGTGTGTCTGTTCAGACAAAATCAAAATACACATATAATAAAAACAAAAGGATGATATTATATATTACGTTAACTAATTTAAACTAAACAATGGATAAATTAATTACTTATTTTCATTTCTTCACAACAAATCTATTTATTTTTATTGTTCGCGTATTTTATTTTGTCACAATCTCAACACACATGCAGACATGTATATATCCATATCAGAATTACATGATATAGAATGCGTGTAGTGAATAAAGGTATTATATATTGTCATTTTTCTCGTATTCGTTACTGTACCGATTGATGTTTAACCTTAAAGAAAGCGCTCTCGTATTCCATTTCATTAGGTAATACTGTTATTTTCGAATATTTGAGGATTGTATTTTCGTAATCTTCGCCGTGATCTTTTTTCACTTACCTGTTCGTCGGTAATTGATGTTAAATATTTGCTAGTTCTCATAATATAACTTATCCAGCTGTATCTTCTTGAGATTCATTCAGCAGCGTTCTTCATTTATATGCTTAAGTATTTCCATATTTTATATTTTGTATGTCTTATTAACCTCTTGTATTTTTCTCAAACCATATTTCAAATGTCCCCAGCTGTTTCTGTCTTCCTTAATTTATAACCTAAGTTTCTGAACCACAAATGAGCCCACTCCAGACGTACACTTCTATTAGTCTTTTCTGCAGTTCTGTGGTCATATTTTTGACATTAGCAATAATTTCATTTTAATAAAGGCGGCTTCCGCTTGTGATATTCTAAACTGTATTTCTCACTCTTTGTTATTAATGAACCAATATTCTCGTGCTTCTTTTTTTTTTTTTTTTTAAGTTGTATTCTTTAATTGTTTAATATTTAATATTATTTTTATTTTCATATTATTTTCCAATTTACTGCATCCTATTATCACAGTTGTATTTTTATTTAGCATTATGTTATAGCGTTTGAGAATAAAGTTTAGCTTTACCAATGCATTTGCCAGACATTTTTCGCAGTCATTATTTAATCGGAAAATTTCGATTTGATCTTAATTTGATTTATATTTATTCCATTATTACTAATTTCTTCTCATTCTTTGACGCTTGCTCACTCTCTTTCTCTCTCTCTCTCTCTCTCTCTCTATATATATATATATATATATATATATATATACCACCATCATCATTATAATCATCATCATCGTGGCTAGTTCCGAACATCATGATACAATGGATCTTCATGAACAAATGTGTTTTGACGCCATTGAGTCCGATCTATTGCCCGGTCTATTACTTCCACTATTGACTCAGCTCCTGCAATTTTTCTAAGAATACCAAGATATCTCGTTGGAAGTGACTCTCTAATCATGATCATTTTTCCTAGTCCATTTTGTCGTATGATATATCCGGCGAAGGTTTTTATCCGTTTCTGTACTACGACCTGTAGTCTCTGATCCATTCTTACTTCTTTGGGTATGAACGAGTTAGTTCTTTTCGTAGTCCACGGCACTCTTAACATTCGACTCCAGTAGTACATCTCATAGGCATTAATCCGTTATATATCATTCTTCTTTAGAGCTCAACATTCTGATGCATATAAGAAGACAGAAAATACCAGTGAATGCATAAGGCGCACTTTTGTGCACATTGTTATTTCATGGCTCTTCCATATTTTTATTAGTTGTGATAGCGCTAGTTTTGCTATTTTTGTTCACCGTTTAATTTCCTCTGTTGAACTTCCATCTTTTGTAATCAATGTTCCTAAATATATGAATATGTCAATCACTTGTATCATCCTATTTCTGTTTATGAGTAAATCATATTCTTTACTTATGTTTTCCAATTTGTCAAGGAAGCTATTCATATATATACATATGGTTTAACTTGAAATGGAAGAGACTGAAATATTTTTTTGCATTAAAAGAATTTCTTTTTAAACGATATTAAAAAGTACACATACTCAAAAAAAAATGTATTTATTATGGTACATTTTACATACAATAGATATATCTGTATATGCAAGCATTTAATAAAAATCGATAAAACAACAATATTCTGGTACTTGATGAAATTTAATACATACATAATTTTCAATTTTTTAAAAAACAAATATAAAACAATTATTGATTTTTTCAAAAATAATCTGATATTTTTTTCCATTGTATATTTTAACATAAAATTTTCAACAAATTTTTCGATATGATCTATTTTGTTATTCATTTCATCATTGGAATGTGCATCTAAATAACTATGCATACTTTTCATAATGTTATCCATTTCGGATGTTGTGGGAACAGGAAGTACATTGTTCATCTCATTGTCTAATTTATTGTCGAAACCTATATCAATGATATATTCTTTGAGCTTTGAAAAATCTCCAAAATCACTTTATCTGTCATAATTGAGGCTGTACACACACATTTTTTTTTTTATAGTGCCGTGTTTAACTACCGAGGCTATTACGGCACTGCTGATTTAACAGTTAAATGTAGTAACTGAGGTTGGAGGAGGAAAGGAACTGTATAACTGCGGGAATAGTTGAAGAACTGTTGGAGAGGAAAGCAGATAGAGTGCGCGGATGGATATTGAGTAAGGGAGGAGTGTAGGGCAGTACAGTAAAGTATGGAAGATAAGAGAGGGGATTGCGAGTAAAAAAGGGCAAAAATCCGGGGGTTGATACGTTGGAGAAGATGGTCATGAGAGAGTGATATGTGACCAAGGCGGAGCCTGCTGAGTGCTATGTAATTGGAACGGGTTAAATTGGCAGGTGGTTCCCAGAATCCTACATTGGATTTGATGGCGAGAAGGAAGTTATGGTGGTATGAATGCCACTTCTGTTGCCAGTTGTAGTGGAAGAAGTATTTGAGGGCTGTGTTTAGTACAGAGGATGGCGGGGCTTTATAGGTTATAGGGGAACATAGTATAGAATGGGCTGCCCTATCCACTACTTCATTCCCCAAAACCCCCTTATGACATAGAACCCACAAGAGGGATACTGGATCTGTATCTTGTGATAATTTGTAAAGAAGATCATTCTTAAGCGACACCATCTAGTAGATCTGGTTATATAATTATGTAAATCCACGTATACAATAAAAGAATATGTCAAAAGTTATGAACACATAGACTTAACTAATAAAATTAGATTTTGTTCGATTTAAGTTACAGTTTTTTAAATTTAATACTCGTTTAACGTAGTAGGTTAAGATTGTATCTTTATTCATAAAAATATATATATATATCCTTAATGTGTTATACATTATCATTTTATTTTCAATAAAAATATTTCTTTTACCTATATCTTCTTACGCATTCATTGTCGCTTCCAACCACCGCATTCTAATCTACTATAATTAGGTCATCTTTATCGTCACACATAGCTTATATATTTTTCTAGCTGCTAATGTAATACCCAGAACGAGCATATATATATATATATATATATATATATATATATATATATATATATATATATATGTGTAAATAGGTAGGGAGATAAATAAATATAGATATATTTTATAAATATGTACGTGCGTCTATTTATACAATTACTATCGAAGAGAATGAAACATAAACATAATAAAATGTGAACGCACCTGAAAGAAAATAATTATTTGTCCCTTAATTATTCGAACCTAATCGCATTTATCTCCCTAAAAACAGAACGTTTGTTACACAATCGATATTTATTTAACATTGTGTCGCCTTAATATTTTATTATTACCAAAAAAAAAATTGTCGTGTAATGTTGCCAAAAATTTATAATTTCTCTTTTATACAGATGAATGCGCTGAACATTGCGGTGGTGACGTTACAATGCGCATTGTTGTTCGATTTTCATTTCGAAAAAACAGACGGAGCGTCATGTCCAGGCCCGTATTCGATAAATAATGGATATAACGACAAAAATCAAAAAGTAAGTAGATTAGTTATTTCGAATATTTTTGATCAATAGTTTGTTGCTGCCTCCCCCTAGGTGTAAATTTTATTAATACTTTCAATCACGATGTTCACTATACAACACGTGGAATTATAACGCTAACGAAATTTTTTATTTTCTGGTTCATGTGAAATCTGTCAATTTTAAAAATATTTATATAAATATATATTGAAAAATTCATCTAAGAATGCTTGTATCATATAATGAACAACTGTATAAAATTTATAATTTTGTGTCAAAATTTTATAATGTGACCAAAGGGGTTAAAATCAATTATATAAGAGGCCGATCAATTTATTACAGTGAGACGTATAACACAGTCGTTGTAAGATAAATAGTGAAAAATCTCACTTGTCGCAATAAATAACAGCTAACACAAAATGCGATTTTCAACGCTACTTCATTTGTATTATCTCATAAATCAACATTAACCGGCAAATTTAGAGTGCGAGCAAAAGAGAACTCTTTACGTCGCACCTATATCTGGTCAGTCCTTCAGAGATCATTTTGTTGCATCTCATTTCAAGAGGTTACACATCCAGAACCATTAGCCGCCTCATATCTTCCGGTGTTTAGCTGAATTTAAAGTTCTACCAATCCCTATTTTCGTTGTTATGTACTTCATCCTTTTCCTTCCTCTTGTTGCCTTTCCAAGTATCTTCCCCTAGACCGCTAACATAAAAATTATTTCTTCTCGTAGTTTATGCCCGATATATTTTCCCTTTTTTCCTTTTATGGTTCATCCGTACCATCGTCGGTACAGCACTCTGCATGTGGGAATAAACGTGTTAAGAATACGGGAACGAGACCGCTAGAATCGTCAAAAACTTCAGATATATGACCGAATAATTTGCCAGCTTACTGTTCTCTTTAATTCTATCATTATTTTTAAACGATTGATGAGATTATTTCTTCTAATATAGTATTTCAAAATTTTAAATTTATTATTTATTATTTCCTTCATTATTAAGCGTTGTATTTCTAAATATCCGGCAAGTTAATTTATGAAATACCTTAGAATCGTCAAAAACTTCAGATATATGACCGAATAATTTGCCAGCTTACTGTTCTCTTTAATTCTATCATTATTTTTAAACGATTGATGAGATTATTTCTTCTAATATAGTATTTCAAAATTTTAAATTTATTATTTATTATTTCCTTCATTATTAAGCGTTGTATTTCTAAATATCCGGCAATTTAATTTATGAAATACCTCCACCAATTGTACAGACGATTCCAATAAAATGCTGGATACTTGGATTGAATTGACCCGCTTTTCCTTCTAAATACACATAATTTCCTTATTTTCTATTTTGATTTCCACGTGTTATTTAATTCGCACGAATAGCAATTATATTCTCAAAAGATAACAAACAGCCATGTACCGTCATAGAATCATTATAATTTAAACAAATTACTTTTTCTGAATAAAATGATACTAACCGACCTATTCACTCAAACTATTTAATTATAAAGAATTTTAATTAAACAAAAATTATAATTATATTAATAAACGAACAGGTTTTTTTTTAATTTTCTAAAAAGAAATTGATATTAAATTTGCACAAATTCTCTTCCTAGGAGCAGTAAAAATATTTGAACCTATTTTTCGTAAAAAAAAAATATATACACCTCTAAAACAGTATTTCAATCTACCGACGCGGTTTTGTGGAAAGTAGGTTAGTTGGAGCCAAATTAATGACATTTGCAAACTACGTTTTATGTTGACGAGGTCTTCTCAATTAGACGTGATATACATAGACTCCCAAAAGGTTTTTGTCAAAGCAGAGCATTCAGTACCGTTTCGAATGTTAAATAACTTCGTGTACTCCCGAAGCTATTTTTCTCGAAAGTTATCTACATAGTGTGGGCAACAGTATATTCGAATTAAAAATTACAGGTCCACTTATTTTCTTTGTCAGTCGGTTGTCTCAAGGTTTCGTTTTTAGATCTCTCCTTTTACCGTACATTAAGGATTAAATGTACCTTACGCGAAAATATTTTTAAAAATAAGAAACAACCAAGACTCTACCCTACTACAGAAAGATATTCATAGTTTGGTATCCTGGAATGTTACTAATAACTTATTAGTTAATGCGTCCAAACAAATTTTTCCCTATTAATGATGTACATCACAGATAAATGATTCTTTATTAACCCTTTCAGTCGTAGTGATTCCCCATACGACTCGCGAACGCAAAAAAATTGCCTATTTTCATAATAAGAGGAGTAAAATTATTTAGAACCATCTAGAAAGCTGGTTTGTGCACAAATATTATTTTACGCTATTATGTCCTTGAGGCGTTTTAAACTGTACGCGAAGCACCCTATATTACAAGAACGGAATAACTTTATTTTATTTAGGAATCTTTATAGTTACTTCAATATCGAAATTTATACTTGTCAAAAATTTGACAGTGATTTAATTTAAAATTTTATATAATTATAACGCGACGAAAATGTCGGAACGCCAAGAATTTTAAGTTTCATGAAACGAATTTAATTCTGTATGCACTGTATTTCTTCAGTTGGTTGCAATTTAAAATTTGATTCATAGATTTGGAATCGTGCATCTAATAAATTTAATAGATTTTTATCTATTTTTTATGTATAAATTTTATATTGCTGATTGTTGATTGCGTTGTTTACCACATTCACTATCAGATTATTTAAAAATACTGTTTTATCACTATAATTTTTGTAAATCGTGTGTATAATTTTTTACATTTATATATATTTTTATAATTTATTGTTTATATTCATTTGATAAGGGCTTAAAAGATGAAAAGTTTTGTGATTCTTCAAAAGAAATTTCAAATACTATACATTTATCACATTAACGCGCATTTCCACTATGGAAAAAATCCTTTAACAGTTACATATGGATAATTTACAAGGAGGGAGAAAAGAAATAGCAGTTCCCTTTCTGCATAATTTGATCCGTGGTAAGATAACATTATGTTAGAGGAAAATTCATATCGTAATTCCGGTTTTCGGTGACTGTCAAACTCGTATATCATTTTTTCAGTACAGTTTACCAAAACAGAATATTATGCAATGTTCTCTCGGTGTTCATTATTCGTAGTAATCAACAACTTCGAGAAAAAAAGGATATCCGGCTTGATGTATTTCACAATCATTCTGGTGAATTTAAAAAGTGTGGAATGTAGTGATTTTTTTTCAAAAATAAACCAAAAAAAAATAGTTCAAATAACTAAAAAAAAATTATTTTTTTATGAATAATAACAACTTTTTTCGGCTGTTAAGCCATCACAGGTGAATGTAAAAAATAATAAATGATAAAAATATAAAAATTTAAGATATAAAAAATATTACTCGATACACAATTTACAAAAATTAACAAAGTGATAAATTAGTATTTTTATTTACCACATTCACTATCAGATTATTTAAAAATATCTGACCATTTTTGTAAATTGTGTATCTAAGTAATATTTTTTTATATTTTATATTTTTATAATTTATTATTTTTTATATTCACTCGATAATGGCTTAACAGCCAAAAAGTTTTGTGATTGTTCAAAAGAATTTTTTTAGTGATTTCAACTACTTTTTTGTTTATTTTTTATTCTGGTGAACTCTAAAAAGGTGAACTTCAAATACATCCACCGATTTTATGTATATATTTGTGTGATTATTCATGACACGCGTGTGGGCTCTTTTATGCGAACAAGTAATAATACTTTGTTGTGCATGTATGTGTAAAGTATATGCATATTTTTATCCCACGCATGTATAAAAATTGTTTATTTTATCGTGTGCAATAATTAGTTAAATCTGATGCACTGGCAGATTGTAAAATTTAATAAATAAATTAATGAACACAATTCTAAGTAAACTCGAACGATCTCATTTTCCTCCAAAACACGAAATCTCTTATTATTTTTTTATTTATGATTCCTGTTCACATGGGAGGTACATTGGCACATCTAATCACACTAACATCGTCAGAATTTAAACTCCAAAGTTTTATCCTTTTTCTAGTAACATTTCACTATTTATTAGTTATCTTATAAGAATGATAAAATAAATCCCCAACGTTACTTTTTTTTTCTGATTAGACATTGGTCGAAGGCATCAACGCATTTACGTTGCAACTCGATATAATACTATCAAGAACCGTAACAAAAGGAGACAATATAATATTTGCTCCAATTAACCTCGTCAGAACCTTAGCAACAGTATTATTAGGAGCATCTGGCGAAACAAAAGAGGAATTATCTTCAGTATTAAAAATAGTCGTTGGAAAAAGGTTAACCAATGAGTGAGTAATTATAGAAGAAAATTAGTTTAAATAAATTAAATGTAATTAACGCTAGTAATCAGGAAATGACTTTCACTCATAATGTATACTCTGTCGCCACCACATGCAGTTTTTAGACAAAAATAAATCGAATGAGTTCCACAGTTATTATGAAATATATATTTGTTTTAAATATATCATTTGTCCTTATTTCCGCTTAATTCCTATCTAGTGATTATACCGCGTTCACATTATAAATTAATAAAAAAAAACACACAAAATACAATTCAAAAGAAATTAATTATTTTGGAGACCCATTCCTTAGAACCTCATGCAGTAAGAACTACTAGATGTAGTTGATTTCCGAATTTTAATGATTCCTAAAAGATCGCCTCTCCTGGTTACAATAGTATCATTTACAGGGTAAAATACTTGTTGTTGGTTTATTAATTTTCTAAATATTATAATTTATCTAGTTGATTTTTTATAATTCCTTAATGTAGTTGATTTTTTATAATTCCTTAATGTAGTTGATTTTTTATAATTCCTTATAATTTCAATAACAAAACCAAATTTCATATTTTACGTCATCTTCTAATAAATGCTATCATAATTTAGAATTAATTAGTTTACGCCATTCACTATCCACATTTTTTGCCACTTAACGCGATCAACATTCTTTTTTATAGTCAATAAAGCAAAATATGATCTTCACATTTAGTTCGATTCATTTTTCTGTTATATTTCAGCGTATCTAAATTACACAAAGAATTAGCGACGTTGCTGATGAGAGTCATGAACCACAATGGAACTACCTCAGCCAGTGGTATATTTATAAGCAAAAAAATGTTAATTTGTTCACATTTCAAGATGTTATTAAAAATTCCTCATGGAACGAATGTAATCAAATTGGATTTTGCAAAAGGTTACCGAGCAGCAGACGTCATTAATCGGTAGGATATCAGCTATGATTATATAACTCAACCTCAGATATATGGGAAAGTTTCAAAAACTATTTTAAAAAAAAACGATGCCATTAATAAAGTATTTATTAAATGTCAGTAACAAATATAATTATAAAATCGTTACTAACCAAATTTGTTACATATATTTAATGTAAACGTCATAATATACATATGATATTTATTGCACATATGTTTGATGTCTATTATTATTTGAAAAAAGAAATTACAATGAACGAAATTTATTTATTAATACTATCATTTATTTAAACCATAAACCGGTATGATATATAGAAAATAAGTTTAGATTGTGGAATGTAGTGATTTTATTTATACTTGATTACTAAAAATAGTTGAAATCACTAAATTTATTTAATTATGCGAAGCTTTTCGGCATTTACGCCATTGTCAAGCTATATACAATTAAAATTAATTATATAAAAACATAAATTAATTTAAAACTAAGTTTACAATTTTACACAAAAATGAATTATAAATACTTAAAACTATCTGACAATGACTGACAGTGGTAAACAACACCATCAATTATCAGTAATATAAAATTTACAGAACAGTAGCTAGAAAATAATTATTTTATAAAAATATGTATTTGAACAATGAAAAATATATATTTATGTAATTAAAAAAATCAATAGTTAGGAATAATATTTTTATAATATACTTTTTAAAATTAATTCTTCCTCAAACTTTACCATTGAATTTAATAAATTATTTTTATCCCCTTCTTTTATTATTTCCATTTTTTCAAGTAGTTTTCTTTTTTAAAATGTTTTTCTGTATGTAAAATTTTATAATTTCGATTAATATTATTTATTTTGTGTTTTAATTCTATACAATGTTTTCCAAATAATGATTTTTCATCATTATTTGTATATGAGTTTAAATGTTCTTTAAATCTTGTTATGAATTGTCTGCCTGTTTCTCCTATGTATTCTTTTTCACATTGGTTACAATTTAATTTATAGACTCCTGAATTTTTTAATATATTTTTATCTTCTATTTTGTTATTGGAGTCTATAAAATTGTAACCAATGTGAAAAAGAATACATAGGAGAAACAGGCAGACAATTCATAACAAGATTTAAAGAACATTTAAACTCATATACAAATAATGATGAAAAATAATTATTTGGAAAACATTGTATATAATTAAAACACAAAATAAATAATATTAATCAAAATTATAAAATTTTACATACAGAAAAATATTTTAAAAAAAGAAAACTACTTGAAAAAATGGAAATAATAAAAGAAAGGGATAAAAATAATTTATTAAATTCAATGGTAAAGTTTGAGGAAGAATTAATTTAAAAAAGTATATTATAAAAATATTATTCCTAACTATTGATTTTTTTAATTACATAAATATATACTTTTCATTGTTCAAATACATATTTTTATAAAATAATTATTTTCTAGCTACTGTTCTGTAAATTTTATACTACTGATAATTGATGGTGTTGTTTACCACTGTCATTGTCAGATAGTTTTAAGTATTTATAATTCATTTTTGTGTAAAATTGTAAACTTAGTTTCAAATTAATATTTTATGTTTTTATATAATTAATTTTAATTGTATATAGCTTGACAATGGCGTAAATGCCGAAAAGCTTCGCATAATTAAATAAATTAGTGATTTCAACTATTTTTAGTAATCAAGTATATAGAAAATAGTATATCCTATCTCAAAGAAAGCAGCGCGTTCACTAAAATTTTTTAGTTCATCATATTGTCTTCATTTGTTGCTGATTTGCACTTATGCCTATGTTTTGCCACTAGTTTCACTTCTTCATATGTTGAAATATTCGCAAAGTATAATTTGCATTGTGCTGTGTTCATCATATTCCTTCGAAATATATGTAGCATTGAATATTATGTTTATCAGTTAAAATTAACCGAACCTATCGAATGATTTTGAGCGATATTCATAAAACAATACTCTTACTAAGACTGAGAAGAATGTTGTAAACATAAGAAATGGAAAAAATAAAGAAGTCCTTCATCTCTTCTTTGTTAACATTGAACCTAATGGCAATAATATAAATATACTTAATTTCAATACTCTCCTAAACTAATAAATTCACATTGAAATGCGCGAAAAACAATTCAACATACTCAAACAACTTTCATTCATGAAAAAACATGAAGATGTATAAATTGTGGAATACCACGAAACAAATTGGAAAAAAAAATAGCGCAATGACCCGATATTTGCCCTTATGACCTGAATCATATGACCAGTGATACAGACCGCGTAGTCCATGGGTTTAAATTTATAAATGAAAAGCATAAGGTAGCATGAAAGAAATGAAGACGTATTACATCGCAGAGTCCAAACACACCTATCCATACGATCATTTTTTAGCTGCCAGTTTTCTCTTTCATCGCCATATAAACTGATTACAATAAACAAAGGAAATGCAAATAGTACTACATTTTACTTAAACTCTCATGCATAAAATATCAAACAACTAATAACGAGAGAAAAGTTATAACCATGGAATAATGTTATTAAATATACTCGTGAAATTAAGTTGCCTAACAGTCTGAAAGAACTCAAAAATACATTCCTAGTATTACTTAATAAAATAATTATGAATTAATGTTTCCACAATAATTATATCGCAATTAATCATCTCAACATGAATTCGATACGGGTAATAACTTAAAATGTTAATCGTTTAGTCATGCAATGATAAATCTAATTCGAGGTCACCATTAAACAAAAAATAATATATAATTCTGTTATCTGAAATTCGTCTAATTGAAAATTATGATTTTAATCTAAAAACTTACATCCTTTACAGAAAAGTTTTTTACTCAGAGAATGGGCTACTATTTTAGTACACAATCGTCAACGCTTATATGATAAGGAAGCTTGAATGCTATATCAGTTACGATTATTAATGCTAAATGATCAATTATTGTCTGTAGATATATTGTATTCCGCATAAAGAATCCTCGCATAAATAATTATTGCTGTTGACAATATCAACACTTTCAAGCACACGTTATCAATTTTTTATGCAAACTTATTAATTTTAGCGTATGACATAGTTAAATCATCTTACGGTTAAATACGATTAACCATATTTCGACAGGAAACTTACATATACGGTAGACGATGATCAAACAATATAAAAACATAAAGTAATAGTTTACGTAGAACAATGGTTTTTATTAGGTGATTTCAGATAATTTTCAATTTGTTGTATAAATATTTTTTGAATTGAGACATTCTATTTCAACAGAATATACTATTTTGTTGACATTAAAAACTGAAAGCTGTGCGACAAAGGACACCAGAATATAATTATTAAGATCATCATCTAAACTATATATATCTAACTGTAATTTAAAATGTAATTAAATAAAAAAGTAATATACGAAAACTTTTAAAAGAAATCAGAATTCCAGTGTACAAAATTGAATTAAATCGAGCAATTGAGTGCAATCTTATATCAGCAGTAATAACTTTTACATTGTACATCCAAAGTTAGTCGCCTATTAGTTACAATTATTCTTTTTGTGGAAAGCAGCCGAATTTATTTACAAATCTTATGTAGTTGATCAACCTTTTTTTTCACCATATGGGCATGTAGCGACAATGGGAAAAAGAGGTTGTCATCCTGAAAGAAAATTTATTAAAGCCGCGTGACCGAAATAATTACAATTTGATTTGTTATCGGATTGTTTTATTAATACTGTTCTTCAGTTTGCTGACTTTTTGTGAATTGTAATCATATAGTTTTTCATTTAATATTTTAATCATTTTTAAATAATCACTTGATAATAACCTAACAGTCGAAAATTTTTGTGATTTTTCATAAAGAAAAAACTTTTAGTGATTTTATCTTCTTTTTTTGTTGTTTATTTTTATTGAAATAATGACAACTTAAATTTATCATTTTTTATTCTCGCTTTTTATTAACTTCGTATTTTAACTTAGTATGGACACTATACATCTCCTATTTAATACCTTTTCATGATCATACTATTATTGATAATGTTTTTATTACTATTTGTAATAACAATAAATACAACAAAAATTTAAGTATTATTAAATTTGAATAGTAGGATTTAATTTATACACTATTTTGTAACTCACTAACGGTTATCAGTAATAATTGAAATAATATAATTTTGTAATATTAATTATATAGATTATTTCTCCTATCGTAAGCAGTTCTTTTTCTTTTTACATTTATTATCTATTCATCAATGATTGATAAAATTAAAAGGGCTAAATGCCGTTCGCATTTCTGTATACAGTTGGATATCGAAGAAGACAAATAATAAAATCACAAACCTTATGAAACCTCCTGTGGCAAACGATACCAGTGTATTATTCTCGGAATCTCTTCATTTTAGCAGCAATTGGAATATGCCATTTTTTCGAGCAGCGACTACTTGGTGAGTTAAGACAAATAATTCAACTATCCATATGTAATATTTTATTAGATTTTTTATTATTAAGTCACACTTCTCTTTAGATTCGTATTAGCGAATATTAATTAAAAATATTATCAATGTAAATCCCAATTTTATGTTATTCGTTTTGAAAAAATCGTCATTGTTATTTAAATATTTTTCACCTTTTATTTATTTCTTAAATTTACGTGCCATGAACAGCTACTAATGGTTAGAGCATGGATAAATATAAATTAGGTTGCTATGTTTTTTATATTAAATTGTATAAATTGAAGTGATTAAGGAATGTGATTAATTTGGATAAGGAGTTAGGATCATCAGCAAACATTACAAAGAAGGTGAAAAGTTTAATGCTGATCTAATAGGAAATTACGGGTATTCTGAGAGGATATAATTAACGGAGATATTAACATTCCATATATTACATATTGCAGCCTGTTTCTTCTGCAAACGGTGGTCATGCGTTAGTTGAGTAAAGCCGAGTGGGAGTCTGCTGAACACTATTTCATCTCGACGTCGGCTGAAGAGCGAATTCCAAGGACGAACATTACATTTAATTTGTCGAAGTTTTTTGAACAGCTATCCACCGTTGATTCCACAAAGTTGCGAGGGCTTTCTTCAAGTAGCGGATAAAATCTGTAGCAGCTGACAGGTCATAACGTCTTCTTTGGCTGCCCTGTCAGCGAGATCATTTCCAGGAATTCCTGAGTGATCTGGAATCTAGAGGAGCGTTATTTGGCAATATTCTTCAAGCTTGACTATTTCCTTAGCAATAGGGCGTTGTTTCTCATTGTGACAACTGAAGATAGCTTTTAGTGCTCCAACCGAATCTAAGCAAATCAGTGCTTGGCTGATATTCTCCTGATCTATAATATATTGAACTGCTAAGTACATTGCCTGGAGATCTGCGGACAAAATAGAGAAGTATATATCGTGTTATAACTGAGTCACCTTTTACCACTGAGCATCCAACTAATGAAGAGCCGATGCATCAGTGAAAAAAACGATAAGTTGGAAGCACACAAAGATATCTTTCGTTTAGCTTCAATAGATACGAGACTTCGATTTCAAACTGATTGGATTCTGATCTATAATTACTGTGACGATATGGGAGATTAATTGTGGTGAAATTATATTTACAATTTTCAGTATTCGCTGATAACGTGAAGAGATTGTTTCCGCTGGTTGAGGTGTAGTTCGAAAAGTAGATGCAATTATGCGCGCAGGAGCGATATTAGTTGCAGCGCACTAAGTATGAAAGTTCGCCAAGAGGAACATTTACCGAATATCTGTACGATATTCCGACGCTTCTACATCATATAGAATTTTGATGGGAGTGGTGCGAAATGTACCTATAATTAACCGAAGAGCTTTGTTGTTGATAGTTTTTACAGATTACAAATAAGTATGATCGGCTGTTGAGTATATTGCGAAATTCCCATTTAGACCATACGACGTGTGAGCCAGTTTCCTTGAAAAGTTTAGCTTTTAGAAACATGAATGTTTCAATTTCTTCATTTGGGGTTTCCAGGGTAAGCGTTTGGTCGAATGTTAGACCAACATAGCGAACGGATGATGATGTGTTTAGTTGTTGTCCATCGAGACGGATGGATAACTCATGTTTGCATTTCCGAATAATGTATTGCGATAGACTTCACTCTGGATATTTGTAGACTGTTTTCTGAGCACCATTAAAAAATTCGGGATGTGTTTTCTTGTAGCACTTTTTCTCCAATGTGATGTCGTCGGCGAGCAAAGAGCATCACACTAGTGACTGGACGATGGTCGAAAGATCATTAATGGCGATGTTAAATAGAATAGGGCTCAGGACAGATCCTTGAGGTACTACATTTGCTAGTGAGCGCAGAAAGAAAGAGTGTGTCACCGTCCGAACAATATTTTCTCTCGGATAAGAAGTTGTTTATGAACGATACTAGGTTGCTCCGATCCCCCAGTTGCTGAGCTGTATTTTAATCTTTGACCTAAAGAGTAAGATCAAAAAATACTGCTAATAGGTGAAATTTTTGCGAAGAGGACTCAACTATTGCAAAGTATACAGTGGATGTAATGCGGAGTGTTCTGCTCCAAAAACCGCTTTGAGAGTTGTGAAGTAGACTATTTGATTCTAATATCCAGTTCCAGCGATAGAGGACTACCCGCTCGAATATTTTGCACAGGACCGAATTTAACGAAATTGGCCGATAGCTTTTTTCAAGAGATGGATTTTAATTATGTTTGAGGATAGGGGTAATAATCGCCTTTTCCAAGAGTCTGGAAATGTGTTTTCTATACAGATTTTATTATATTTGTAGTAATATTTCATGCATCCCAATGGAAGCATTTTTTAACATGTTAATATGAATATTGTGTGTTTTATGGTCGTTGTTAACTGTCGTAGGTTGATAATCTGATTGTATGATACAAAATTATTATTGCTGTTGAGCAGAGCGGGACAGCGGTTGGTCTGAGAGTTATTTGCATGATTTGATGTTTGCAGATTGCTAGTTTGAGTATTACCAACATTAAGAACTGAAGTAAATAAATAAGAAGATGAGTGACTTAATGTGCGAATTTTTGACCAAACCAAATTTGTTGGAGTCGATGATGTTATGATCGAAATAAAATTTCTCCATGAGTTTCTCTATGCTTGTTTAATAGTCCATCTTGCTTTAGCTAGAGCATGTCTATATACTATCTGATAGTCAATTGTAGGATAAAATTTCGGATTTTCACATTTTAAAATATAATTCTAGTCAATTTTCCGAACACGTATAAATAAAATGTAAAAAATTAATTTCATCATTTTCCTCATATATATATATATGGGAAGGCTCACCTGACGGGTATCTACGGACTTCGTTATTATACGCTTAGGGTCCTCATATATATATATATATATATATATATATATATATATACGCTAAGCTTTTTCTTATTCTAAATACATTTTCTTATATTTTCTTTTAATATTCTTTCATCAGTCGCGGAAATAATAACGACTACATATATAAAAAATAACAATTTATTTAATTTGTTTTTTGTTTATTTTTAATTTATAGGGATAATAATTACATGGAAAAATCGATTTAGATTTCGAATAATTGGAACGATATACTTTTGGGCTTTCGCTAACAAAAAAAAAGCTTTAAGTTAATCAATTAAGAAATAAAAAATGGAATTAAACAATGAACTAAACTGGTTTGAGATGTCTGGTTCGATGATGGTTTCAGCAATCTTCCCATTAGTGAACTTGCTGACCATTTTCCTTTCTATTTAATTCCCAAAATCGAACTCACTGACCATCTTCTCTACCTCGAGTTCCCAAAATCGAAAACTAATTATCTAACTTATCTTTTGCTCTTACTTTAATTTCTAGTAACTTCTTCACTAACTACTTGACTAACTACTGACTTCTTCTTCACTAACTGACTAATTTCAATCATGATTTTTCCCATCTCCTGCTTTTTGTTTTTCTACTCGTACGCAATTTCTAATTTTACTCACCTTATAATCGTAGGGGTGTTTCAGCTTAAACTACTATTATTATTATTGTTGTGTGCTAATAACTCATTCATCTCAAAATCCGGTTTCGAAAATAATAATCATCATAATTATAGTGACGTAACGTTCGAGCGTCGAATTAGACTTCGATCCTAAACAAATAAATATTTCTTGTCGTTATATCGACATTGATATTAAACATGTTTAAATAAGTCTTCTCGTTTTGGATTCCGTGAACACAAACCTATACGTATTGCAATAGCAAAGCTGCGTAAGTGTAAATCGTGATATTTACGTAGGTTTCATCGATTATTGCGAACCATTCGATAAAGTATACTGGAATAAACTCTTTCCAGTACTATATAGAACAAATTGGATATCTCTAAAAGCATACTGATACTTATATATAACCTATGTGAATGACAAAAAACGATTTACCACAGTTCCAGTCAGTATAAATAGAGGTGTAAATGGTGATTTTAATATTGCCACATTTATTCATTTGAAAATACAAATGACGGATTTAATATAGGAGAAGAAAGAATAAAAACGCTACAATTTCCACACGACTATTGCGGGATTTCCTAAAACAGTCCGGTACAACGATTAAACAAAGTAGAAAAGGTACCGGATGCGCGTAAATAAATGTGAACAGAAAGAAAACAACGATAATTAAAAAGAGACCTTATCGGAATTGATGAAACGGAGGTTAAACAAGTAGAACAATTTAAACATATCGGTCTTAAATTTTATCACAAGATTTATACCACAAAGAAGAAATATTATTAGAATAAGGAGAGCAATTTTAAATTGTATACGTAATGTACTGCGGTGAACGCAGTAGTTTCTACTTCTGGACGTACCGCGAGATAAGATCGTAGAAAAAAAAGTCGTGGAAGACCAACGATATACTAAAAGATACTGGGTTAGAGGTTGCACGTAGACCGGTCTTAGAACTGTACTAACAACGATGATGATGATGATGATGATGGTTTAGTAGTATTGAGTATTAGAATCCACGTAAAACGCGCGCTCCTTCTCATTATTGGATGCTTTGATAACTGAAAGTGGACAAAAATGAATCTCTCGTTCGTGTACTAAACTTGGAGCACGCGGTTTGCGTTGTAGCGACAAAAACAAAACCGTCCATCTTCTCTGGGTCATCCTGTCTAGTATCAATTCACTTGATAGTACGCGAATTACAACAAAGTAGGATATTCAATCTATAACTATCTTAAATTATTAAGATATTATCGATAAAAATTACTAATAAATTTTTTGATATTCGACAACAAGTAAAATTGCTGGGCGACTCCTTGGTCGGTTTTAATTTAGACAAAAAAGGTCAAAACCGTTATATATAATATAATACATAACTTAGCTGTTTCAGTCATATGTTATAGCATTTTGACGCGAAATTATAAATTTTATACGCGTGCTTATTACACAATACTGTTTTCTAGGTGAACTGTATATAATTTTCGATATATTTATATAATTTTTTTTTTTTAATTAAGACATTTCACGTCTACCAGAAAATAAAAAATTTTGTCAACATTAAAAAAAAATTTCGTGTACCATATAGCGCTTATCACGACTGAAAAGGTTAACCTAGTTTAATTTTTTTTTTTTCGATATAATAATTTTAATGTGTCTAACCTAATTACACGTCAGTTCAAAACCTCGACTACGAGTTATTTTTTCTCTAGACACTTCTCCGCGTAAAATTCGTGTTATTTTCACCTATTTTAATGCACTTCTGGATGTTTCAAAGTTCCTTCAATTTTTCCCTCTAACCATCTTGAAATTTATTTATATCATATTTTCTCTATCATTTTCGACGATCGTTTCAAAACAGGTCGCCGTTTTATTTCGCAACAAACACCGGCAGACGCCGCAAGTGGAGCCGAGTGAAAATGATGACGAATTGCGGTCGAATCCCGTATTATAGAGACGACGATTTAAATTATACCGCCATCGGACTTCTACTACGTCCGAAGATAACCGAAGACTCGTCGTCCATCATGTTCGTCGTTTTGCCGGACGTAAACGTCGATTTGAAATATTTAATCAGCCGTATGAACTCGTCAGATATTCAAAATATCACTAATCGATACGCTATTCGCCACATACACTATTACGTACCGCAGATGAAAATTAACGAAAAAATCGGTTTACGAAATACGTTGAAAAAATTAAACGTACGTTCGGCCTTCGATCCGGTTAAAGCCGATTTTTCTAATATGGCATCGTCGTTGTCGGATAACGAAACTGTTTACGCGAACGAAATCATACATCAGGTCGATTTAGAAGTGAACGAAGCCGGACAACCGGGAATCGCCGGTACCGTAATAACCGGAGCAACGAAGACGATTCGTTACGGAAAGTCTACATTCAGAGCGGATAGACCGTTTCTATTTTTCGTTTATCATCTTCGATCGAAAGTTATTACATTCTGGGGAAGTATATTACGACCGAAACCGTTCTATCCCATTAAATAATGATGACTGATGCAACCCAAAACGGAAGCGATAGTAGTTACACAACGTTTATTGTAGATTATGTTTTAGAAATCTCGAAATATATTGGTTATTTAGAAGTTACCTTTGGCTAGTGGGTGGTACTAAAATTCTGAAACGATTAACAATGGTGCGTACTGATGTATGAATTTCTTCCCACGTTTCCTCCAACGACAGTAATTAAAACAATTATAAAATATTACACCAATCGCAACTAACTACAAAAGTGGAATTCTTTTATACATTCCTCTAAGACATTAAATCAGTATTCATCGTTGGCTTCTTCATCCAACTACATCACGATATTCGACTAAATTCGACTAAATATACATTAAATACTTCATCACTTAATATTCTGTATCATCTACTTACTTTCAAGTCCTTTCTTCATATACACGATATTTCGTTATTTAATCGTCCGTTATAAATCTATCTTCACGAAATATCTTCCTTCTACTGCTTCTATAATCATGCAGTTCTTTTATATTTTCTATCCTCGTAAAACATATATGATTAAAACATCCGTGTAGAAATAATCGTAATAGTTTCATGCGGCATATTAAAGGAAAATAAAGTTACTTCAAATAGGGAACTCATTTTTTCCACACACACACACACATATATAAGCTAGAGTATATCTCTACAACTAACAAATAACTTTTACAATAGATTCTAGATTTAAATATAAATCATATATCGACAGCGTTAATAATGTTATACAAAACACTTATTCATGCATGTATGGCCAATTTCGAATTCAAAATAAGCTATAGTAACTGCAAAATGTCTTATATGTGTAGTTCCAGTTATGAAAATTATTATGCCTATACATGTAAAGTAGTGTATTTATTATTTAATATTATCCTTATTTACGTGCTTTCATACTCATTATTACAAACAATTTAATCTAACTATAAGTTTTTGTATTATATAATATTATAAACCTATTTATATCATTACTATGATTTAGTTATATCTTGTATTGTAAACGATCGCCTTTAATTTTTTCCTATTATATATCAGTTTCTTATTAATACGCATATAATATATTTATTAGTCGCATGTTACGATTTTGTATTCAATTGGTACTCCTTATTGCCACTTAACAGTACCATAAATGTATTTTATTATTTATTCTGCGCAAATTTTTTTTATTTGGGGTTCATTATTAACAGGGTGTACATACAAAACACAATGTCAAAGGTGAGATATACTCTTCCTATTAGTCAGAATCCTGAAATATACAACGTGAAACTTAAAACTGACAAACCGTATACAAAATATAATTGCGTAATTCGAGTAAAACGGAATATAGATATTATTAAAACAACAAAAACTAAAACCACTAAATACAGATATTTTACCTAATAATATTGGTAAATGTACAGCGACATCTATGCATAAATAACCCTACACCGTATTTAACTATTCTAGTAAAATACAAAAGATTAAAATCAACATTGGTGATTTTAACAGTAACAGTTTCAATTGGGATATGCTGCAAATGAATCAAAAATCGACAGATGAGTAGTAAATTATATTCAAAATTGCACACATATTTTAATAGTGGCAAATGGAAATTTAGCTACAATCACAATTTGTCACCAGAAACATCTTAAATTATAACCACACACGACGCTATCCAATAACATGTGAACTAGGTGCAACTATCAAAACGGCTCGTAATAATGAGTTAACATTATGATATAATTTCAAAAGAAGCGAACTGGACTAGCTTTACAGATGAAGGTTAAAGAGTACACAACTTTCGTCGCAGTTGTTTAAAAGATCTGAGGAAAATATATAAAATCTACATTCCAGTCATAAAAAAAAAATATATCTACAAGCAATATCGAGACGACATAAATAACTTTAATTCAACCGAAACAATGAGGACCAGCCTAAATTTTCTGAAACATAACTAGTAAAAGAAATAAAGGCTGACAGGATGTATTGGGAAATCTTAACTAGTCGTAAAGTGTAGCTTCTGAAGAAAGAATGGTGTCTTAAACATTACCGCAAATTAAGTTGTCCATCAGGAAACGACAACAAAATATAAACACGAAAAAAATCTATTACGAGATGTGTATACTTAGAAAATATTTTGATGAACCAAGTACAAATATCGAGGTCACGAATAATATCGAAATAGCGGAAAACGGCAAAATAGCTCCAGTATGGATATCATATACATAGAACAGATAAAACACTTGGAAAAAACAGCTAGAATCTTCACTTTACGCTTAATGACTACATTAATAGAGTACCCATACTGAAAATTTAAATAAAGGCACATGTTATTGCACTACCGAAGCCAGAGAAAGATACTAATGACCAAAAATGACCTGAATCGAATGGCAGAGAGAGCTAACTCTATAATTATCGAAGCAAGAGTCTGGACAAATTATTAATTTAACGGAACGTGTCGTAAAATTACTTGTGTTATTTTGTTGAACCTCACTTTAGCCTTTAACACGTGTCATATCGAATTGCGATTAATAAAATTTGCGATACAACTAAAAGTTTTAACTTCACACAGGTAATGTGACTCTAAATGCAAAAATATCATGTGGAGAGAAAAATAGACTACTGAAATGTATTAGCTTCCGCACTTTTTAAAATTTACACTAGCGGTCAATAAACTGGAATTAAACCGAAATACTTTCTATATTCAAATGATCTTAACAGCCCAAATTGGTACATTCGAATAAATCAAAGATTTCAGTAGAATTATCAGAGATTTAAAACAAATCAACTATAACGCTCGGAATAGCAAAGTAAAATGTAAGCTGAAAATTAAAGTGGAACGTATTGATAATTCTAAATATGTAGGTGTCTCACTCGACAGACCACTGATATTCAAGAATGAAGAAGATGGCGAAAGAACGAATTTGATCCGAAAACTGATTAGCAGTGAATGGGGAGGCCAATCACATTTAGTACGAATATTTACACTTTGCCGTTTTGTTATTCTACGGGAAAATAATAAAATATACGACGGTTCTAAATTACGCTATTTACTGAAATTGGATAATAATAATCAGCATTATGAATTATGGTAAGCGCATTTTTTTCGAATATGTATGTATAAATAATAATAAAGGTCAAAGGAACGTGTTATTATTATTATTTGATAGTGCGGGTGCCGGCTACACTAACGGGCCATGTGCACCTATGGACTTACTGTGGGCCTAGATCTGATTTAAAAGGTGCAGTGAATTCAGGAACAGGAAAACATTATAGATATGGTCGATAGATTCAGATAAAAGTTGAGGTAGGGAAGGAGGAAGGCTGTGTTGGATTCTAAACGTTGCGAGAATATGAGAAGATGTTAGTATGTGGGGTTTAAGCAGTTGTGACATTTGGCAAAAGGTACAGAAAGGAGGGTCTGTTCCTTGAAGAAGATAGGAATGGGTAAGATCTGAGTGGGATATTCGAAGTTTGGTAAGGATAACATATTTCTTTCTTGTTCGGAAGGGAAATGGCAACTCAGATGGTGCATTCGGTTTGATAGAAAGAATGTGGTTTTGTTGATTCGACTCCAAACACGACTCTAAGATTTAGATATGAGAGATTTCAAGAAAACTTTTACATCACTAGAGAGAGAGAGAGAAAGAGAGAGAGAGAGAGAGGAGAGAGAGAGAGGAGAGAGAGAGGAGAGAGAGTGAGAGAGAGAGAGGAGAGAGAGAGAGAGTGGCGAGCGGAAATGTGTAAAAGCAAGGACGCTTCCCTGACAGCTCGGTCAATAGCCTCATTTCCAGGGAAACCGATATGGCTGAGAATCCAAATGAAAACTATGGAAACTTCAGATCTAGTAAGGAGGTCATGGAGAAGCAGTATGCCTTGTAAAAGTGCATTGCCTGTATAAAAGTTGTGGAGAGACTTTAAAACATTAAGTGAATCAGAAAAGATAAGGAATTTAGAAGAAGATTGAGCCGTGGACAGGAAATCTAGGCACTTGAAAATAGCAAATGATTCAGCTGAGAATATGAAGCAGGACTTGGGAAGCCGAAAGCGATGAAATAGACTGAACATTGGGCTGCTATGTGACCTCTGAGCTTGCATCGGTAGCATATTGAGCCTTCTTCAGCTAAAAAGACCCGGCATAAGGTGTTGTCATATGTGATAACTAGACTATCAGGTATAAGGGTGGCTGAATCGGGGGGCGACATAAAATTGTTTCTTGGTGGTTAGAATATGGGCTAGCGCCGATTGCTTGTTGGAGATTTATTAGCCATTTTGTGGTTTGTAGATTTGATAACATCGCATTTGGTATCTTTTTTTGGCTTGGTCAACATAGTCAGAATACGGAGGTAAATTATGTCTGTATACAGCCGACGGTTTAGATAGAATTAGACTAACGTGAATAAATATCGATATCGTCGACTGTTATAATTAAGCAACAAAATAAAATAAGACTGTTTCGTTATTATTAAACGATAAAATAAAATAATAATCGTAGACGAAAATGTGAGATGGAACAAACATACAGTCTTTGTAGAAAACAAATTACGAGAGATGCAGAAAGGAAAATGGCGAGAAAAAGGGATAGACAACTTGGATATCAGGGGGCTACTGCAGGCAATAAGTAAAAATGTTGGTGTAGATGTCTGAAAAATGAGTGAGGCGTATAAATAACTTTTTAGAATGATTGGAATATACGTACATGTACATTGGTGTACAAATATTAATTAATTAGTTTGATACCTGTCGACAAGCGAAAGCTTGACGGGATGAGGTAAAATATAATTATACACATGTAATTTTTAATCTGAATATATGTAGATGATTTTATATTGTGCGTCAGTTTATATATGTTGCGTGTGTGCAGTGGCGTAGCCAGGGGGGTTGGTGGTCTGACCCCCCTTGAAATCAATCTGATAATATATAGTCGTTGTTAAATGTAGTTTTGTATTTGTTAAACCTATTTTTTTTTCATTTATTTTATTTAAATTTCGTTGTTTTTGAAGTAAATAAATAGTTTTGGAATATAGAAGGTTCTAGAAGAATTTTGTAGAAAAACGCGAAGAATAGATTTTAAATTTATTTAAGTATTTATTCCTTCAAAAAATATAAAATCATTATTTATCGTTTATTTTTTCGCGGTAATTTATTGTACTTTATCACCATGTCCTTCTGTCCTCAATAACATACTATTAATGTGTTCCACTGACGTTAAACATTTCTGCCGTCTGTCGCTTCTAATAGAATTACATATTCGACGTCTAATAAGTATAAAAATAACTTTGGTGAGTTGGATTGCTTAAGGCTTGGGGTTTAATCTACTTGAGTTTTGGTTATTTACTTAAAGTTCAATTTAACTCGGGTTTACTGTTATAATTTAATTTTGTTCGAACCCCCCTCTTCAAATAAGTCTGGCTATACCCCTATATGGAAATAGTGTTGCATACATGTTATTTATTTGCATGTACGTGCACTAATATAACTGTGTAATTGTAAAAAATTTATTCAAATATACGATTTTACAACCATCTCATCGTTGTTTTTCTTATCGGTTGCATGGTAGAGAAACCAATAACGCGAACAAACGATACCGGTTAACGGACGAGTACTTATTTATTTATTTACAAAACAAAACAATACGGCGTACACAACAGCATAACGCCAATTACAGTGTACGATCTTACATAATAATTATAAAGTAAAAGTATGAACAAAAATAAAACTAAACCACACTCGTACAACACGCTAATTAATATAAATAATATTTAGATTGAAAACAAAAAATTACTAATACAAACCGAAAAATGATTCTAATGTAATACAAAGCACACATACAAGCACACATCCAAAAAGCACAAAAAAAAACAAATATACCAGTCATACAAACAGAAATACACCAGTCATACACCCATACTCTCATGTAAACAAACTCTCCATCAAGGCGCGCACATATGACCAAAATAAAATAAACTTACTGAAAAGTAACAACTGAAATATAGAGTCTAAAAAAATTTATTATATACAAATTTACTATCGAAATGAATATCTAACTGTGGATAAATATTTAGTATGTTATTATATAGACGTAAGGTGGATAAAAGTGGTGAGTTGTAACCTAGATTTGTACGAGCATGCGATTCATAGAAAATACGATGTGACCTACTATTAACACTGGGAACCATAAATGAAATTGTAGATAATAAATAATTGTCATCTATGCGAGCGTTACAAAGATCATGCAGGAACCTCAACTTGCTTATCTTTCTTCTAGCACTCAAGGATTTAATATTTAGGAAATCGCATAAAATATTATAACTTAAAAATGTTGGATAGACACCAGTGTGGCGGTAATAAATATACCTCAAAAACTGAGATTGAACTTTTTCCACCATATGAATATATTTAGTGTAGAAAGGATCCCAAACCACAGATGCGTATTCTAATTGCGATCTTACAAGAGTGTTGAATAGTAACAGCGGAGTCCTAAGATCACGAAATACGCATGAATTTCTAATGATGAAACCCATAGTTCTGTAAGCATTTTTGGTAACATTACCAATATGAGTTACAAATTTAAGCTCGTTGTCAATATAAACCCCCAAATCCCGAACACAGGTTACATTACAAACTGGAACATTACCCATAGAGTAATCAAAGAGACATTTATTTTTTGTACGACAAAATCGAATATAAACACACTTCTTATAATTAAAAGGTAAATAATTATTGTCGCTCCATGTCACCATTCTACACAAATCATCTTGCAACAATTCACAATCACTAACAGTTTTAATTGATCTAAAAATTTTTAAGTCGTCCGCAAATAATAGAAATTTTGAATGTAAGTTAATTCCTATATCATTTATGAAAATATTAAATAATAGTGGACCCAAATTAGACCCCTGTGGTACTCCGGAAGTAGGAGTGTATTGTTGGGACTGGTATCCGTTAAATAATACGTAACACACACGCGAAGTTAAATATGATCTAAATAACTGTATGTAATCGTCAGAAAATCCGTAATTATGTAACTTAACCAGAAGTAAACTATGGCTGACTTTGTCAAAAGCCTTACTAAAATCCGTATAAATACAATCAACTTGAAGACGCTGCTCCAAACAGTCAGTAATTAATTTTGTATATGTAATAAGATTAGTTGTAGTAGATCTAGACCTTAAGAAATCATGCTATTCAGGAACAATTCTAGGCAAGAAAAATTTATATAATCTTTCATAGAGAATTGACTCTAATATTTTGCTGGGTACACATAGTAGGGAGATAGGACGATAGTTTTCAGCTGCACAACGATCACCAGACTTGAAAATTGGAACAACCTTAGCTGTTTTTAACAATACAGGCCATTTACCTGTTCCAATAATAAGATTGAACAAGTATATAAGTGGCTTTTCAAACTCTACCGAACATAGTTTAAACAATATTGCCGGTAATCCATCAGGCCCGACACTCCACTTAGGTTTCAGAATCTTAATAGATTTTTTATAATCATTTATGGTGATTGGAGCAAGTTTTAAGTGTCTTCCATCTTTAATTAAAGAGGTTTTAAGTGTCATGAAGCTGTCAGTCACATGAACAGATGAAAAATACTCTGCAAAAGCATTTGAAATATTCTTACTAGAACAATGATCTATATTTTTGTATTTTACTACGCTAGGGTGTAGCCGATCATGACGTCTATATTTAACAAAAGCCCAAAAATTGCTAGTGTTTTTTTGAATACCAGCCTCGGTCTTAAGAATATAATCATCATAAGAATTCCTTATTAGCTTTTTAACTTCAGCCCGTAGTTTACTAAACTTAAAATAATCAGTTTCCTTGCGGGTTCTACGATAGGATTTTCTAAACTTAGTTTTCAGTTTTAGTTTACGAACAATTTTTGGGGTAAACCAAGGCGGGTATGTTGACTTTCTAGATGATTTCTTGGTAAGATGCTTCTTCAGTTCATTGTATATTAGACTATAAAAATAAGAAGTTGCATCATCCACATTTCTGATATTATAAAGTTGTTCCCAATCAATCAGGGAAATTTTTTGTTTTAATGTTAAAGGGTTTGCTTTCCTAAAGTTGTAAGGTGCCACGCTTGTACTAAAATCCACTTTATATAAAGAACTACAGCGAACAGTGATATCCAGAGCAGGATGATACTTATCCTCAGGAAGAAGCGGATCAAGTGACCTCTGTACATCAACACTCAAAACGGAAGTAGTAATGATCAAATCTAAAGTTTTTCTCTGCGAATTAAGGACATTATTTACTAAACTGAGATTATTAATTTCAATGAAATTTGAAAGCGAATTAATATTTTTATTAAGATAATCAAGCGGAGTACCCGAAACATATAAATGTAAAATAATTAATTAATTGATGAAAATTAAAATAGTAAAAATAATTTTGTTCGCGGAACCAGTCAGAAGTTCAAAACAGAAAAAAATTAAGAAATTACAATAAAAATAGCTACAGATCTCAGCTGACACGCTGACGTGTTCTAAGAATGAGTTTTTCGCGCCGAACAGAAAAAGTGTTTTCTTAAAATAAGTATGTCCAATAAACAAACAAACAACGCATACATTACAATGGGTATAAAGAGTTTTACCGCATTTCTATATATATATATATATATATATATATATGATTTAGTAAAATAATGTCTCAAAAAAAGGCATTTATATGCGAGTGATACGACATTTAAACGATTCGAGGGATTGAAAATATTTTTTATATATATATATATATATATATATATATATATTTCAGTCCAAATAGACTAATAAACAATTTAACTTTATCACATGAAAAATAAATAAATAATAAGACCAAAATGGAATTTTAAATTTTACTTGCTCATTTAAAATAATAACGTATATTCTTTAAACTTCTAAATTAATCTAACATTAATTTATGCGGTTAATTTTCTACGAAGCCTAAGCATGAAGTAATATTTCGTGCGCAGAAATTTTTTAGATCAGTCTGTGTGCAAGTTTAGCCTGTTATATAAATATTCCACGTCAAACAAATGACCCTTTATTCTGAAAATAGACAATTTTGTTGGCATTAAAAGTCTATATACCATACAGGGAACACTGCTCCCGAAACGTACAGTCTTATATAGATTACATTAACTCTTTCGGTCACGATGTTCACTACATGGTGCGGAAATTTTAAAATGGTAACGAAATTTTTTATTTCCTGATCAAAATTTTTCAAATATTCATCTAAATACATTGAACATTATATACAGTTCACCTTAAACACCTGCATATAACATTTCTAATTTTGTGTCAAAATACTATAATGTACTACTGTAAATTTAATTCAGATCATTTCGAAATATAGTTCTAAATTTGAAATTAAAATAAAGACTAAATCTAATTATAAATGGGAAACGTATTATCTGCAACGGTTAAAACAACAATAAAAAGAAAAGGAAATAATAGAAAACAAGTTGTAAAATTTAAAAATTTATAAGTTCACTTCCTTTCCTACTAAATAATGTTTATCTAGTCACTCGTACGCAAGCCAAAAAAAAATGAAAAGAAAAAACAAAAAATATACTAGATTCGTATCTACATGATTTGAAATTATGAAAGTTACAAAAAAAAAAAAAAAACGAAACCATCTTAGGAAATAATTTTCTAACGTTGAAATTGTCAGTTGTATTTGTTCGACGATGATCGTTGAAGAGAAAGTACTTTCTCAGACACGAAATTGATTACGCACGAGTATGGAACAAAAACTAGTCGCTCGACTTAATATTCTGAACTATAGAATCGGACATCGTGCGCGACTTACCTTTTCACGATATTTCCAATTTGAACAAAAGACACTCGGAGCATTTGTAAAAAATATAATCGGATAATAATTCATAATATTATTATAGTTGGTATTAGTTTTGGAATTGCTTCGTTTGAATTATTTTTTATTTTCCCCACTTCTTGAACAAATGTCAGTAGTAAAATTGTCTTCTAACAACAGTCTAGTTAAAATATATAAACGTATATAATAATAATTGAATTTTATTATATATATATATATATATATATATATATATATATATTTATACGTACACATTCCTGTCCAATTACTTTCACTGCAATTCAAAATTGTTCGTCAACTTTCTTTCTAATTATAATCATCAGACTGTTAATCACAGTGCTAATTTCGTAGATCCAGCCACATTAGCTCATACCTAGTTAATTGAAAGTTTATGGGCCAAATTAAAATCTAAAAATAAAAACGTTGGGGAACGCATCGCACAATGGTAAATTCACACTTTTGCGAATATATGTGGCGTATGAAACACCAAAACGAAAATTATTTGATAAAATATTAGAAGAAATCGCGCATGTCATAACACTAGATGAATCATGTTTTATATATTGAACTGTTTTTTATTCATTACTTCTTTTATAGTATAAATTTTAATATTTATATAAAAGACGAAATATCGCGCAATTAAAGGTTCGAGTTTTTAGAGGACTGAACGGGATAAACAATCCAATGTTGCCGTATCTTTTGCTTGCTGGCATATACTACAGAAGGTCACAGTTGGTTTAATCGATTATTTTGGAAAAACCGAATTATTCCTTAGTCGAATTCGGTTATGTCCATCACTAATGTATATATCTGCATGTAATAATATATATATATATATATATATATATATATATATATATATATATATATATATATATAAAATCCGAAAAGTCGGGATATTAAGAACGAAGATAAGTCAAATATGCATTTTAATTTTTACGTATATCAGAATTTTATATTTTAAAAGCAGGAGACTTGTAACAAATCGACCATTCAAAATCTTCTATTATAGAAGGATACTACTGGTCTCATAAATCGAAGAAAGCACAAATGTGTGCCATATTAAATCTGTCGTCGTCAAACGACGATAGGACATAGTAGAGTACCGATATATATATACATTGGACATATGATGCAAACGGAATTACAAAAACTGGTAGTATAAAAAAAGGGAAAACAGTAGCAACAATTAGGAAAGCATCAACAAGCTACAGAAACTGTATAAAATAAATAATAAATGTTTTGCAGTATCAACAAATGGTTTCCAAGCCTCTGAGAAGTCGCTGACAACTATTATATATTAAATATATGAAGGAATCTTAAGTGTTCCTGATTTTTAAATGCAAGGGAAAACTCCTATAAATCAAGTTGTATCGATTAGAGATTCTTTATTTTGAGTAGAATGTATATATATTATTAGATATTAAAATGATAAGACGTGTGTTTCTTGTTTAGTGACATCGATGTGTAGCGCGTTATAATACAATTGTATTTCAAATATCTCATTTATATAATATTATCGTTACGTAATAAATTATATTTAGTATGTCATCCGGTAATAGTAGTGGTATAAAAACAAGGCGCGCTGGTACAAAAAGGAAAGATGATAAACCCTCGTCCCCTTTAAAAGATATAACGGTGACAGTTGAGCAGGCGTTGGGGAATATTGACTTTCAAATGAACGAAGAATTTCGACTTCAACTTACTAATAACAACATCATGCAGACGGTGAAGAATACATTGACGAATTTCGTTATGGAATTGAATAGAAAGGTAACAGATATGAATACTGAAGTTAGTAACAAGTTAGAAAAATTGGAACAATATAGCCGTCGAAATTCGTTGATGATATACGGAATTCCCGAAACAGATAAAGAAGATGCGGATGAATGTATTATGAAACTGGCTAAAGAAAAATTATCAGTAAATGTTCCGATCGAACTATTTGTAGGTCGCATAGGATTGGAAAACGACAAGTAGATAAACTGGGTATTAATAATACTACTAGGCCGATTATAGTAAAGTTTGTAAGCTACAGATATCGAAAATTACTATGCGGTAATAAACGGTTATTGAAAAAGACAAAAACACGGGAAACATTTAACGAAGAAACGGGGGTGAACATAGTACGGGTAATAAATACGGTCGTAGAAATGTCTAGACGGTAAGCGGTAAAATAAACTATTGACAGTGCGTCTAATCAACGGATTGTGATTAGAACGCTGGCCGATTACGATAAATTGTCATTTCGAATTTCGGAAGAGAATCCGATCTAAAATTTCCCACTCTCGCGTTACGCATTATATCGACTTACATTAAATGTATTTTATATTTATTTATAGTATGTATATATATATTATGAGTATATTTGTTACGTTATCACTTATCTACTTGTTTAATCTTATTATTGGAACAGATAAATGGCCTGTATTGTTAAAAACAGCTAAGGTTGTTCCAATTTTCAAGACTGGAGATCGTTGTGCAGCTGAAAACTATCGTCCTATCTCCCTACTATGTATACCAAGCAAAATATTAGAGTCTATTTTATATGAAAGATTATATTATTTTTTTTTTGCCTAGAGTTGTTCCCGAACAGCATGGTTGCTTAAGGTCTAGATCTACTACAACTAATCTTGTCACATATACAAAATTAATTACAGACTGGTTGGAGTAGCGTCTTCAAGTTGATTGTATTTATACGGATTTTAGTATACGGCTTTTGACAAAGTCAGACATAGTTTATTACTTCTGGTTAAGTTGCATAATTATGGATTTTCTGACGATTATATACAGTTATTTAAATCATATTTAACTTCGCGTGTGTGCTACGTATTATTTAACGGACAAGCAATATACTCATACTTCCGGATTACCTCATGGGTCTAATTTTGGGTCCACTATTATTTAATATTTTCATAAATGATATAGGAACTAATTTACGTTCAAAATTTCTATTATTTGCTGATGACTTAAAAACTTTTAGATGAATTAAAACTGTTACTGATTGTGAATTGTTGCAAGATGATTTGTGTAGATTGGCGACATGGAGCGACAATAATTACTTGCCTTTTAATTATAAGAACTGTGGTTATATTCGATTTTGTCGTACAAAAAATAAACGTTTCTTCGATTACTATATGGGTAATGTTCCAGTTTGTAATGTAACCTGTGTTCGGGATTTGGGGGTTTATATTGACAACGAACTTAAATTTTCAACTCATATTACTAATGTTACCAAAAATGCATACATAACTATGGGTTTCATCATTAGAAATTCATATTTCGTGATCCTAGGACTCCGCTGTTACTATTCAACACTTTTGTAAGATCGCAATTAGAATATGCATCTATGGTTTGGGATCCGTTCTACACTAAATACATTCATATGGTGGGAAAAGTTCAATCTCAGTTTTTGAGGTATATTTATTACCGTCAAACTGGTGTCTCTATCCTACATTTTTGAGTTATAATATTTTATGTGATTTAATTTCCTACGTATTAAACCACTTCTATCCACCTTACGTCTATATAATAACGTACTAGACATTCATCCACAGTTAGATATTTATTTTGATAGTAAATTTGTATATAATAAATTTTTTTAAACTCTATATTTCAGTTGTTACTTTTTAGTAAGTTTATTTTCGTAATATGTGCGTGTCTCGATGGAAAGTAGAGTATTAGTGTATGATTGGTATTTCTGTTTTTTGTTCTGTTCGGATGTGTGCTTGTATATAGGTATTATATTTCATTAGAAATGTTATCATTTTTCTGTTGGTATTATTAATTTTTTTCCAATCTAAATATTGTGTGAGCATGGTTCAGTTTTATTTTTGTTTTTATTCATACTTTTACTTTATAATTATTCTGTAAGCGCGTACACTGTAATTGGCGTTATGCTGTTGTGTACGCCGTATTGTTTTGTAAATATTATATTATATATATATATATATATATATATATATATATATATATATATATATATATATATGTGTGTGTGTGTGTGTGTAGTATTATGTAAGTTAGGAAGGGTATGCAAATAATAATTTGAAAAAATAAGGATGCGTTATTCGGTCACACGGATTATTGTAAGTACATAAAATTACTGGTATATTATTATTATTGTTATTATTATTAAGATTAATGAAAAGTGAATTACGGGTTAAACGTAGAATTTCAATAACTTTCCTTTTTTGACAATAACAGAACTAATACAAATGGACAAAAATGGAACTACACTTCAAGATATATCTTAATATCGACATAATCGTATTACAGTTGATAATAGTCATTACTTACTAATTCATGGCTGCTTGTTAATCTTATCTTTCAACATTGCGAAATAATAGCACTCATATTTTTACACCATCTGGTGTATCGGTTATCTTGTAAATATTTGCATTCACAAACGGATGTCGGTTTTCTCTCTCTTTACACTGGGGATTGCAAAATATTCGCTGAGGCGTGTAATCGATTGGAATAATATAAATATTTTACATTGTACTCCGTATCGAAGTTATAAAAATAAATTATTATATACGTAGTGAGAACAACGTCGATGAACTGTTTATGTAAATTGAAATTATTTTATAAGTTTGCTAACGATAAAATATTTATTTAGGTAAAAAAAAAAAACGAATTGCGAAGGGGGAAAGAAAGACGAGCAAAATATTATTTTTTTTTATTTAAAACGATATTTCAGAACTATTTTTAAAAGTAAACTAAATTCAGAAAACAAAGCGCGGTGTTCAGTTTAAGCGTACGCTAATATTTGAGTTGTTTTAATATAAGTTTTGCGGTGGTTATAGACAATATCCACCAGCGTGTTGCCCGGGCGGAACTACTTCCTAAATAAATCGAAACTGAGCATTTTAATATTAAGCGTAGTATATATTATTGTATCGGTTGCTAACAGTAGTTACTCTGTTGGTGGAGCAGATTTAGAGCATATATATATATATATATATATATATATATATATATATATATATAAATATATATATATATATATATATATATATATATATATATATAAAACTAGCGGACCTAACAAGGACGTTGTACATATGTCTTAAATTAGAAAATTTCAAACTTTTTTTTTACAAGTTGTAACAATTTGGAGCGTTATGATGAAAACTTTTATTAAAAAACTTATTAGATGCACTGTTACCACAATTCGACCAATCGATAGCGTGTGAGTATGTGTATACTATAAACTAAGTTTAATGAAGAAGCTGTACTACACAAATAAATGTATGGGTTAGGATGGTTGTTAATCGATGCAAGTGTGAATTTGACAGAAAATCATGTAAAAATCAGGTAAATACTACGCTAAATTTGCAAAATGTATAGTACTTTATATACACTTAAAAACCCTTCACACAGTACACAATAATAACTCAAAGTTACACAATTTTCCTGAATCTGATCACAACGCTGACAATCGGGACAAACTAAAATTAAATATTTTTAAATATTCCACACTGCGATCGCAGCGCTGTCTACCGGATTCAATGTAAAACATTCCGAGATCAACAACAATTTATAAAAATAAACAATTAATTAAATAAACATTTACTATTAAACCGAATTGTGAATCTAAACCATTCTCGAACCCACTAGAATACACACAAAAAACTTTCATCAAAATCGGTCCAGCCGTTTAGAAGGAATTCAGTCACATACACGTGCACAGGAGAATTACAATTATATATATAAAGATTGTGGGTTAGTGCGATGTACCATAACCTAAGCCTTGTTAGATTTTGAAATTCACCGACTGAGACTCCTTCCGGTGGCCATCAACGGTTCAGTCTGTATTTTTTGAATTAGAGTACCGGTGGCATGTTAAACCACAGATACTTTTAAGAATATATGGTAAACAAGGAGGATGTAGGTTCTGTGACATAAGATGCCTGCAAGTACAGGGATCCACATAAAATATGTTTTGCAATTTGAATCATTGAGTTGTTTAAGCAAATGACGGATTTTCAGTACCAATGGATGTTTATACTCTATCTGATGGTTAAAATAGAGTTTGCAATGATTCCGTAGCAATCAATTTCCTTGGGTACGCAATTCATAACGTAAATGCTGAAGATAGAAATAATTTAGCGTCTAAAATAGAACAGGGAAAACCCGTTGTACAAATAGTTTGTAGAACAGAATGATATATGGAATCAAGTGACAGTAGAGTAAAAATGTTTGCCATGTAATATACCTGCACCCATAATTCAGTTTTAAGACTAATTATGAATTTAGGATGTTACATTTAGTAGAGGGAAGATATTGATGGATAATAGTTTTTATGAATTTGGTTTTGGGATTGGCCACATTGTTTTTCAAGTGGAGTTTTAAATTGAAACGCAGAGCTAGAAATTTTACAGCTGTTTAGAAGGATAGCGAGATAATATTTAGATATAGAGAAATCGATTTCGATTGACGGCTTTTGGTAAAATCGACACAAAAGGTTTTATTTATAGGAAATGTTTCGGATCAATGATGCAGTCTGTTGATAGTTTTTTGTGGTATTGTTCTGAGCTTTGTGGAATAAGTTGAAGATAGTGTTATATTAAGATCGATGAATAGCCGTGTAGACAGAGGTGGTCAAATACTATCAACTACGTCATTTATATAAACTAAAAACAAGGTTGTAATTATAACAGAGTCTTGTGGAATGCAATTTTTCTTTGAGATGGAGGAATGATATGGACGAATTTTCACTTCGTACGTCCTATTTGTTAAAAACTGTATATGTATCTGTCCATGTTACTATGTATTTTGGCAGATCATCATCATCACCATCATCGTGCCATACTCTTCACAGAGCGTAAACTCACTAATCGGTCGATTAGATTTTGCGCTGCCTATAAATTTCAAAATCAGACCGAGTCTCCATATACGATTAATTGAAACTAAATAGTTTGTATAAACATGCTCATATAAAGTTATTATATGTCCGCAGCTAAGGTCGAATATAATTGTGTATAATCGATTTTAACATGTCTATTCATGTGATATATTTATGAGAACACGTTTGTCTACTTGCCTAGTTAATGTAAATGAATTATAAATATTAAGATAAAATATCATATTCTTCTTATTATAAAAACAAATGTAACTGATGTGTGCGTTATTGCGTTAATAATAGCACCCACGATACACTTTTTTTCGACTTTGACTGTTTAGATTTCCATGGTTCTACTTTTTTTAAAACATTAAGCGGAGAGGAATTGTACTTATCAGCAGATTGCGGTTTGGGCATTGCTTGTTGCCGGACCGCCTGTTCCTTACGCAGCTTAGAGAAACTGCTCACTGCCCTCTACATTCTGGTCGTGCAGTTTGAAATCCTGATCACGTGTTCTTCGAATGCTCTTCTTTAATAACATTAAGCTCTGAACTGTAGCTTAAATTAATGCGCGCGTCTTCTTGTAATGGCCCTCCTTATAACGTATTGTCCCTTCTTCACATTGATAATTTACATATGTTTCCGGACATAGCGATATTTTTAGCCGAGTTTATAGAAATATGAGTTAGAAATTACAGTATCACGTTGGGTAGACTGTAAGGGCGTTCCCATTTTTAAAAAAAAGAAGTCCACGGCTGCCTTAAATTATCTATCCAACAAAAAATACAATAAGCTACTTTCACATATACACAGTCATTCTCACCTTTAACTTGACCATACTCCACTTTTGTGTTCCTCCACATGATCCACTACCACGAATTCTTGATCTGATCTACTTGTTCTATCTGTTCTGAATTTACTGCTATTTATGTTCTTTGTTCAGTATTAGTCGTTATTTTACGTTTATCCTTAATCCTATTTTGTTCGAGTATTCGTTTATATCTATTATCGTTGACCGCAATTTTTTTTCACTTTTACTGAACAGAACTATATATCGTCTGCAAATCTGAGATAGCTTCAATATTCACCATTTAGTTCAATGCTTGTTGTCGTGCAGTTCAAATATTTAAACACAGTATCTAAAGAGATTTTTTAACCGGAATTTTCCCTGTTTTATTTCATAATTTTATCTCCATTGTAGTGAGGTTACAAATATTCTTCATAATTTCAATATACCTGTCATTAATTCCAATTATTACCCGTACAAGAAATTAAATAAATTCTCATCGGACTAATAAACAACTTGTCCGATAATTATCGTACAATTATATTTATAAACATTATAGTAAACATCTGAAGACTTCCGTTTCGCAATTCGGCTAAAATTGCCGTTGAAAATATAATTAAGAGATCGGAGGAAACAATGCAAGATGTAGGGACGCCAATGAATGTACAATTTTGATCATTAACGAATGTACAAAATTAAACTAAAATTTTACTATCTTCATGAAAACTGAAATAATTAAGAGTTGATAAACCCCAGCAACCAATCCTCTAGATAGTTGAATCGAATGACCTCTATTAAATTTTTTACTGAATTCTCAATAATGTTCATCATCATTAATAATGAGCTGATTAAAAAAAAAAATCGTTTACGCCTTATCTACTTGACACGCGAAAAAGTTCGACCGTTTTAATGATCGATTGATCGATACGCTATACGACTCAGCATCAGGAAATCCCGACAGATATTGCTGTCAGATATCACGCACTCTCTGACGGATATCGCTGTCACATGTCACGCATCGTCTAACGGATATTCCCGTTCGTTCGATATTCGGGGAATTATTACGTTGCTTACTACGAGCAGCTTACTCTTGTTCTCTTCGTCTAAATTCGTTTTATCGCGATGAGAACCACAATAAAAGTAAATGAAAAGGTACGCTAAACAATACGGTATCGTTGTAGTCTAATCGAGTACAAAAAGACAAACGAAGATATGACGACGATAATATTATGAATTTTGTAACGTATCAGTTTTCAACTTTAATAATGCAGCTTTGTTATATAATAACTAGGAAAAGAAAATCAAGACATCTACTCCAACGTTTCAAACGCCTTGCCTTTTTTGCACCAACACTCAAACTCCTCTCTTATCCGCAATATTCTACTATACTGCCCTACACTCCACTCCTATCGACACCATAATCATCCGCGTACCCTAACTGGTTTTTTATCCAAAAGTCCTTCAACTACTCCCTCAGTTATAACTACATATACGGTTAACATAATAGCCTCGGTAGTTATACACGGCATTATAAAAATAAGAATAAGAATAAAAAAAATAAATAAATAATTATATATATTTTTTTTAATTTTTCATTTTTCATCGACCGTGTACGACTTCCAGGCATACTGAAAGAAGAAACAAGTTGAAATAAACAACAAAAAATACAATTAAACCACTGCTGTACTTGTTATGATTCCAATTAAAATCTGCATAAACAAAAACATAGTAAAAAAGAATATATATATATATATATATATATTTATATATATTTATATATACATATAATTACATTACTCATAGTGTCCATTGTTGTTGCGTTTCCTGTCGGAGATTTGGTTATTATTTATAGAATCGTGATCATGACACTTAATAATCGTGATCATAATTACGTTCGCGTTGTATTCACATTCACATACACACACACACACACACGCATATATGTTGACGTCAGAAAATCAGTTTTAAACAAATAAAACACTTAAACAAAAGATTATAACGAAATCAATGACCGGGGGAAGAACCATTAATCAACTAAATAGGAAAATGTTACTAATTCGCGATTTTTTTTTAATACCCACACATACTCTAATAATACATTGTGAACGTGTGTATGCATGTAAGATGTGTATATGTGTAAACGGTTACGAGGGGTGGTATATAAACGAAACAATGCGAATTGAAGTACACAGTTCGCTCGGACTTATTAAATCCAACCGAAAATTATGTATATGTCATTACCCGAGACGTCACGCTAAATTCGAGGAACATCCGATTAGCGGAACTATCTATTAAATCGGTATTAATTTTTTTTATTTCTAAAGGGGGAAAACCTTATTTAACAAATTCGATAAATTAATATTAAACTTCGTTCCAGTATACCGCGAATAATTCAAATTAAAAGAATAATTAAGAAATTAGATAATTTTTTATATGTAATATAGATGGAAAAAACCTAGAGAATTATAAACGATTTTATACCGCGAATAAATACCTCATCGTGCTGCACATTTTGTCAGAGGTTATATTTAGACAAGTTCTAATACGTAATAGCGATCGACCGAATTTTTTTAGTTATCATCGTCAGGATAAAGTTTCCGACCCGTTTTTGTATTAATTTTAATACATTTTTTATCGCCTGTATTTCAGCGTGACTTTTTCCGTATGTATCTATGATCTATCAATATATATACGTTTAAATATCAATAAAATCGAAACCTAAAACGATGTCTTATATATATATATCGGCCACGTAAATAAACTTCGAAATAGTTTGTGAATGCAATTTTCGAAGGACACAGTTGGGAAAACGGAAGAGTGCCGGTGAAAACAAGTGTAGTAGAAAAAAAGAATCCACTATAAAAATAATAGTAGCTTCATGTATTCATAATTCAAGTATCATGTACATATATGTATACGTATTTAAGTAAATTATACGTGTATATATATATATATATATTATTCGTATATGCCAACTAAGACCACGTATATATATATACGTACTTAATTAACTATGCATATATATATATATATATATATATATATATATATATATATATATATATATATAATAAAACGAAGATCATGACAAATACACCTCAAAAGTTACAAATAAAACTAGATACCAGATACTGGAACAGGTCAATGAATATATATACCTAGGTCAAATTATTACCACACAGAAAGAAACAATGCGTAAAGAAATTAAAAGGCGAACGCATCTATCGTGGATAGCTTTTGGGAAGTTGAGTACTGTTCTCAAAAATAAAGATATACCTAACAGCTTGATGAAGAAAGTATACGAACAGTGCATCCTTCCAGTGCTTATATACGGAGCGGAAACATGGAGCCTAACGAAGTATGTTGTTAAGAAACTTGCAGTGACACAGAGAGCCCACGAAAGATTAATATTGGGAATCAAGATATCAGACCAGAAAACCAACACGTGGATAAGACAGCAGACTAAATTGTCAGATGTAGTCGGAAGTGTAGCGCAGTTGAAATGGAATTAGGCAGGTCATGTAGCAAGAAGAAACGATGATAGGTGGACGAAACGAGTAACAGAATGGCTTCCAAGAAAAGGATGCAGAAGTCGCGGTCGGCCGGATACAAGGTGGCAGGACGATATACATAGATCAGCCGGTGTGAAATGGATAAAAGAGGCCCAAGATCGCTACAGGTGGAAACAAAAGGGGAACACTTACATCCAGCAGTGGATTGATACAAGCGCATCGTGATCGTGATATATATATATACGTATTTAAGTAAATTATGCATATATATATATATATATATATATATATTCGAATAGGCCAACCAGAACCACGGTATTTTAACTGTTTAATTTATTCTTGTTATCCAGAATGCCTCATCACTGTCGATGTTGTTCTTTCCTTTCTTCAGTCCACTTTTTGTCTGTGCGCAATTTCGGATTGTCTTTAAATTAGCCATATTCCGCTAGTTTTTTCGTCAATAGATGACCGTCTTCGATGTCACTCGGTTCAATGACAACTTCGTTTAAATCGCTTTCTACCTCCTCGAATCATTTCCATTTGTTCTTCAAATTCTGCATGTAAGTGAATATTCAGTTAATTAACCGTGTCGAGTTCGAGCGCTGACCACAAAACCTAATTCGCCTTCTTTTCATCGCGTCAAGTAGATCTTGGCCTATATTCCTCGTTTACTTTAGTTGGTTCTAAGATTCTTTGTAACACCTTCCTCTCTTTTTTATGTAATTCTTCGATCATGCTCTTTGTGTTTAATGTCAAGCTCTTTACTGCATATAGTACTTCGGGTTGAATAACTGCAGAGTAATGTCGTAATTAGGCATTGAGCGAAATACATTTATTGTTACACACGTTATTTGTCAATTGGAAAGCTGCTTCTAAATTTGTTTATTCTAGAACGTGTTGCTGTTTTTTCTAGCATATTGGGTTCAATCCACCCTTCCAGATATTTACACTTAGCTACTCTGCTATATTTTTTGTTTCTAATTGATAGAAATTCAGGCGCTGATTGATTATTAGTAATGAACTTTGTTTTATCCGCAGCGATTTTGAGGCCAACCATTCCAGTATTTGAACTTGTTTTTCGCGTCCTCTATTGTTTTTCAAGAGTCACTGTATCATTAGCGAACGCTGGAGAAACAATTGTTAAATTATCTTTCTTCTGCCCTAATCTGATTCCGCTATATACTTTTTCTTTTCCTATACTTAAGCGCAATTCTTGAATGATTTTACCAGATCTGACCTCGAATGCTTCAGATTGTACTGCTCGGAATTTGTTCTTTGACACGGTGTTAGTCATAATCATTCTAGTTTTATTGTCTAAACGCATATTTTAAAATTGATAGATAGTGATCCGAGTCAAAAAGGTTTACATTTTGTATTTCTGACTTGCCTTTCGTGCGACGGCCACATGGTCAATTTGGAATTCTCCGAGCTTTGAATTTGGCGCCATCCATGTTTTCTGCTGTCTAGGTAAGTGTTTGAAGGCTGTTGACTTGATTATCAGTGTTGGAATGCTTTACATAATTCTATTACTCTTTTCCCATTACAATTACTTCTTGCATGTGCAGGACATCTTCCTACTACACTTTGGTATTTTCATTCTTTGCCTACTTGAGCATTGACATCGCCTACTAGGATGATCGCGTTTTCACTAGAAATATTAGCCATACATTCTTCAAGATCTTTCCAGAATTTATCCGTTCCTATGGGATCTAACTTGTTTAACTGATTTCTTGGCGCATGAACGTTCACACCGAATATATTTTATTCGTGCTTTTAAAAGAGGAGATAGATATTCTAGCGTTGACGGACGACAAGCTTACTATTGAGTCCAGAATTTTCTTATCAACAATAAACGCTGTTCCCAAATTTGTAACATTCTTTCTCACTGGTTTTCCTTTTTTGCCTTTAAATATTCTGTATCCTTCTGAATCAAATTTATTTTGATCGGTGTACCTTGTTTCTTGGATTGCCGTAATTGTACTGCATTAGTACATTTGTAAGTTGTTTTAGTTTTCCAGTTTTCATCATAGAGTTAGCATTGAACGTAGTGAAAAAGGTAAGCTTACACCTCATATTACTAGAGTGCAAAAACTACGAAAAAGAAAGTTACCTTACAAACTCTAAAGGATTATACAATAGACACCTTACTACAGGATAATACGCAAACTATCGAATACTTGTTAAAGTTTATTACAACCACCGGAATAATTAACACAATATAAACTCAATGACAGAAGAAAATGATCTTAACAATGGAGCGTCGATAATAAAAGAAAAAAAAAAGTACAAACAAAAAATGTTATAATACGATAGCTGATTAAATCTTGATGGGGCGCCAAGCCAGAAGTTATACGACTTCGGCAATGGCATTGTGTTTCTCGACGGCTGAATATGCATGCTCCGTATGGGCACAGTCGAATCATGCTAAGAAGGTTGATATAGCACTAAACGAACAGAATGCATTATAATAGGCTGCCTCAGGCCTACAAAAGTAGAAAATCTATATCTACTAAGTGATATTGCACTTCCAGATATAAGAAGGAATTTGCTACAGATATAGTGAGAACGAAGCAAGTTCAGGACCCTCGACACCCTATGCACAGACAAGGTGCGGCAACTCCACGGTTGAAATCCAGGAAAAGCTCTTTACTTCCACCAATAGTATACCATTAAACACTACAGCAGGGCAAGAGCGAGTTCGAAGATGGCGAAACCTGATGAATACAAAAGATTTAGCGGTAAAATAAAAACCAGCGCAAGGTTTTAATGAAATCTGACGGATATGAAGAACCTCGAAAGAATTTGGGCGGCTTTCACTTGGCAGCATTGCCGTCAGCTGTGATGGAATACATACATATATTTTGATTTGTTATCAGTACGAGATATTGAATTTCTGTACAAAAAAGTTACATTTTGTTGTTTATTTTTATTTCTTTCAACGTTGACTGTCGGAATTCATTCTTATTGCGTTTTCTTTTATTTTATTGAAAAATGTGGACAGCGATTTGTAAAAAATAAACCATGAAATGGAAGTTAAAATCGCTAAAATTACCGAAGTTTTCGGCCGTTAAGCCATTATCGAGTGAACATAAAAAATAAAATATAAAAATATATATACAATTTATAAAAATATAAAATGTACTAATTTAGACATACGCTCACGGCGGAGTTATCATGGCAATTAAAAACAACATAATCTTTCAACAGCTTCATTTACAAACACATTTGCAAATTTTAGCCATCCGTGCGCATCTTAAGTATGAAATCACTATCTGTTGCATATACCTCACAGAAAACATAGCTCAGAATGAGTTAAACCAACTTATTAAAAAGCTCCCTTCGCCTATACTTCTGGTTGGCGACTTCAATGCTCACAGTCCACTATGGGGTGGGAGGTATACAAATGCAAGAGGTAAACTACTAGAAGAAATCATCGCTAACTATAATCTCATACTTCTAAATACTGAACCCACGCATTATAATTTCAGCTATAAATCATGGTCCACATTGGATTTAATTCTTGCTTCACCTCTACACAGGTTTATTATCACTCTGACTTGGCTGGTAGTGATCACTTACCAATCATAATAACGGGACTAATAAGACACCTAAGACATACAGCCAAAGCCAAATTTGACCGTAACTACAGAAAAACAAATTGGAACAAGTATACGCAGCTGTGCGCCAACGTTGATCCTACAACGTTCGCACCCGATTTACAGTCCTTTACTGCTTAGTTAGTGGATCTTGCAGAACAGTGCACCACCCAGAGTTCTAGTAATCATCTCGGGCGGAAATGCGTACCATGGTGGACTGAAAGCTGCGCAACTGCTATAAAAAATAGACGTAAAGCCCTTAAGAAATTAAAATCACATCCCAATCAGGAGAATCACATTACCTACCGCAAACTCCATGCAAAAGCCAAATATATTCTAAAACAAGCAAAAAAGGACTCCTGGCAGCAATTTACATCCACCATTACGTTCAAAACACCACCCTCAATGGAGTAAGATCAACTCGATGGAAAAAAATATCAGGCATCTCTTACCTTCTATTATCGTTTCTAACAATTCAAAAATTGACGACCCGGAAAGTATCGCAAAAGCTTTTGCTAATCATTTCTCTGTAGCTTCAAACCGCGTCTCACCCAAATCCCCTCCTCCTTTGACCACAACAATAAAAATGCCCCCCAAAGTGTTATAACTCATCTATAAAATATATTTAATCAACTCTGGACATCCTGTTCTTTTCCCACCTCCTGTCGTCTGACTGAGATTATTCCGATCTTAAAATAGAACAAAAATCCAACGGAACTAGACAGTTACAGACCTATTGCCCTCACATCTGTTCTCGGCAAGGTCATGGAAAAAATAGTCAACCGTCGTCTCCTATGGATACTGAACAACAAGAATTTTTTATCAAACAAACAGTGCGGATTTCGCTCTAAAAGATCCACAACTGATCTTCTTTATTACCTTCAAAGTAATATTTTAGAAGCCTTCACCATAAACCATCTGCTCGCCGTTTTCTTCGACTTCACCAAGGCCTTTGATACAGTTCTACATTACAGAATCCTCGAACAACTACACCAATGGAATATTGATGTCGATTACTCGCATTCATTAGGGGATTCTTGGATCAGCGTAAGTTTCAGGTCGTACTTGGTGACATTAGCTCAAAGCCTCTTGAATTAAAAAATGGTGTACCACAGGGTTCAATTTTAAGTCCGACGCTCTTTATTATTGCTATCAACTCAATGCTGGCGGAAATAAATCCAATGATCCGAAGTGCACTCTTCACTGATGACTTGGTAATTTTTGTCCGTTGTCAAGATTATAAGCTTAGTGAAACCATGCTTCAAGAAGCTACACACAAGCTTACTCAATGGTCCACAAACAGCGGTCTCTCTTTCTCACCTGAAAAAACTAAAACAATACACTTCTGTAGAATTCGTCACTGCCAGCACCAGGTGGCCATCACCTTGGGATCTGAGGTTATAGAAACTGTTTCCCGAATTAGATATCTTGGCCTGGCCTGGTTGGATCACATAAATTACCTCCGAGCGGCTTGTATGCAAAGACTAAATCTGATGAAAAAGTTGTCACATACCACCTATGGTGCAGACAAAATTTCTCTTCTCCGATTATACAAAGCCCTAATAAAAGCAAAATGTGACTATGGTTTTCTGCCTACGCGTCCGCTACTACTGCCCTAAAACGACTAAACTCAGTTCACCACTCTGCACTATGCCTAACACTTGGTGCAATGAGATCAACACTAATAAACCATTTGCTATATGACTATGGAGAACTTCCCACCGATCTTCATCGTTCTTATATCCTACTCAAATTCCACCTTCACTCACTCTCAACTCCTGATCTTCCTGATAATGCAGTGTATCACCACAATCATCAAACCACTCCTTATTCAAACTTACTCGTTCACAATAAAATTACAAACATCCTCCATAATCTAGACATCAACCTGCCTCCACTCTGCAAAGGCAACCATCTGTCTATTCCTCCTTCGATTTCCATTCCCATAATCTTTGACACCTCTCTCCTCAACTGCCTCTCATTGCCGCAATCCATTATCGAGGCCTCGTTCCAAAATCTACTAAAAATGTATGGTGGCCATGAATTACTATACACGGATGGAGCCAAAAAAGGAAACTTCACTGGTTGCGCCGTCATATACAAACATGGGACACTCCGATGTCCACTACCATCTACATTCTCTGTATTGTCGTCAGAGTTATATGCAATCTCCTGCGCAATTGTTATTGCAGTTAATTTGTACAGATTCTTTCAGTTCAATTCGAAACATACAGAATAGACACGAACATCAGCATCCGTTCGCGAAAACTATAACCTATAAGCGACAAATTGTACTTGCGTGGATACCCGGACATCGCAATATTGGTGCAAACAATGAAGCTGACACAGCGGCAGCAGATTCATGTAATATAACGCCGGTTCCGGTCATACCAACGACATGTAAAGATATGACGATCCATATCTGGAACAAGATGAAGTCGATAGCAATGGAACGATTCTCCATCCTTCCTTATTACGATCGTAGCATCGCAAACCCGATAATGCCAACATCCAGACGGAAAGATGTGGTCCTCTTTCGCGTTCGGGTCTTACGCACCAGTTCCTGTTCACCAGGGAAAATCAGCCTACCTGTCCTGCATGCAATACTCCTCTTACCATCACTCACATCCTAGTTTCCTGTCCAACATATACCTTTCAACGTCAGCTTGCTGGCCTTCCTCTCAACCTTCCCAACATATTACAACGCACTTCATCCGTCGACACTAAACTTCTCCTCTTCCTCAAAATCACAAACATCTTTCCTCTAATCTAGTTTCTTACACCTTTCCTTCCGTGCCTCTGGCCTAAGTAGCAGGATACGGTACGGTCACAAATCAAAAAAGAAGAAAAAGAAGAAGAAGACATACAATTCACAAAATTAGCAAAGTGAGAAAACAATATTTATTAAATCTAAACTAGTATTTTTTACATTTTATTTTTTTTATATTAAACAGGAAATATACCATCATTTTGTTTTTATCTTTATTTATTTTCATGTTTATTTTCTTTAGTTCATCGTTTAATATTTTCAATCGGTTTTCTAAGCTGTTTACACTATCAGCTACAATTGCAATGTCATCTGCGAATCGAAAGCAACATATATTTTCTCCATTAACAGTAAGCTCTTTATCTTTTTTTTTTCGTAGCGTTTCGTATGGCTTCTTCTATGTATAGGTTAAACAACAAAGTTGAGAACTGATAGCCCTGCCGTGCTCATTTTCGAATTCTAGTCTTTACTTCTTTATAATTTATTTTTAGTATCCTTCTTTTTGGTATACATATTATTTTCATATCTCTGTTATCTATTCCAAAATTCAGTTGTTTTCCACACGGCTGGAAAACCACAAATGTTATTGCTCTTCCCAAACGAGGAAAGACAGTTCTCAGATTTACAACATTCGACCAAGTAGTATACTTTGCAACTTAAGTAAGGTCGCAGAAAAAATTTTTAAAAGGAAACACTCTCATGCTAACAATATTCTTCCCATGTACAGTTTGGTTTTCGTCAAAATTTGTATACTTCTCATCAAATATCCAGGATAGCCGAATTTGTGACACATAATCGTAATAAAAACACTGGTATGATACTCTTTGACGCTGCTAAAGCATTTGATACTACTCGGCACGTAGGCATTTTACACAAAATGATCAAATGCAAATTTATTCCTTATTTAATTAAATTAATTAGTAGTTATTTGCGGGATAGAACTTTTTGTGTAACTGTTGGTAATCTCTTCAATTAAAACATGTTTAGGGGGTGTTCCGCAAAGAAGTGTGTTGGGCCTATTTATATGATTTTTCAGAAGTGCCGAATGCAGAAGTGGCACTCTATGCATTTTGTAGTGCATTTAGATTACTATCCAGAACAGACATCAAATAGGCATATCACGTATTCTCAAATAAGAAGTGGTAGATTCGGTATTTCGGTATTGTTTTTGATAACACACCTAACTTCACTAAACATATTAACTATATTAATACGAAGGCTAATAAATTCATTTGTTCTACATTATATGAAAATATTTCTTTAAAATATTTTCCCAATAATAAAATAAATAAAAAATATAATTTAATACATTTCTAAAAAATACATATATAATTTTAAGCGCGACATCATCTGTTTAAATATGTTTCCTACGCCGAATATAACATTTGAAGGAAAACAGAAATACATAAAAGTTAATTCAAAGCTTTTCTTTCCTTATCTATTTTCAATTAAAATATCTTTTAAAACGTATATTTCAATGTGAAATTATAAATTGTAATTAGAAAAAAAAATCGGGCAAATTATAAAATTACAAATTATGTTTTCACAAGTTCTTCGATAAAATTACCCCATAATTACTTTTACAATAAAATCTTTAAACACATATATACACTACAAGTTACCCACGGCTTCGGCCGTTTTTATTACACAAACGCAACTATTCCAGAAAGGATCGATGATGAGATAATTTACAGATGGTTTTTGACAGAGATATCGCTGTCCCTTTCTTTTACCACGCGAAAGCAAAAAATCCAGAACGGACCAATGATGCGGTGTTTTTACAGTCGGTCTACCCGATAATACATGTACTGTTTCCCGATATTTTGAACGATTTAACAATGATGTCGCTATTTCCTACTTTTAAAATTTTAAATTGTTGTAATTTCTGCCCTATTTTTGAGATGCCAATGTGAAGCAAACGTTAGAACGAATCCGATAATATAGGCTCAAAGCTGCGCGAATTTCATCATTATTACTTCAATAGTTTTTCAGTTAAATCGGAACGACAGACAGACAGACAAGAATTAAAAAAAAAAAAAGATTTTCTGTTTATGTGTGATAGAAATAGCCCGATGCAGTGATTATAATGAAAATATTCGCAAATCATAGACAGACACTACAGTTTTATGTATTATATATACATTATATGAAAATATTTCTTTAAAATGGATGATATATAATTTTCGGTTAATCCGTTGAAATTGATAGTAATTTGTTTGCTATTTTGTCAGCTTTATTTTTTGATACTTGTAAACGTAAGAATAATAATTACAACGCACCGATATTACACATAATAATCGGAATAAAATACTAATAATATTAATTTAAAAAAAAATAGGCTATTATCGTTAAAAAGAATGGAGATAACGAACTTGATATTGAAAATTTTTCGGATAATTTGATTAAAATCCCAAAACTCAAATCCTTTTGTTCGACGAAGGAAAATATTTAGAATATCAACATCACGGAAGATGAAATTACGAATATATTTAGAGATTTAAATTAATGCACTCTGTAATTTCGAAGAAAAAAAAAATAGTGTCAAACAGACAGATGGATAGATGGATGGATGGATGGAAGGAAAAGCACAGAGAAGTAACTGAAAAAAACAGCCATCACAAAAATAATTTTGCAATAATAATGAGAATTTGCAATTGCAAACTAAAAAGAAAGCCTCGTTTAGCCTGTTCTCAATTAATCTTCAGGTTGACGCGGATCGTAGGGTGATATTCCCTACCAACTTTCGAATTGATGAGACTTACGAAAAATAATCAGTACGTCGTGTTGAAGATCAGAAAGCGGTATAGTTTATTTTGTAACTAAACTTTTCGTGACTTCAACTAACGTCTCGAAAGTGTTACGTTACATAATTACGAGTAACCGAGGAATACCAAAAAAATCCTGTTAACGATTCGAAGAATATTCCAACGCGTTTAAAATAATTTATAAAATTCCTTAAATCGTTATAAATAAGATAAAATTATTTTTATATTATATTAGGCAATAAGTATACATTTCCAGTTTTCCCGGATATTAAGAAAAACCTCTAGCACGTTTCCTCAATCGTTTGTGCGAATATAACTTTGCTTTATGCATACCACTACCGACTTTATTTGAATTTCTTTTTATTACTAGTAGCTAATTTAAATTTTATAAACAAACCGGTTAGACATCGTCGTTCCTTAAATACTATGAACGTAATTCGTTTCAAATGTGGTGATTTCTTATATATATATATATATATATATATATATATATATATATATATATATATATATATATAGATATATATGTAGATATAGATATCATCATCATAACTCGTCGAAGAGCATCATTAATCTATCGATCAGATTTTACGCTGTCTTGCGTCTGCCAACTGTATGGAAGACGTGGTGCTTGTCAACTTTTAATATTTTGCAGCCAATCTACCTTCCTTTTTCTAGGACTTTTCTTTCCTTCCATTTGTCCTTGTATAATAATCTGGAGTATTTTGTACCCCTGATAATAATTTCTCGGTATACGTGTTATATACGTATTCTTTTGTCTGTACTAGCCTTTTTGAAAACATCTTTATTTGACATCTTGGCTCCGCCTAGGGGGTTCCCAACGTCCTCCGATGGAGCCACATTTCTATAACTATATACCTATTTAATTGATTTTTTAGTTAAAGACGTATGCTATACAACAGAATTGAATGAATATAACAACGAACAATATCTTATACCAAGCCTATGCGATCGATAATATAATAAATGCTTCGTGTTATTAAAGACTACTGGAGTGTAACAACTACATCTGGCTTTAATTTCAACATCCGCGTCATGATTATCAATGATAAAGAACGACCGAGATATTTGAACCTATTGACCTTTTCAATATTTTCATTATATTTTCTTTACACGCAGACTGCCAAAATTGCCACATAATCTGACGGTGTCGGGAAACAACATTAACTGGTCAGATCAGATTCGGTATTTAGGATTTCGCTAAACATATTAACTATATTCGTACGAAATAAATCCATTTGTTCCATATATGTTTAATAAAAAATCATTCCTCGAATACACGCAAGCTTATTATTTATAAAATACTAATACGTTCAGTATTTACTTACGACAAAGTATAAGCGTAGACGTAGTAAACGTAATTTATTCTAACGAGCTATTTAAACACCTCATATACAAGCGGCCTGTCTTTAATTATTTAAGACGTACTTATCAAATTAAACCCTACCCATCCCTTATCCTAAATACAAGTAATATGGAAACGCTCTTAACATTTGTAGAAAAGGCAATGCAAAGAAAATTCCTACTAGAAGGGCGGTAAAAATTCCAATAAAACCAATACAAACGTCATACTAATCATTCTGAACGCATCATAAAACTTGCACGTTTTCATGGTTTTTAAATTTATTTATTGTATTTTAAATTTATTAATTATTTTAGTTACATTTAAATATGCGTGTCATTAATGTTTGTTATTTTCATTTTTTATACGAATAAATTAAGGGAATGAAGTTTTATTCCTAATGACCGGTTATAAATGCTCGAAATACAACGGCACTTTAAAGTGATTCACGTAAGTTATTTTACATTATATAATTCATTCTTTCGAAACATTACATTTTTATAATTTTGACTTGGAATGGAACATTCCTTTGCGGAGTGTATAATTTTTTATGTTAATAAATATTATAATAAATACATTAGGTTAGTTGACAAAACCACCTTCACTCACTCTCAACTCCTGATCTTCCTGATAATGCAGTGTATCACCACAATCATCAAACCACTCCTTATTCAAACTTACTCGTTCACAATAAAATTACAAACATCCTCCATAATCTTGACATCAACCTGCCTTCACTCTGCAAAGGCAACCATCTGTCTATTCCTCCTTCGATTTCCATTCCCATAATCTTTGACACGTCTCTCCTCAACTGCCTCTCATTGCCACAATCCATTATCGAGGCCTCGTTCCAAAATCTACTAAAAATGTATGGTGGCCATCGGATAGAGCCAAAAAAGGAAACTTCACTGGTTGCGCCGTCATATACAAACATGGGACAATCCGATGTCCACTACCATCTACATTCTCTGTATTGTCGTCAGAGTTATATGCAATCTCCTGCGCAATTGTTATTGCAGTTAATTTGTACAGATTCTCTCAGTTCAATTCGAAACATACAGAATAGACACGAACATCAGCATCCGTTCGCGAAAACTATACTAGAAAAATCGTTTACCTATAAGCGACAAATTGTACTTGCGTGGATACCCGGACATCGCAATATTGGTGCAAACAATGAAGCTGACACAGCGGCAGCAGATTCATGTAATATAACGCCGGTTCCGGTCATACCAACGACATGTAAAGGTATGACGATCCATATCTGGAACAAGATGAAGTCGATAGCAATGGAACGATTCTCCATCCTTCCTTTTCACGATCGTAGCATCGCAAACCCGATAATGCCAACATCCAGACGGAAAGATGTGGTCCTCTTTCGTGTTCGGTCCGGACACACACGTCTTACGCACCAGTTCCTGTTCACCAGGGAAAATCAGCCTACCTGTCCTGCATGCAATACTCCTCTTACCATCACTCACATCCTAGTTTCCTGTCCAACATATACCTTTCAACGTCAGCTTGCTGGCCTTCCTCTCAACCTTCCCAACATATTACAACGCACTTCATCCGCCGAGACTAAACTTCTCCTCTTCCTCAAAATCACAAACATCTTTCCTCTAATCTAGTTTCTTACACCTTTCCTTCCGTGCCTCTGGCCTAAGTAGCAGGATACGGTACGGTCACAAATCAAAAAAGAAGAAGAAGAAGAAGAAGAAAGTGTAAATTTTTAACGTATCTATATTCCGTATATCAGATGTTTATCCTAAATATATGAGTTACGATATATTGCGAAACATAATGGATGCGAGGTATTTACACTACAGAAGGAAAATAGCCAAACTAAGGTTTCTTCACGATATATGTAACGGTAAAGTGAGAAGTGAGTGACATCAACCGTCTATTACATTGTACCGAGACCAAATAGAGGATCAAATCGATTTTTTAATGAACCGCGCGCACAAACAAACCCTTGCATTTAAGTTCTCCGTTGCAGTCAGCTTTCCGCCTTGTACAATTCTCTTTGAAACACAACGTTGATAACACACATTTCTTTAATAAGTTACTTCCCGAACATATGTTGCGATGAAGACATGAGTTTGCTGTTGCTTATTCCGATCGTTCTAGCTTTGTATTATGTGGTGGGTGTTTGGAATGTGTACACCTTATTATACTTATCAACCTGTTGAGGAATATTCGTGCATTTATTCGAAGTAAGATTATATGAATAGAATAATGCGTATTTTAATGAGACTTGTAAATGCAGGTAGTATTTTCTGTATTTCATTTTTCTTTTGTTCCGTTTTTAATAATTTTTTAAATTATTCATTGTTAAAACAGTATTTAACTATAAACCTCCACTATGATTGGCTTTCTAGCCATTACAATAAATGAATAAATAAATCAACTAGAGTAAATCTAGTGATTTCCTCCGTTGTAGCCGGCGAACCACCTCCAAATTATCCAGTAGGATAATTTCTGTCCAGTTGGTATGTCTATCCAACCTATCAGCATGCTTTTTATTTGCTGTGTTTTTAATGACTTCTTGCACATATGGTACATCTAGATCACGGTGTAGCGTCTCGTTGCTTACCTACCAAGGGACATCTGCAATTGATCTCAGAGTTTTATTCTGAAATGTCTGTATTATTTTTCGCGATACATTCCCAAAACTGGCATCCATATGATCATATTGGCATGAGTACCTGTTTATGACAGCAACACCTTGTTATAAGTTTCGATTTTCTTCTTAATAGTTAATACATTCACCTTACTTTTATATTAAGTTCTGTTCTCTTAGTTGTAATATGCTTACGCCACATCATCCTGTTGTCCAGATCAGGGCCGGATTTACATAAGGGCACTTGGGTCACTGGCCCAGGGCCCCCACAAAAAAAATTAAACTATTGAAAAATGTTCTTAATATATTATCTTCTGTGGCTGTAAGCGTAAATTTCAATTTATTTCATCAAATTAATATTTTTTTCATGTGTAATGAAAAAAAATCATCACATTCGCTTGTTTCGAAAACTTTTTTTTTTTAATTTTTTGTATAAGTATTCTGTTTAAGTTTATTTTATAAAAAAAAAAATGAAAATAAATTCCTAAATTTTTCGAGTACTAATAATTTCGTTTAAATTAATAAATTTCTTAAAAGTATTTTTATATATATAATTTTGTAGACGTAATAATTTTCAAATTCCTAATTTTTTCAGCCTTATAAGGGGCCCCCACGTGCCCATCGAATCATTTAATACGATACTCGTACAGATATAATCGGAGGTATTTCCTGCAGAAGTATGTTTTTGTTTTTTTTTAATATAAATTACATTTTTCCACGATTATTAATACAGAACGGAAATATAATCTTTTCCGTGAAAATGTGTAACAATTAACGGGAAATACAGGTTTCGTCAAACATGAATAAACAATATTGTAAACTCCTGATTGACGATTAAAAATTTCGAGATCGTATCTACTAGAATGTTTGCAACGCTTGATTTAATAGAAGGCCAAGCCTATAAACTGATTGGATTATCAGATATATCCTAAAACCTTATAAAAAGATGTCGCCGAAAACGTGATTTCAATAATACTCTCACGCGTTAAAAGATAAATCCTTGCAAATGTACGTATATATTTTCGTTTCTTTTAGACATAAATAGTATTTAGATTATTAAGGCCAGATTATATTTATTTGTGGTTACAAATAAATTAATCAAAAATCTTTTGTATAATATCAGCGGGTTTGAAAGTCGTGACTTAAAGATTTCGTTACACACACACAGTAGGATATTGAAAAAATCGTTAACGCCAGAGACGAGATTTTTCCTAATGCATATATATATATAAACGAGACATAATGTATGTCAGTTTTAAAAATAAACATCGTCGTGATTGGAAATTCCTCGAAATTCGCATTTTTCAAAAATTCCCGAGACGAATGAGAGTCTGAACTCATTCGATTTTAAAATTTTATACAAATAAAAAAAAATAAAAATTGGAAATTATTTTTAAATTATATAATAACGCTATACGCGAGATATAACAAATTTATATACTGATTCTTAACCTTTATTTCTGTTAATGATAAATCTCTCACGCTCAATCAACTATTAGACGTTATAACATTGTCAAATTTGAAGAAATCATTAAGAAACAAGTATAGAAGACTATGTCAGTTTTATAACAATTTCATATGTAGACTAGAATTAAATTTCATCGACTTTTACTTAATGCTCCGGCTGATACTGGAAAATAAGTAAACCAACAGTCGTCCGAAATTCATTTAAATAACGTGGAATATTAATTAAGTTTATGGGATTAAGTTCGCGAGATATTGAAGAGTACGCAACTGAGTATGGGAGATGTTCAGTTAAGAGATAATTTATAATGAAGAATATGATAAGGATCAAACCACCAACATATCCACCATAATCATTTACTATTATATGTATATATCTATACATACATATATACATATATGTACATAATATACATTATATATAATTGACGAAAGGTGTGCAGAAAATAAACAAAACGAACCATTAAAAGATCTGCCGAGGTGAATTCCTTATTATCCTCGAATATCCGAAAAATCTAGCGCAGTCTATGACTGATTTAGTATAAAATAACTAAACAATTTCATAAAGTTTTAAACTGAAAAGACATTAGAATTCTGCAAGATAATTCCGGAATAAAAAAATATAATTATACTTTCTAGTGTACGAGTTTTTTTTTTTAAAAAAAGATCTATAAGAGCAAGTAAATGGCCGTAGAATATTCGAACAGATATTGGAAATAATTTCTTTATCGGTTTTGAAGGGAGATAATCAATTAGATCATTTAAGAGTACGAAGTGATTATTGGGCTGCTGTACTCCTTAAGAGTTGGCGATTATCATAAAACGGAACATTACACAAAACGGAGAGAACGTGTTTCTGGCGCTCGACATAGCTGCCCGAAATTATACACAGTTACGGACGTTCTAAAACCGTGACACTGCTCTACGTACAATTCCACGCTTTCCTCCTATTTTTACCCTCCAATGCCAAACGTAGCGATGAATATTTTACTCCACCTAGAATGTGTCCAAGGTAATTTATCTTTCGCTCCTTTATCAATTAGTTGTCTCTTAACACCGACCATTTCGAGAAACATTCTACGAATGATCCACATTTCAGACGCTTCTAGACGTTTTATCGATTGTGATTTCAGTGTTCATGTTTCTACTCCATAGAGTACGATTCGACCACACAGAATGTGGAAAGGTACATGCTGATTACGAAGTAGCTGTTTATATTTTGTGAAAATCTATCCCCGCTTGTTCAATCCTAGATTTAATTTCTATATTTAGATTTCGTCTTTCGTTAATTACAGTACCAAGATGCCTCAACTGTGACACTCGTCGTATGTCACGTCATCAATGTAGATCGTAACAGGTATTGACTGTTTTCTAAAAACAATAAGCCACTTTGTTTTGCCGCAATTTATTTTTCATCCAGTTTCTCTGCAACGCACATTAACTGCATCGATAATTGTGTGCAGATCGTCAGAATTTCCAGCAATTGTATCGTCCGCGTATCAAATATTGATTGTTTACTTTAATACTAGCCCGTACATGTTGAAAAGGTTTCCAGAAAACTGTTTCTACGCATAATTTAAAGAGCATCGGAGAGAATATACATCATCCTTGGCGAACCCTTTTCCTAATTTTGAAGTAATCGGTCGATTACTTTTAAGTTATGGGTAATACTGGATTGGGACTTTTAAAAAATACAAAAATCTATGTCAATCTCAAACATAAAGTTATAATGAACCAGTCGTTATAGTTCGCTTATATAACTACCGCGAGATCGTTCGACCGTGTACGTGTATAATAAAATTTTGAAAAACTATATGAAACAAAATAACACGAGTACAAAGTTTTTGACCGTAGACACAAATCGGCGAAATATCTTTAACAGCGTGGTATAATTATTATAACTGGTAATGTTCACCGATCAATTGAAATTCAAAATTTATGAAATATATATGAATACATTTATAATACAAAACATAAAATATCTATAAATAAAATGTCCTCAACCAGTAAAAAATTACTGCGTCCCCCTTTTACAGTTCCTAATCGAATCTATGAATTGATGTTTTTTTGAAAAATATTTATTATTCAAAAATTGATGTTTTCGTCTTTATTTTTATCCCGCTCGTTGTTTCGATCTGTAATGTGAAAGGTATCAAAAAGTTACCTCGTATATCAAACGGTCGTCTATTAATCTCGTCACATAGCCAATCTACTCCCATTTCCTCATTCTAACTACAACCCCCAACATCGATATTACCCGCTTAAAAGGCGTTTTATTTCATTTAATTTAATTCAATATTTTATCTTTATCTGGAGCATTTACTTTTCACGGTTTGCGTTATCTTTAGTTTCTCTATAATTGTCGCATTCCATGCCCAACTTAAGTTAAGATGTCCACATATTAAAAAACTGGTTCTTATAGTAGTCATTGAAAAGACTTTTAAACGATTTTTTCCTTAATCAATACTTACTCCACCTCACCGCATTTACTTTTTTTTTTTTAATGATAATTGTTGACCCAAGTCTGTCGGTTTACTTGCTAGTTCTATTCGACTATTATTGATCTGTATTTCTATATTAGTTGTAGTCTTAGTTAATACAAGCCAAATACCATAAGTAATCACGAAGAGCAAGCTTTCTATTTTTAAATTTTATAGACGGTTCGGATTAAAAATAAACACTGAAGACGACGTCAATTATCTTAAGCGAAAATCACCATTGATGGCAAGAGTACTCACTAGCTAAAACTTAGTTCGATATTTAGGTGTTATCCTGGATTCTCGTTTATCCGTTAATAATAATATTAATTACATCATCGATAACACGCATAAAACAATCCGTACACTTTCAGCAATCTTTAATCGGTGATCGTATTCACCTGTAGTTAATAGGAAACTATTATATAGGTATATTACTCGGTCCAGATTAATCTACGCATATCCTGTTTGGCTATAAGTTTTAAACGGTGCACTTAAAAAACTATAATTGATTCAAAATCGCTGTGCAGAGTTATACTAAATCACCGTATATATATATATATATATATATACACATATATAATTATTAGTGAAATGCACTTAGAATTAATCTTATATTAGTAAATTATCTAAAAAGTTTTATGATAGGTGTATTAAAATAGATTAATTAATTTCGTAAGTGATTACGATACTAGGTATAAACACCGTAGAATTAAGCATAGATTACTCATTTAAAATTCAGGTTATATGTTAATTATTTATTTTGTGTAGTTCATATGACATGTGCGGTACGTACATATATGTATGTGTATTTCTGTGCATATATACCATTTTGTTTTTTTTATCATGTTTTATTAATTTTCTTGCAGAGGTTCTTTCTATTCTATTCCATCCTAATATTTTATTTTTTGGCCGCTATTATATAGGTAGTCCAACTTTTGACTTTTCCTTCATATCTAACTCCAAAAACGTATGCCTGATTTCTTGAAAATAATTTTGAAAATATTAAAATCAAAATAATACCGCGTTAGATTTTATGACGATTATTTTTATTTTTTAAACAATACTACTACATCTGAATAATTCCGTTTTACGTGTTTTTAAAATATTGTTAAAAGATTTGCCGGAAATTAGACATTCTCATCCGCTTTAATATATTTATTAATTATAGTACGATGGTTTATTAAGTTTTCATTTACCTGTTATTACTTTTATTTTATTCATTAAGAAATCGAGCTCCGGTTCAGAATTTACCCTCACATTTATTTTCGTCTTTTTATAGTTCTCTAGAGTAGCATTAATTTATTTATACAATTTTCTACGATATATTTTTGGACCTAACAAATTAATGAAGTATAAATTCTACACGACATACCTATCCTGAGGTGCTTGTTCAATTTCTCGATATTTTTACTTCCTTCTGATGGCGCTTTTATTATCTCGCGTTTTTTAAATTCTTTTTTCTTTTAATTCACTTCTTTTATAAATTTTGAGATTAAATGTGATATTTATTCGCTAATAACAATATAATAATCCTTCGGTGATATAAATATCTTTTTTTCACTCAACAAACCTTAAATCATCTTACTCAAAAATCACTCATCTCGGTCAAATGAAATTACAGTTTTCTCCTTTCCAAAATATATTCGTAGTATTCCATTTATATCTTTCCTTTTTCAACTGTGAAAAATCCTAAATCTACGACGTCAAGCTAATTGTTTGAAATTATTAAGAATTTTCAAATATCTTCTGAAATCCGCTTAGGATACGAAATGTCGAATTGTAAACAAATTTCTACAAAACCGCCATTCTCGGTAAACTAATTACTACAAAAAAAAATTACAACTACAGAACCGCTATGATCTGTTTTTTGACCAACTATTGCGGAGGGTTCCTCTTTCCGCTCAATTTTCGAGAAAAATATTCTTTATTTCTCACTAGATGTCGTCTTTCGCACGTTACAATCGCTCTAGAAATACGTCCAATATCTTTACTCCGTATCACTATATTCGATTTTTCGACATTGGCCTATTAATTTCAATAAGATAATCACACAATCACTCGACCACAACCCTCAAAATTAAAAACAAGAACGAATTATAGGATTGGACTACGGATGACCGATATATATCGAATATCTAACGTAAATAACAATTACACCGGGACGTTGAAGGTTAAATTACGTTTATATTTTACGCTATACGATTTGAGAACTCAAACTCCAAGACGTACTGGTTAAACAAGTTTCATTTCCGAAAACCAGAAATTGCATCGTTTTATCGCTATTACACGTACGCGCACCGCTCGTCTAAACGTTGATATCCTATCTCTTTTTCACTCTGACTAATATCAAATCTGACGGAATAATAATTTCTATCGTTATTTAAAATTTCTTTAATACTTTTTAATATTTATTTAGACTTTAAAAATTAAAATCATCTATCGTTCCGCTATAGATATAACTTCCTTAAATATTTGCCAAATCGAACATAGAAGATTAACCGGCCCGATTCGATCGGGTAAAGTTACGACCAGGATGTGTCGGGAAGGAAACGCGGTGTGACGCCATTAAACTACGCAATCGCGTATAATAATAATAATAATGAACCGAAAATCGTGAGTTAATTCTCGTATGTTCTAATTTCTATAGTTATAGTGTGATACACGCATCGTTGGGCGTGTACATTGTTCGGGATTATCCTGCGCGTGATCGTTAAAACTCGTTGTATATCGTTTAATATCGTTAGTCACAAAGTTATCTTTGCACATTGTATAAACTCGGTGCGATCTCATATGAATACGATGAACATCACGTTCAAAACAACAACAGCAATATGAACAAGGAACCCTCTGAAAATTGTTTTTATACATCGGGGTGTTCCGAGAGTAGAAAAAGGAGAAACTACTTGCGTATTATTTAGCTAGATTAAGAGGGAAGGTACATATATATATCTTTATATATGTGTGTGTGTGTGTGTGTGTGCCTGATCGTTTTATTACTGAACTATATAAAAGTTTTCGAACGGTGAAAGAACAGCAGAACATTGTCCAGTGAACGATTTTGGCTCATTTTTTAAAATTAAAATTTACCTTTCGTACGCGCGTATAATATATAGTTCGATATTTTATCGCGATTTTTTTTTTAAGTGACCGGTTTTGATTATTTTCCAGTGTTTTTATTTTAGTTTTTAATCTCAACATTTTTATTAGATTTTTCCTAAGTCAGAATTATATTTCGCTCGGAATTTGACATATACAAGGTACGTTTATATATTTTTATTTAAACATAATAATAATAATAAAAACGAATAAATGATAATTAATTATCGAACATTTTCTAGAAATCTGTGTTTAATAATATATATTTTCTCATTGTTAATGATATATATATCTTCTTCTTTCGATATCCCCACCTTCTACAAGATATGGCCACTTGTTTCGATCCTGCATTTAATTCATAATTTGTTTTGCAAATAGAATCCGAACCTATTTTCGCGATTTGATCGATATGACGGGTCATCAGTCTACCTTTCTTGCTTTTTCCATTGATCTTCCTCTGCAGGATCATTTTCCGTTCGTACGTATTGTATGTCCGAAAAATTCTAGCATATATCTTTTAATAGTTAGTTACAGCCTGGCTTCGATTTTACGCACCTATGAAACGAGATAATTTGTTCTATTAGCCGTCCATGAGATCCTTATAATTATTCAATATCCCTTCATTGCAATCATCGATTTGCCGATTTGTTAATCGTCCCGGGTTGAATAAAAAATCAACGTTTCCAGATGTCTCAGTTTTGTTATTTTAGTGAGCTTCTTTCCATATACGATTGAGTTTCCCAATCTCGACGTTTGCCAACGCTAGTCATCTCTATTTATTCTTCTGATCAACCGTATTTGGATATGTATATCCCTAAATGGATTAATTTGTCTTTAATTTCTATATCTCGTAATTCAGCCAAGGGCTATTGTATTCTGTTTACTTTATCGATTATAAGCGAAGAACATTTTTATTTGTTTAGTTTTAAACTTCATTATCCACTGCCTGCATTCTTGATACTAGTTCAAGCCTTGCTTTGTACTAGCGAATGATACCGTATCATCTGCAAATCTGATATTAGTAATTTTCCATCCTCCAACATATATTCCTCCTTGCCAGCTATCCCGGATTCTTCTATTACATTTAACATTTCTGCGAGTATACCGTCTACGTCTGCTGATTTTCGGTATTTTAGTTTCTTAAATGCAATTTCTATTTCCTCCTTCATAATTGGAGGTTCAAGCTCGAAATTATACTATTCTTTCATTATGTTGCAGGAAATTTTGACAATGCATGCGCCATCATTCCAATGTGCGTGACTATATCGTTACTTCCGTTCTGTTTTGTTCTATTAGTAAAATTATATGTGCACACACACACGTACAAATGGAATATTAACAGATTCATAAATGTGATTATCAATGTTAACAAGTTACACACCACAACTCAATAAAATTTGTAATAAACAATAAATGAGTTAAACGAAATAAAATGTAATGCTAACTACAATATAATAATGTTTAAAAATATTTGATTATGCTAGTCCCTCTCGAGCGAAGTCACACCTAGCGTTTGCCATTTGTACTCATTACACGCTAATCTGTACATTTGTTGTTGTCCGTTTACCAAAAAATTTGTGAAAAAAATATACATATATCTTCTTCTTCTTCTAATGCCGTATACTACGCAGTACGTAGGTTATTCCCAATAATTTCTGTTCATTGCTGCCTTAAAGAATCCACCGATATCATTAATGATACACCACTCCTTCATGTTTCTTATCCACGAATTTATTCTCTCACTAACTGGCCTTTTAACATGAAATCTTATTTGCAGTATTGGTCACAAAAATGTAATATATATTTATATTCGCACGTCAATGTTCCGTATGATCAGATACTTGACTCTATCTCGTTTTGTAGACAAATATAACGTACAACGGGCTAGTCACCATGTTCGACAGTAACAATACGACGACGGTGATCGTATATAATATGCATATATTTAAATTTTTATTCATTCATTTATCCGCTCAAACCTGAGGCAAATATAAGGGAAGGGCGGCCCGCCCGGGCACCCCTCGAAATGGAAATAATAAAGTACCGTAATCTGAATTGCAGTAGATTCCCAAATTCAGCGACCTACGCTCGAAAAAGTCTTCGAAACTTTTGTAAAGACTGAATGAATGTATTGTTGCAAATGGCAGCCATGTGAACAATCTTGTATTCCACAAATAACTGTAAGCAAATCTCTCGTTTTCCTATTTTTAAATAAAATTTCATTCAATAATTTTGGTCGAGTAGTTTTTGAGTTATTCAAAAAACAACAAGCCCGTCCGTCTTCTCTGAGTCGCCCTATATATTTAATATAATTAGTTTGATTAATCATCATAAAATGATTTTTTACATTGTCAAATATTCAGAATTATTGCGTATTTGACTCCTTTAGTTCGGATAAGTGTTTGCGAATGAGTCTCAGGTATAATACGAGCGCCAAGCAGCAAGCGGCAGCTTGCCCTCTCCAAGATTTAATCTATATTCGCCAATGGCTCAAACATATATATAACATAAACAAAGCCACGTATGCATAGCCAATTTTTATATTAGCGCGATAATGTATATTTTTATATTTAGTGCGATCATGTAGCTAATGATAAAACAGTTTTTAATGATTACGCCGCTTTCCAGGTATAAAATTAACTAAATAATAGTAACAAAATAATAATAATAATTTGAAGAGTGTAAAATGTAGCGATTTTTTAAAAAATAAACAACAAAAAAATGAAATTGAAATCACTAAAATATTTTCTTTATGAGAAATCACAAAGCTTTCCGGCTGTTAGGCCATTATCAAACAAATATTAAAGAATAAAAAGTATTAATTTAGATTACAATTCGGCCATTATCAAACAAATATTAAAAAATAAAAAATATTAATTTAGATTACAATTCGCAAAAATCACAATGTCGGTAATAAAAAATAGACGAAACAGTATGATTTGGTCACTTATTAATTAAGACAGTCTTCTTGGATAACACGCTTAATTTAAGGCAAAATAAACGGAATGGAAAGCATACTAAAGAAAAGAAAATATGTTGAAATAACAAAATTGGCCTACGACAGAAAGTTACTAGATGACTGCCATGTTACCCACTAACCTCCTCAACAGAGATAACGAAAAAGAAGTATATATATATATATGTCATATGTAATATATATATATAGACCGTACGCGAATAATACACGTGCAACATATTCTTACTTTAAGTACCTGCTGATACTTCAATATATATCTTAAAAATATAATAATGTGACAGAAGGTGTTAGTGATCACATACGCATTCATATATACCCATATATAATAAATACAAATAATCGAAACAAACGTTAAATATTATAAAAATAATCTAAACTTCATTCTACTATGTTTAGAACAACACGTGCTGAGACTTAATATGTCCTAGTCAACTGTAACAATCAATTTATTCTGACACGTTTTGCATGTATAGTAAAATTTGTCGAATAATTTATTTATATACAAAAGTAAATATAAAATGCATGAATGCATATCAGTACGTGTTTTGTTTTGCATACCTGTGACGATTTAAAATAATTCTCAGGGACAGTGATTTTATAAATCAGTCGTAATTTTTCACAGGTATAGGTTAGTGTGGATCGGATAACTGATGTATGTAATAGTTTTTTTGTTAACCGTCCATAGATATGATCGTTGATTAAAGATTGGTGAGAGCGTATACTGATACTACTGATAACTTTGCGCATATTATCAATTATATCGCTAGAAATATATATGTATAAATCATCCAATACTTAACGTGTTAACAACACATTAATGGCGTGTATAACAAATTCAGACAAAAATTGAAAACATTTCAAACAACTTCGGTAGCATGTAACCGGCTTAGGTTATTTTACGCGAATATGTAAAGTTATTTACTATGATTTTCTAGACACTGCCGTATGGTGTATATAGTATTGGTGTATGCGAGCGTGTATACACTATTAAATACGTCGTCGTCATCCGCGTAAATTGAACGACGATTAGCCGAGGGACTAATCAGACAGTGATGGGCTGTATGCTTCGAACGGGTGAAGACAAAAAGAAATCTATATGGCGTGTTAAAAAATTGCACACTGCGTTACGAAAAAGTCGTTATGGAAGATATAAAACGAAAGCAAGAATTGCACCAACAAACGTTGTCTGTAGATCTCGGAAATGGTTCAAAAAGTGAATACGAAGATTACGAAGCGGCGTGAGTATTTCCAAATAAAACTGACGATACAATAGTCAATAGACAATAACGGTTCATAGCACCGCGCGACAATCACTTTTCAGTTGTTCATTTTTCAACTTCACCACCAGTTAGAAAATAATACTAAATAAAACGAAGCAGACGCAAACGTACAGATATGTATTTATATATATAAGTTAAAGTGGGATCCACTTAAAAGAGACGCCGGATAAGAGAGACAGCCGCTTATAAGAAACAAATAAGAAAAACAAAAACAAGCGTATGAAATGAAGGTTATTTTAGTAATCTTCACTGAGACAACTGTTTAGAACGTGAATATCCACTCATCCACGCTATATACTGTTTTTTCCTTTCCTCGTCTCGTCAATGTCTCATAATGAGAATTACCAATAGTGCCATGGTGTTGTGTGAGTCTTTTTTGTTTACGAAAATTTTCTCTTCTCATGTTTATTTCTTCACTTTACCTATGCCTAACATATTTTTCTAAGCAACCGTTCGCTTCGATAAGAGATTATTTAAAAAATTCCCTTATAAGAGATAGCCGGTTATAAGAGACAAACGACTTCTGTACGATACTTTTACTTTTACTTGTTGAATTTTCGACGATTAATCTAATTAACCCTTTTTAAGTCATTCAGTTTTAACGCTAACTAAATTTTTTATTTTTCTGGTTGAAGTGAAATGTCTCAATTTTGAAAATTATCTACAGTTCACTTAAGAAGCGATGATTGTTTAATTAACACCTGTATAGAATTTATAATTTCGTGTAAAAATTTTATAATGTATGACTGAAAGGGTTAAATTATAACGTTTTGACGTGAAAATTTCTCCAAATATTTTCCGAATTTTTTACTTAAAGTTAAGCCGAAAGAAATATTCTTAGGCAACGATGAGAATAATTTTTCACATTTTAAAACGTCTGCCATCTACTACAATCATATTAGTCACTGTTCACGCTAATCACATACGTTAATTTATGTTCCATCAAAAAATTTGGCTTCTCTTCGTCTCCTGTCTTTTCGTTTGAGTTTCAAGTTAATTTTACTAATTTAAATTCGACAAGTCATCGCCGATGTAATAAACGTTCGATTAACATTAACGACTCCTCTCCTCTTCTGTTATTGAGAAATAAAAAATATCTCTTTCGATTCAAGGTGACCGTACAGTGTCTCCAATTAAACGAGAAACCATATAAAACGTTTCATTCATCCTTACAATTAACCACACGTTCGAACCATTTTTTTTTCCAAATTCACTTTCGAGACGTTTCATTATACGAAATATTCAAATTTATTATAGGAAATATTCATATTTATTACAGGAAATATTCATATTGTACGAGAGCGAATTTAATAAACAAATAAAACGTGTATAAATGTCCGAAAATGACCATGTACTTCAGAAACCGAATAAACAAATATGATAAAAAAAGTTGTTAAATTTCGACTTTAAGACAAAACTCGCGCGGATATTATATTTGCTTACAGCCTAAAATATGACCTGCTTTCTTAGTCACCTGCTGGATCTCGATATATATATATATATATATGTACATATATAATGTATATATGTACATATATATACATATATATAAATAAACAATAAAAACTAGTATTTTCACAATGAACAAACACAAAGGTTTTCGACTATTAAGCCGTTATCAAGCGAATATAAAAATTATTTAAAAATATCAACATTATAAAAATACAAAATTTAAAAAATTACTATATACACAAGTGTTAAAACAGTATTTTAAAGATCTGACACTTGTGTACATACTAATTTTTTTCATTTTATATTTCTATAAGTTTATATATTTTTAAATTATTTTTATATTCACTTGATAATGGCTTAATAGCTGAAAGGGTTTGTGTTTGTTCTTAAAGAAAATAATTTTTTAGTGATTTTAAACAATTTGTATTGTTCATTTAAAAAATGACTACTTTCCAAACTTTTCAAATAAAATATGTATATATATATATATATATATATATATCTTCTTCTTCTTCTCCTCAACCCGAGGATTGGTGGGTAACACGACAGCATACAAGATATATATATATAATATATAGTCAAAGTAAGAAATGAATAAAGAAGAAATAAAATTAATGATAACTGATGCGAAAAACTCAATAAATGAAACTGAAAAACGAATAGAAGGGTACCCAACGGTACGGAAATTTGTATATTTGGAATCATTAATAGAAGATGTAGGTCCACAAATGAAGTAAAACGCAGAACTCAGTTAGCACGAAATGTTACGAGTAGTTAAAGAAAATTTGGAAGGATACATCTATCACAAATGCAGTGAAAATTAAACTAATGCTTCATATATTTTCAATATTTACGTATGAGTCGGAAATTTTAACGTTAAAAGCGACAGGAAAAAAAACGCATAGACAGCTTTGAAATGTGGGTTTGGCGACGGATTCTGAGAATACCCTGGACAGCCAAACAAACAAATATGTCAATATTAAACACGCTCAAAACTGCAAAAAGATTAAACAGCCAAGTCCAAACGAAAATGTTGAAATTTTTTGGTAATGTTATGCGGCAACAGAACGCTATTGAGCAATTAATTATGGAGGGAATGACGCCCGGAAAACGACCTCGAGGACGAGTATACACCAGATGGACCGATATACTATAAGGAATACAACAGGGAAATCGTTCGCAGAATATTCGCGAGATGCTGAAAACCGAAATAGATGATGTACATTAGTACAGAAAGCAATAACATGAATGGTGATCACGACATCCCTTCAGGTGATTACGACTAATGATGAAGATATATATGTATATATAGGTAGATTCCTGGAATATTAAAATATCCCCAAATTTCGCAATTTTTCGAGAAAATGTTAACTTATTACAAAATTAAACACCCGCGGAAACTATTGTTTGAGATTTCATAAGAGGAATATAACGAATTACGAATATGACAAGAATGAAGGAAAAATAACCAATTTACGTAAAAATTGGATGGAACATGTAGGTAAAAAATTAAAGTAAAACAGCGATAAAATCATACTTATAAAGAAGATTATATTATTTTTTATCGTGTTTAGGGAAGCAAAATACCCGAGCTCAGATCCATTTCGAGACGTTTTGGTATTCTAAGAATGAGCCTATATATATATATATATATATATATATATATATATATATATATATATATATATATATATATATATATATCAGTGCGTAGGCCCCGCCAAGAGAATCAGGCTTTTGATAATCATGTCTGTCTGTTCAAGAAAAGATGCCTGAACAAAATTTTAAAATTTCCCCCTCCAAAAAAAAACTAAGCGTTCCTTGGATGAAATTAAATTTTAGATACATTCAGCTCCACTTAATATAACCATCGAAATCATTGAATACTGAATAACTCCAAACAATAAACTTCATAAATATAGTACGCCCGAGTTTTATAATTAATAAATTTATATTTCTACGAAGCAGCCAACCCCACAAAATCCAGTATGCTCAAGTGTTTTACTAGTGAATAAATAATTATAATTCCAGGTCCGGCATTTTTATGAGACTAAAATATATTTTCCAGTATTTAAATATAAAAAACTGCGTTAATAAAATGTGTGACACACTATAATTTCCTAGATTTTTTTACATTTTTTTAAAACAAATAAAAGTACCTATACGATAGAATCAGAAATTACAAATGCCGCGTTACAATTCTGTCATTGGTGTGGCCGCGCTGTCTCTCGTACTGTCTAGCCGTGAGAGTGGTGGTCGCGAATTTGAACAAGATAATGGACAACTGCATTGGTTGAATTACAAGCCCAAGCTGTTACGGTATCACTGTTTCTCGCCGTGTCTGTGAGAAGACGGTAACAGGATGAAATGCAACGTTACACTCAATCACATAATAATTAGTGTTGAAGTGAAGTATAAAGTTGAAATGAAACATTCATATTCAACTGGAGGGCAAAAAAGGAGTCCTCTGAAGCTACGCCACTGAAATATATGTATATATGTACATTAATATGAAAATGAGTACATCATTAAAGGCACAAGTATTTAATAAATGTATCATACTGGTGGTTACTTATGGATCACAAACATGGTCGTGTAATATAAAACAAATAAATAAGTTACAAATTACAGAGCGGGCGATGAAAAAAAATGTTATGGATTACAAAATTTGATAAAATAAACAATAAGGCATTAAGAGCACAATCAAGAATAGATGACCTAATGGAGATAGCAATAAAACTAAAATGTACATGGTGTGGTCATGTCATGAAAATGTAAGAATGGATTACGTTGGATAGGAAAAGGAAAATCAGAAGATCAAAAAGACGATGGAAAGATGATATTGTTAAATATATGGACACCAGTTGGTTGCGAAAAGCAAGGGATAGAACGATTTGGAAGCAAATGGGTGCTGGGTATATATCTTTAAAGTAAAAAAAAAAAAAAAAGGAAGAGACTTTTGCTCAAGTTGGGCTTTTATTATTATATTAATTTTGATTATTTAATGAATGTATTTTTGGTTTATTCAAATAAAATAAAGGCTTCATTTATTATGTATATTTATATTTATTTATTTATTTAAAGTTTAACAATACGCCAGTACAACAGCTTTCGCCAATTATTGCACAGCACAGTATAAGAAAAAACTACTACTTATTTACTTAAAAGATCACACACTCATATATACATACGCATACAAATCTAAATACATATGCATGCATACATGTAAATTCTATCAAGTACACATACGCGCAAATAATTCCGTTGTTTCACATTGGTACGAAAACATAATAAATATAAATGCAAGAGCACACTCGTATACACTCTGACATACACGCACGCATAATATTATCACTTAGATGAAACAAGGTAGCCCAACTTCACGTTATTAAACCGTTACCGATTTACAAGAATTCTCTAGAATGATTGTGAAATATATCTATTTCGGGATATTTTTTTTCTAGATTGTTATATAATATAAATAATGAGTATAAAGGGGAAATATGCATATTGTTTAGTTTTTGTAAACTGTACTATCAGCGTACAAGTAGGACGAACGTCGAAAACAGGAACTTTTATATGATTTTCTCTCTCTCTCTCTCTCTCTCTCTCTCTCTCTCTCTATATCTATATATATATATATATATATATATATATATATATATATATATATATATATATATATATATAAAAATATCGTGACTAGTTCATTGTACGTTATTTTTGCGTACAAAATGAACTAACATTCAAGTTACTAATTAATACATACTTAAAAGTTACATGATAACGAATAAATTTATGCCACATATGCGCTCAGATCGAACCCTTGACCATCGGGTTAACAGTCGAACGCTCTAAAATTATCTTATTCGATGTGTTCCACATAACGCACTAGCGTTGCATTTCAACGTGATATTTTCCAGCTAAAGTAGGTTCCCCGCTAATAACGAACGATTAAATAGGATCGAAATGAAACGCTATGTTCGGAAATTACGAAAATGAGTTAAGTGAAAATACTGAAAAGTATCTTGAAACATTTTTTGACATCGGAAACTAGTGAATGGTATAATCGCGATCAGTAGTTTTGTTTCTTCTTTAGTAACGAAATACAATATTTTAGGAATATTTCTATAAACGTGGACAACTTCTTTAGAAGTATCGCCATGTCTGGATGTAAATTATCAAGATGAAGAAGGGGCAAAACATCGTATGGAGGACCGTTACACGATGAGCGTGCAGTAATTTAAGGTATAACTTCAGAACGTAATGTTACTAAAGAAGAACATTCAGAGAACACTTCGTACATACAGTGTCATCACTTTGGGTAAGCTGTAAAGGCGCCCCCATTAAAAAAATATATAATCCTCATAATAAATAGAAATATAGGGTGACCAAGAGAAGAGGCGCGGTTTTGTTGTCTTTTGAATAACTCAAACACTACTCGACCAAACTTTTTGAATGAAATTTTATTCGAAAATAGGAAAACGACAAATTGGCTTACAAAGATTTATGGAACACAATATCGTTCAGCTGACCGCCATTTGCACAACGATACATTCATTCAGTCTTTACAACATTTTCAAACACTTTTTCGAGTATAGGTCGGTGAATTTTTCTAATTTCTTTAGAAATCCAGGTTTTCAGGATTTCCAGAACTCGTTGATGTATTTCGTAAACGTGGCTCTTAAGGTATCCTAAAAAAAAAAACTCCTAAGTTTTGAATTCTTTTCGAAACTCTTTTTACACTGTCGCGATCGAGTCACAAAAAAAACGTTCCACGCAACACGCACGCTCCTTCCCGTTATAGGGTGCAAATTGGAAACGAATCTCTCGTGTGTATACTAAACGCGACGTACGTGGTTTGCGTTGTAGGAGTCTTACCAACTGGCGTTACCCAAAAAAAAAAAAAGCGTTCGCGTTCTCTCGGTCACCCTATATTTCCTATTTAGTAACGCAATACAATATTATAGTAAGAATGGAAAACAAAGATAACTACGTAAAACGTCAACACTCAGTCGCCTGCGAGTATATCGGAACTTTTAACGTACTATATAAGCATTTTCCGAACAGAAATTTGATCAAGAAAATAATTTTCGCGTTTATCATACGTGCTCGTGCAATAAGAATTTCCCATCTTGTGTTTCGAGGAAAAAAAGAATAACTTAGTAATCGAACTATCTTCTTGTTTATGTTTCCTGTCCTAGCATGTTGGCGATCATATGATTGATCTGATATTTATCGATAACTCTCAAAATTTCGATCACGTCCATTTTAAATCACTTCTTCACATAATCTATCCACGTTGTTCTAGGACGGCCTCGACCACGGTTACCCCATTTATTTTAACTTTTACTAATATATTCCGAGTTCTACCTTTTAACAGTATTAACAATTTCCGTCCGCTTGTTCAGAAGGTGTAATACTCCAGAATTAGTAATTTTGTCCCTCCGAGGAATTTCTAACAATTTGGTTGTAAGCCACAATTCGAAAGATTTCTAGTTTTTTATACGATGCCACAGATGTAGTCCCTGAACCGATACCTGAAGGCTGAACAAAATTTCCCTAATAGCGAGTCCGTTCCTAACAATAACATCTAAAAATTATTTTAAAACGCAAATTGATGGTTCTAAATTCATCGCAGTATTTGTCGTTAATCTTCCTAGGGAGAGTGGCAAACGTTGATTTGAGCCGGTCTATACTATAAACGAGAAATTATTATAATGTGTTACCTTAAATTTAATCTCCTTTTCGTAAGATCGGCCTAACTATATTTCATTTACAACGCAGATAAATGAAAACATCAGTCTCAGTCGCGCTTGTGTTACCAACGATGCCAGATAACTTTCGATTAATTCATTGACGTCATAGATATTTATAAGTAAAACGTAAACAATAACAAAGCCGTCGCCGCATCATTAATTTAATAAAATAACCGACATCAGAAACCGCAAATATGTCCAGTACTTTCCATTACGATAAAGATAATTATAGTAATAATTACAATTATTACAATTATTACTACGGAATATGTTCAACCTCAGCGCTAAAAAGGAAAACTAGTTAATTATAAAAATCCCAATGTCGTCTCCTGGTTTTCCGGGTACCATTCATTACGTAGTCCGCAAATCGTGTGACTATATATATATATATATATATATATATATATATATATATATATATATATATATATATATATATATATATATATATATATATATATATATATATATATATATATATGTACGTATGTTTATTTACATGTGCATACACTCATTCTATATAGTTTATCTGATTAGGGAGAGCGTAGCGAGTACAACCTATGCAACAATTTTAAATTTTTGTCGTGGGCTGTACAAAAAAACTATTGCACTTCCATATTTGAAATTTAAATCGTCTAGATGTGTTTCCCGGTATATTATTTTTTAAATTAAAAATATACGAAACAAGAATAATTTACCATTGTCTACTAACGCCATCTACACATTCACAGAACTATCGCATCGAGTGTACACTATTTAGGTTGTTAGTAGTTTCCTAGTTTCATTCATGTTGTTTTGTACTGAGTATTACTTATAGTTTTTTATGTTGCTTCGTATTGAGTATTAAATTTTTACTTACAAAATTGCTAAAATTATTTATAATTTGAGTATAGTAGTTCTTGAAAAGAAGGTGATCGAAACAAAAGATTTAAGTATTGAAGTTTTACTTACAATTTCCAAAATTGCTCAACACTTTTATATGAAAATTAGCATAAATTACATACGCATTTTATTGGAATATTTAGAACGTATATATAATTATAAACACGTTCAATTAATTACGAGTGTTTAAAGTTTACAAACGGTTCTTAAGGTGCAATATAAATGTTTCCTAATTTTCAAAATCCATTTATATTAAAATGTTAACTATCAGAGATTTTCAGCAATGAGTTTTGTACTATAATGTGGGAAAATTAACGTTCTAATCCTTTCGTACGAAAAGGTTAACTATAAAAGATTTATTTTATTTGAATATTTAGCAAGTGTATATAATTATAAACACGTTCGATTAATTATGAATGTTTAAAGTCTACAACAACATTTTAAAGTGTAACTTAAATGTTTACTAATTTTCAAAATCCTCGTATACTAAAATGTTAACTATCAGGGATTTTCAATATGTAATTAGTTTGTACTATAATGCTTTTGCAATAGTTTTTTTATACACCGCAGGACAAAAATGTAAAATTTGCATAACATTAACAAAAACAGTATTTAAAACAGTTTACGAGCCCCGACTAAGTCGTGCTTTCGCTAGTATTATACTCCTATCTACTTCTTGAACTTCTGTCATGTCATTAATAAATTTCGCTAATATACGAAATACCATAATCATCATCATTCCCGTATTGTTCGTTGTCGAACGTTGTGACTAACTTTTGTACGCTTATTTTTACGTACACAACGAGCTAGCATTCAAGGCACTATTTATATGAGACGTATGGAGTGGAGTGCCATTGTCTTCTCCGTGATAATTAAGAATTACTTATGAAAAACTTTCTACGTCGCGTATTGGTTACAAACCCCCGACCATCGAGCACTCTAGCAACTACGCCACCGTGACATATACGAAGTATATAAACTTAGGTATATTGAAAAATTTCGGAAATCGAAAAATTAGGGGCTGTCATCTTGATGACGATATTCCTACGTGGAATTGCGGTCAGAGAAGAAGAAGAAAATTTAAAAATTTTGTAATATATGAAATATACAACCAGATTTTATATATATATATATATATATATATATATATATATATATATATATATATGAAGAGAGAGGGAGAGAGAGAGAACTCCCGATTATCCGTGGTATTGGGTGGCATAGCAACCGGGGATAAGCTAATTCCGTGAATAATCCGACAGATTTTCAAAAGGTCAACAAAACAATTCAAATCAACGCAAAATTTATTTATATGTACGTACGCACATGCATATGTATAAATATGTAATTTATAAAGAGAAGGTTTTTTAAAAGTTACCCGTAGGTTTCACAACAAATATGTTATTTGGTTTTTCGAAATCAAACACCTCTTCTTTAGTTGAGGTTGAAGTGTCTTTAGTGAGTTTGAAGTGTTTTTAGTACCGTTTTATCACAAAGCGATGCATCGTCTTGTTCCTCCAGATATTGAATAAGTCCTTCGATGTGTGTTATAGCTGCGTCATGACTTGCTTCTTCATCTTACCCTCTCCCTCCTACTCACTCTTCTTGGAAACCATACCTGATGCTCTATCAACAATTAGTTCATCCGTAACATGTTCAACGCCCGGATCATTGGCATCGCAATCATCTGGACATCGTACAGCACAAATAGACGAGAGGAAGTAGCTCTAGCGAGGATACGAATCGGTCACACTAGACTAACGCACGGCCCACTGATTAATGAAGAAAAACAGGCTTACTGTCAGCTCTCTGCACTGCCGGTGGGACACATAATCAGTGAATGCCGAAAATTCGAAAATCAAAGAAGATATGCGTCAATTGTCGGACTCGATATAAACGAAGTGTTACAAGATAAAGAAGACGTATCACAGAAGCTTTAAATTTTTTAAACATATCGAACCTACTCGTGCTAATATAATTAAGTACGTTACTGTGTAACAATATACACTTTTTCACTGTTTTTTTTTTTATAAATATAATCCTTTTATACTGTATTAAGGACGTAAATGACCAGAGTAGTCGAGCGTCGTTTAAATAAAATATAATAAATAAATTAATACTTTTAACAATGTTTTCTTCGTCGACGTCACTTCTTCCTATAACGGATTTCGCTAAATCAGCTAAATTACAAGTAAAAATTTAAAGTATTCTCAACATTAGGTAAAATTTTCCTCCAAAACTTTACTAGCGAACGTTTTCTCGTTCGTGTTTTCCCTTTACGACAAAAAACCTTTTCTAGAAAGACCGCGGATAATTCCCAAAGCAGATAATCGAGAGTTTACTGTATAACATATATATATATATATCGAAAAATATCATAGTAAGAGGTTTTGCTATACGTATATATATTTCTCGAAAAATATAATAGTAAAAAGTTTAATTATAGCAAAATTACTAGAACATAATATATTATATATTCACCCATCCATCGTGTGGTAGTCCGATAATATATTGGTATACCATACACATATAAAGAAATTAAAATATGCTAATAGCATAAAGAAGGGGAAGCAATAAGAACCATGTTAAAACTAACATCACTCCAGCGATAGTACACCAGAAAGGAAAAAAATTAAAAGTCATTTATCTATAAATGTGCACTTGCACGCATGTATATGTACATACATACATATACATATATATATATATATATATATATATATATATATATATATATATATCATAAAGATATATATGTTTGTGAAATTATGTATACAGACATGTATTAACGGTTTGTGTAGTAAAGGTACTTAAAATTTCATTATGTGATCCTTGTTTAACGGTATTTTTAATTTAATTACACGTATTTACCAATTCGTTCATAAATAACGTAACTCGTTTGCATATTGCAAGAATATAATCAGATTTTAGGATACTCATCTTACTATTAAATGATAGTATAATTCTTCGTAATTTGCCTTGAGAATTTTTCGGCGTCAACATTATAATTTTAGAGAATTCAAAAGTGTAAGTACGTGTGTAAAATAATAAAAATACACGGGTATAATACCACGACACACCCGCGTATCTACCTACATGTAATTTATAAAGAAAATGATGATACCCATTTATTATATGTCACCGCCACTATCTAAGAATTTCAATTTTAATTCTACATTCTAGATAGCAACCTTCTACATTTAATTCGTCTACGCCCATTAAGAAGTCACAATTGCCTTGCAAAACGTGACGTCAACAGAAAAAATGTTAAGCACGACTGATTTCATTAAATATCAATAACTAACCGTGGATAGTTAAGTTTTTTTTGTAAATATTTTTTTATTATTTAAACCTAATGTACTAAAATGTTAGAAAATATATTTTTATACGCAGAATAATATTGTATTTATTGTCATTATAAAAGAACCAAAAAAAAATCTTCCAAGATTGCACTTATTGTAACTATCGTCTAATGTTAAAAAAAAAAACTAAATACAAAAGCATAATTATAGGTTGACCCAAGAAGACAGGCGGTTTTGTTGTTTTTTTTAATAACTCAAAAACTACTCGACCAAACTTTTTGAATAAAATTTTATTCAAAAATAGGAAAACGACATATTAGCTTACAATCATTTGTGGAACACAATATCGTTCAGATGACCTTCATAAATCCTACAAACGTAATTTAAGGTCCGATGGACGCGTTAAATTGATCCGACAATCAGGAAGCAGGCTCTATTATCAGCACCTTATTAATTTCAAATAGGTGAAAAAAAAATGTAAAAAGATGAAACCGAATATTGGTCGCCAACATTACAGCTAACCTGAAAGGCGACACAACAACGATTCAATCCTAGCATTCAAATTTGATGTAAACATATTTCTACATACGTCCAGTCAGAGGAAAGAGTCGGTTTTTAAACGTTGTAAAATTAAAATGTGAGATTACTTTTGTTTCTCCTTTAGACTGGGAGGATATGTGAATTATTTAGGCAATGTTACTGCTTCGTAAAAGTCGAACAATGTTTGTAAAAACAATGTTAATGTTTTTCACAGGTATAACATTGTTGTTTTTGAAGTGAAACTTCTATTGGTACATTATATATGGGATGAGCGAGTCGAATTGTATTATTTCTCTTGCGCATGCGCGCACAGCTATCCGTTATTTCGTCCAAATCTCCGCCGCACAAAGGATGTATGTACGACATAGATTTGAGAACAAAAACATTTGAGTCATCGCCATGTAAAGTTAAACATACTGGACAGTGCATTCCTATTCTTTGTGAAATTTGTATGAAATCATGAGTTTATTAAATAAGTGTCTTTTCGTTGTGCGTAATGTACACGTTCGTTTTAATATATTGAATTAATATTTATGTTCTATGATATTGCATTTTATATCGTCTTTAAACTTTACTTCTTCCCTGTGCCCTAGGCACAGATTTTTTGTAATTAGAAATTTTGAGATAGATACATGTTAAATTTCATTACTCTCTTTGTTCGCAGATGAAACTACTCGCTATTATGATATTACTGCAATATACATTATTCACAGCCTATGTGCAAAACACGGATGCTATACTGTGCCTAAACCGTTATCCAGTAAATAATCAAAGTTACCCCGAAAATCAAAGAGTAAGTAACGGATTATAAAATATTCTTTCCACAACTTAATCATATGGAAGAAAATTAAAAAATTATAATCCGATATATATATATGTTAATGTATGTGAGTATGTGTGTGTACATATATATAAAATGTTGAAACGTGGAAGGATATTGAAAAATATAATATACGCAAAATGCATATACTACATTTTTCAATATCCTATTAAGTTTCAACATAGATCATTTGTTACATTTATATATTACGGTTGAAATGCGCTACAAATTGATTAGATATATCTCGTAATCATTTTAATAAAAAGTTACGTTATCTAAATAATGAACAATGGAACTCTATATTATAATGTCGACTGCATAAATAATAATCGACGTTCAATTTTATGAAATTTTTGAAACGCGAGTTTCAAAATTTTAAGGGAGAAACAATTAATTTAAATCGTAAAAACGAATTCAAACTACCAACTATTTCACAATTAATAACTACAACTAATTAATAATTACTTTTGTTTTAAGATAAATTCTTTTTTAGTCCCCACAAACGGAGTAAATTGAATCTATGAAATTCTTCTTTTTGAAGAGAGTTCAAATAAAAAATAAATTACATTTATTGTTAGTTTAGGGTTGTCAATAAATTTAACAAAGTTTCTTCTCCTTTAAATCCATTATTTATGCTGGCGTAACTTCATTTTTTTTTAACAATAATTTCGTATTCTTTTTAATCGTTCAATTAAAATTGCTATTATAAAACCGGTAGTAATTTTTCATGCGAATATGCAAATTATTTATATTATCGGAATCATTTTTTTTCAAACGTCAACGCCTGTCTGAACCTCTTGCTTAAGATTAGCCTTTATAAAATGTCAATTTATATTATTATTAGTATCTTCTACATGCTCTAGAAGATTGCCTTCAACGATCGTAATATTCGTAGCGACTAAAAAAAAAATTAATTTAAATAATTATTCACGATTTTTAAAATTAGAAAGTTTGGAGATTACGAGGTAATAAAAATAAAATGTCACGTAGTTATGTAATTCGAATTAAATTTAATAAATCCGCTTTGATTAAGTTTTCCTTTATCGCAGGTATTTCCCTAAAATATGGTGGTCATTTTTCAATTTAAATTAGTTATATTATTTCAAACGTTGGCGCTTGTCCAAACCGCTTCTATAAAATTAACGTTTATTTAATATCTATTTTTCGTTAGTTTTGTACTTTGGAGATTTCGATGGTATTAATATATAAAACCCCGAAGATCTATTGTAGTGACCATTTATTTAAAATCGGCGTAATCTCGTACCGACTAAAATCAAGAAATAAAAAAAAAATGTATATGTACATGTTATAGTTATAGTCGTTTCGTGAGATTACCATCTACCAATCAACATTCACTTGGTTTTTATAGGTGTGTCACAAATATGATTAATTTTACATTATTTGTGCTTCTCGTAAAGACAAATTGTTCGTTTTTGTTTTCCTTTTCGCCCGATTATTATTTTATATACATGAGACACTAAAAATTACAAACTAATCAAAGCGTGGAGAAACAAGACTTCCAGCCACACCTTCTTCAAAGTATATAAAAAAAATAATCACCTTGACAGACAGTCCTCGAAAGAACTCGAAAAAATTATGGAATGTCGATAAAGCCTTCGTTCATGTTTTTTTAAAACCAGTTCAACTACATCCGTCATAAATTTACGCTTTAATTCTGCTCTCTTTATATATCTTGCTTTCGACGTCTAAATACGTCGCCAAATTTTGTAGGATTATATATTCTTTTGAATTAAAAAAATCGTTTCCATTTCCATGGTAAACGATAAATAATAAAACACAAGGGAAACAATTGACTTCGTAAATTTAATCGACAGTTATGGCGAAACCCCGCAATATTTTATGATTAAATTTAACATCTTCTATATTCTAATACAGTTGTCTGTATGTATAATTATTAAAAACAAAACTGCACTCAATACGAAAATTTTATATATATATATATATATATATATATATAATTCGTCTGAAAACGTCTATTAGATACATGAAAAAAAAGTAAAACTTTTCCTTTAGAAATATAAAATTGCAATTTTCTAATTTTAATTTTCTTTTTATAAAATAAAAATTAGAAAACAACAAACGTATTTATACCACATTTATAGAAATTGTTATTGTATACATAAATAATAAACGCGCAAAGCTTAATAAAACACAACTCAATATCCGAAAAACGGTAACCACTTCGTTTAAAATCATGCGAAAATAAGGTTATTGACTTTGTTACCATAAAATAATGCATTCTCCAACGTGTTATATGCATTTAAAACAATTGTTGTGCTTTGATAACATTTGATTTCGCGAATTAAAATTAAACTTGTTCTAAACATAATTATCCATAACACCAGCTAAATATTCGTTCAAAATGAATTAAATAATCGTCAGTAAATACCTAAAAACGTATCTGATAGCGTTTTCATCCGTCATAAAGGGAGGCATTGAGTTTATACACACGTCTAGAAAAATCGTAAATCGAGAAAAATCGTAAATCGTTATTTTTAAAACACAATTTACATTTGCACAAAAACGACTAATGACAAAAAAAACATCATCGAAAACTATTTTTTAAAAAAATGCGAAACAAGTTAGCGATTAAAAACAACGATGCTAACGCTAACGGTATACGCGCTTGTGCAGTTAAAAATTTTCGCAGGAAAAGAAATATACACTTTTAATAAGTTTCGAATTTTCGCGGGAAATAATGTGTTTAAAAATATCGCGGGGAAATTTTTCATAATCGCAACTATACACAAATGCGATTTGTACTATTGACAATAAAATAAATGTTAATATAATAAAACGAAAACAGACAATTAAATTATAAAAAACATTAATAAAATATAAAATAACATACGTGCAAGATCTAAACCGTCCGGTAGATGAATCTATATCGTCTGTTGAAAAACAGCAAATGGTCTAAGATAATTATTATAATCTCACAGCATGTTTGAAGAATTCCGACGTAAAAAATCAAATGCATATTCCATGTTTTATAAAAAAAGTTAAAAATATTTTAAAATAACCATAAATATAAAGAAGCATCCAAATGAAACACACCGAGAACCGCAGAACAAATCAGAGTAGTATAATCACAAACACTAAAATAACGCACAACCTACCCCATTTTGCATAGCTACTTTTAAATAGTATTAACAAAATATGTATTTTTCTAAAAAATTATGTTTAAATAATTTTACAATTTTGTAATTAATTATAATAACTTTGAATAAATTTGTTTGCAATTAATTTTAAAAATGAAAAATATTCATAAACTTATTACCCCTTCACGGCTTAGGCAAGATCAAAGTGTAGTATCTGTTCTTATCAACTTAAATTTTGTTAAAAAATTATGTTAAAACTATTTCAAAAAGTTTGTAATTAATTATAATAATTTTCAATCTAGTTCATCATAAAATTTGTTTGAAAATAATTTTAAAAAAATATATATATATTGAATTCATCATCGATACTAGAGCGCTCCAATCGGTAACATTTGATACCAATCCTAGAATATTATCATTAACGTTTATTTATTTTAACCATTGTTTGAAAAAAGTATAATTTACTTTTTAAAAAACATTTAATCGTGCGCAGTGGTTTCAATAAGTATATTTAGTCATTTTAAATTGAGTATCCGATAAATGACGGTTTCTCTGTTTCGATTTTATTGATTTAGTAAATTGGTTCCGAAAATTAATTTTTTTTTTCAAAATCTTTTTAGCTTCAACGAAAAAATTTTCGTCACTGGTCATTTTTATGCGAATGTAATTTGTGCACCAGAAATGGGCAATTTGGAAGACATGTATAAACTTACTGTTAGCCGCTTTATGAAATTTTTAATGAAAATGCAGCATTTTATAAATCAGTCAATTTTCGATTTAAACTTATTATGTAATACGATAGTAAGATTTGATTAATTTCACTAATAGCGTATTTTCAACAAAAAATAAAACATCATAAAGAAAAGAACCCACTTAAACTAGTTACTAGTGTCACAGATGTATAAACATTAACCAAACTAATAGCCGGCGTCACAGATGTCAAAATCGACATTACAAAAATCATTATGTGTACAACAAATTTTTAAAATATGTTTTAAATTAAAAATGAGGACCGAAATTTTCAACTTCGAAAAGATACAGTTATTAAAATACAACACAATCGAAAAAACGTAATTCATTTTTTCCAAAATTAAAAAAAAATTAAATAATATTTGTTAGATATATTTGGTTTCCCAATTTTTCTGGAACTCGCATATTTTAAATTCCAACTTTAGGAATTAGAACCATTTAAAAGCTTATAACTTTTTTAACATGTCTTTATTAAACATTTAAGTGAATTAATGCGCTAAGTTGATGAAAAATCGAAACTAAATACGTCTGGGGCATGAACTAGATCATAATCTTTCAATCTCGATGTTTAATTAAGTGAAAATGTTATAAATAATGTTGGCAACTTTATTAACAATAATGTGAAATAGACGTCATTCATTGATGGTCTTTTGCGCCTTCAATTCTGGTAAAAAGCGTTGATTATTAAAAGTAAAACATTGTAAATCTACTTTTCTTACAATATTCAATAAATCGGAAATATTTAACTGACCTGTTCTTATAAATGTACAAAACTTCTTTATATATACATTTTGATACAACTATGACAAGTTGTTTTTTTTTAACGAAAAAAAGGTTTATTAATATTTATCAAAAACGCTAACGTAGTAAAAATATTAAATAGAGAAGAAAATTCATGAAGGTTTACTTTCGGTAATACTTCCAAAACAGAACTAATTTTATATTATTCGTTAATTATAGTTTCGCTCGTTTCGAAAAATTCAGTATTTTTTTAATAAACCTATTACTTATAATTATCAATCCATTACATACTTATTTAATTTCTGAGAATTTATTCCATTTCATTTCAGACGATGACTAAAGGAATTATTATGTTAGCGCTACAACTTGATTATTTATTATCGCAAATGGCCGATAAACAAGAAAACATACTATTCGCCCCGATTAATATAGTTAAAACATTGGGAACTATATTATTAGGAGCATCCGGTGAAACGGAAAGAGAACTGGCCTTAGTTTTAGCAATGGCCGTTGGAAAGAAGCTTGCTTACAAGTAAACGAATTATAATTTTAAGTTGAAATTAATTATAACTTTTTCGTATTCTGCAATAATTACTCAACTATTTGTTCGGAGCGCTCTATTATATACGGCTGAGAAACGTGAACTACATTGAAATAAGGAAGATTAAAACCTTAAACCTTTAAAATTTGGTGATATCGTAAAATTGTAAAAATATTATGGGTGGACGAAATGACAAAGATATTCTAGAAAAAATTTAAAAACAATCGGAGTTTGGAATAAATAAATAACAAATATAATCGGACATTAAATTACAAATTAGAAATAACATTTCAATTTTTTTTTTTAGTTCTGCGTGCAGTCCATGGTGTTCGCAAAATTTTTCGATAGCACTTCATTTCAAAGGCTTCCAGTTTCCTTGTCGATACCAAATTTATAGTCCATGTTTCCGATCCGTATGCCAGGATCAAAAACACCAGGGTTTTTAATAAGTCTGTTTTTGTATATTTTGTAATTTTGCGGTCCTTCCAAATCTTTGATAATTTCCCTAATACTCCGCTTGCAAAGCTATCCTTATTTTTATTTCTTTGTCCGAACCACCTTGATTTGTTATGCAGGCTCCCAAATATATTATTTCTTCGCGTATGGCAATATCTTTAATTAATTTTCTGGTTTGTGTTGTAGTTGCTTCATCTCTATTGATTACTAAGAGAGAGCATTTTGATCTATTCAGCTTCAATTCCAACTCATTACTAACAACTTCAATTTTATTTAGTAGTTGGTTCATTTCTTCCTCCGAATTTGCAATCAGAGTTCGGTCATCGGCCAATCTCAAATTGAATATTTTTTTCCTCCTATAGAAATTCCACCTTCTCATCCTTGTATTGCATTATTTACAATGTATTCTCCATAAACATGAAACAGTATAGGCGACAGGCAGCATCCTTGTCTTACGTCTTTGTGCACCTGAAATTGGTCCGATAATTCATTTTCTATTTTACCATAAGTCTTGTTATTTATATACACCTTTTGTAACAAGAATATCAAGTGTTTTGGTATACCAGTGAGATGCAGATTTAACACTACGTCCATTCAATAAATAGTAATGTTCTACTAAACGAACAGTTTGGTTTTATATTTGGCTACTCAAGTACGCGTGAAGTAGAATATCCATTAATAATAATTTAAATTTTCATAGATGTACTGGCATAATAGTATTCTGTATAAAATAATTAAATTTCGGTATCCGTGTACAAATTACTTATCGTTAGTTAACTAATAAAAAAACATTTCATGTAATCAACTTTTTAAGCGAGTCTTCTAATAAAACATACAGGACGGGGTTATCAGGGAAGTATGATTGGACTATTCCCCATTTTGAACACTGTTAAACAATATTTTAAAATTACCATTCGTGCATCAAACACAATGTACAGACGTTTACAGAAAGCTCTAGTTTCTATTTTTACGTAAGAAGCATAAACTAAATGCAAAAAATGTCAGACTATTTTTGAGGCAACCACCGCCTGAAATTATCATTAACCATAACATTATTAGTTATATTATATATATATACATATATGTAATACTTAGTTTATTCGATTTCAGCATACCTGAACTACACAAAGAGATGGGTGTATTGCTCACAAAAGTAACTACCGAAAACCCGGGCGTCACTTTCGGAACTAATATCAATATAGCTGGCGGTGTATTCATACAAACCGACACTCCTGTTTGTAAGTCTTACATGAATATGGTCAAAAATATCTACAGAACTGAAATAACAGCTCTCGATTTTGTAAATAACGGATATCAAGCGGCGAATTACATAAATAGGTAAATATGTGTTGACATTAAAAACTAATTATACTTATACAAATTTGATTTAAACGTTAAAATAATTAAAATAACGCGGATTGTCAGTAACTATACATTAGAAGTTAAAAAAACGAAAAGATTGCTTACTTCTCTAAATGCAACCCGCGTTCACTCACCGGTATTATGTCGTTTTACTAAAACTGACGTTTAATCTAAATTCTCATTTATCTTTTTTTTTTTAAAACTACATTTCCCGTCGAAGAAGTTGCGTATCTATAATAGTGAATAGCCGATCATTTATAATTTACTTACCTTCGCGCCATATTGGATATATCGTATGTTTTATGTATTCCTTCATTGGACTTTGTAATCATTACTTGTTCTATACGCGTGTACGTGTATTAATGCATGTGTATGTGGGTAGCGCTCCACTGTGAATTCGATCCCAGCTCGCGACATAGAGTTTATCATCATTACGTATTATCACGGAGAAGGTAGTGACATTTCGGTATAAGATCATTATCCTCAACGTTGCATAGTGACCTGAATGCTGGTCGATTGTACTTAAAAATAACATATAGGGCTAGTCACGATGTTCAACGACATATACATACTTCTTTTTTACCTATATTACATCATTGTATTGCTGTAGGCCTCCCTTAATAATTTCCGTCCTCTTCTATCTTGTGTTTTCCGAAGACACTGAGTTCCCTCTCTATCGACAATATCGTCCGTCCATCTCCTGTTTGGTCTTCCTTGGCTTCGTTTTGCGCCATGTGGTATCCATACCACGAGTTATTTTGCCAATCTCCCATGACATTGTCTACCAATATGACCCATTTATTCTTCGCTATTCTTTCAACGATATTTTCGAACATTGTTTCCAACTGATTTTTTCTGTTTTTATTTTATTCTTTATTCTGTGATATTCGACCCATCCATATGTTAATTTGTCCGAGTAGATCTGGGCTTGTTTGTTCTTTTTTTGTTGTAAAAACTTTACCTAATTATACAAATTCATCTAACTTTTCCACCTCGAATTTTTGTAATTTTATTATATACATCCGGTTTCTGTTGTCGATTTTGATCGTATTTCATATACTTAGTTTTCTGTGTATTTATTTTCAAACCTATAATTTTTACAACTCTTTCCAGTTCCTCTAACAATGTCTTGTCACTCATCTTTAACTTAAGCTATGACCACTATATCGTCCGCAAAACGTAAATGGTGTAGGTATTTTCCTCCGTTGATGTTTACATCTTTTGAACTATATAATGCTGTTGTAAACAATTTGGGAAAGAAAGTATCTCCTTATCTTTTATCTTACGCATTTTAATATTGGTAAAGTCGATATTGTTTCATACATGTTCACGCTGGCTGTTGCAGAGTTATATATATATAGTAGTTTCAGTCTTTTTTTGTGTGTGCTTCATTTTTCTTAATATTGATTTTTTTCTTCGATTACAGTAAATAAGTCCAGGTGAGACAGTGACAAAACAGCCTATGTTGGCTTGCCCAGAATGTGTTGTTTAGCTGGGCTTCTACCTATTTATAGGTTAATAAGGGTTGTCAAGCAACGTCCCTTACCAATTCCGAGTTAATGGATCTTCATTTTCATCATTTATTAAACAAATAAATAATTTTTCATTCCTCGCATAACAACAGTATTTTCTTCTTCCTTTTTTGGCGAAACAACTATTTTTCAATTCAATTAACGCACAGCATTATTCTATAAACCCTACTTGGTTTTATTTCATGTTATGTTTTTTTTGTTCGCACTTTCCTACTGCGAAAGCATCGCCCTCACACTCACAGCATCTAGCAATATTTTTTCGCAAGTCTTCGAATCGTATTGTCCATAGTAGAATTCTCTTAAATAATCGGACCATTTTAAAGATACACGACTACGTGTTCCATCTGATTTCCACTTTAATGAACAGCGCCTCGAGTCCATTTGCTCGAACTAGATGACCAAAAAAAAAAAAAAAAATATTCAATTCGAACATATACTTCTTGTTTCGTCGATCTCCTTAATATTCCTGTTAATAATAAATCTTTTTGTCGTGAGTGATACTTTCGTTGTGCTAAATTTTCTGTTACAATTATTATGATATCCTTCATTGATTACGTCATAACGACTATACCCTGTACAACTCGGATGTAGCAGATTGTTTGTTATATATATGACCGTCGATAACTATCGTATATTATATGTAAACAAGAAACATGCCCACAGTTGTCAGTTCTCCACTGAGAATAGTATACATTATGTCAATATTAAATTAACAGTATAATTTGATGCATTTATCGAACAAATTACCGATTATTTTTCACGCATAATTATTTTTTCTCGCCATTCTTGTCGCATCATAAGAAGGAAAAAATGCAAATTTTCACGCACATCTTGCGAAAGTTCGTGTCGGTTTCATCGTCATAAATGATTTAGTCCCTAATGGCCAATAATCACAATTTTCCAAAATTTCACCTTTTTTAAACGGTAATTTGACGCGAATAAAAATATGTTTATAACTTGAAATTAAAAATGAAAAAAATAATTTTCAAAATATGAAAAAAATTAAGAATATTTTATCTGCCCGTATGTACATACATACATATATATACATATGTATATATATATATATATATTCATTGTCGCTTGGCGTAGTTGCTAGGGTACTCGACTGTTAACCCGAAGGTCGAGGGTTCGAAATCAACACGCGGCAGAAAGTTTTTCATCATTATATAATTCTTAATTATCATGGAGAAGACAGTGGCGCCCCACTCCGTATAACATCATATATGCGCAAAGAGTACCTTAAATGCTAGCTCATTTTGTACGTAAAATAAACGTACAATGGCTAGTTACGATATTCGGCAACTAACAATACGACGATGATAATTATATATATATATATATATATATATATATATATATATATATATATATAATCATCGTCATGACCATTCATCTATATCGCGTATAAAGACATCGGTACTGATATCTAATCTTGTCTTTCTGAATAGGCGTTTTTACATTAAACTTACACTCCGTATAAGACTTAATTTCTAAATATAAACAGGTACATACATACACATATTGCGCGTTGCGATATTTATAAAAAAAAATTAAAATTGTGAGTTAATATGCCACAAAGATTAAAATGATATATAGGAACTTGTTAAGCCGGTTTTTACTCTGGTTCATAAAAATTATTATTGTATTTCCTTCTAGCTGGATAGCGAAGAAAACGAATAATAAAATTACCAACATAGTAGAACCACCGGTTGCTAGAGATACTAAAGTATTATTCGCAGGATCTTTGTACTTCAACGGAGATTGGGAATTCCCATTTTCTCACGCGGCGACTAGAGTGTAAGTATATTTAATGTATTAGTTAAAAAGTCATTTCGCAAATCTAAAAATTTTTAATATTTATCGTATTTGTAAAAGCTATTTTGACTATAATCGATGGTTTAAAGTAAACCATCGATTAATTACATCGGAACAGGTTTACATCGATTTTCGTCTATCGTCCTAGTTGACCTTGTCTTTTTTTTCGTAGTCTCCTCTCACTTGTGTCCGTGAACTTCGTAATTCTCCGTGTTCACCGCTTTTCCGTATATTACCCATTATACTTAAAATTAGACGCAATATAACGTTTGTAGTAATTTCCGTTACATCCATGTAAACTTCAATTTTATCAAGTCGTTTTGTATCTCGACTAGAAAATAAATAAGAAAATATTCAAGGTCAAACTCGAGTTCTACTAAAGACAAAAGTACAATTTTTTAATTATCTCTATTTTATCGTATATTTGGTTCAACATTTGCGATCAAACTGATAAACTACGATAATATAATTTCTACGATGCTTCTGAACTGTACCATTTTTTTAATCTATTTGATGTTTTCCTAAAACCTATATTTCTTCGCAGTTATGTACGTCGCAATCTGTCATATTTCATTTCTTTAGGTCATATTTACAATATTGTGTTTTATATATTTTTTCATATGTTCGATGTTTTATTATAAAGGCTGTATTTCGACTGATTTCCACCGGGCAATATTTCGCTATCGCCTTTTCAGCCTTTCTTTTATTTCATACCCGAGAAAACAGACTGAGGTAATTTTTAATATTAAGCGCTTAACTTCTACACTAAGAAGCATATGAACAGAACGCTGAAAACGTTATCGGTACACTACGATATTTTTTATTTTAAAAAAAAAATTTAGTAATAATAATAAAAATAAATATAATCCTAATAATGCACACATGTATATAATAGTTATGGCGATAAGTTAAAAAAAACAATACATACGGATTAATAAAAATTTTTGAAAAATAAAACAATAAGCGATAATTAGTATGTTCAGTCTACATTTAACAAGCGAATAAAAAGTAACCATATATCAATCGGAGTTGGAATAAATATATATATATATATATATATCATCATCATCTTTTTGACAAAAGATAGCGTACAACAACTTTGAACCAAACCAAATCATATTTTCCATTTTCCAGGCTGCGTCTATTATTTCATTTAGTTAAATCCGGTTGTTATTATTTCCATTCTTTCTTCCCGCTGGCGGTTTTCCTTCAATCTTGCCTTGCATTGCCAGCAAAAATATTCCTTCTTCCCTGATCTTATGTCCCACATACTTATGTTTGTTTCTCAGTATATCTTCTATCAGCGGTTGTTGATTCCAATTCTCTGGAGTATTTCCATATTCGTTATTTTTGCCGTCCATGGTATCCTCCACATTAGCTGTAATGTCTACATTTCGAATACACGTAGCCGTTTAATGCGTTCTGCATTCAATCTTCAACCGACATTACGTAGCATTGATTTACTCTGATTTTGGTTTCCATTTGTAACTTTCGATCTGCTAATACTGTTCGTAAATTGATAAACGATTGTATCACCATTGCAATACGCTACCTAATTTCCTCGATGTCTCGGCCATCAGTCGTGAACAGAGAACCCAAATACCTGAATTCCTTAACTGATTCGATTGTTTCATTTCCTACCTTTAGTTTTTGCTTCTTTATTGGACGTTCTTGTGAATGTCATTATTTTTGTTTTCCCAACATTTATATTCGTACCACCCAATTTCCTTCCTTCCTTGTTCAACTTGTTTAACATAATCTGCATTTCGCCGGAACTTTTTCACCTGCGTTTCTAATATATCCGATTGAGCGCCCGTTGATCTTTATGTCAGAATTATTTATACTTGCATTTTTCATTATCTCTTATGCGTATATGTTGAAGTCTGGGTGAAAGCGGGCACCCTTGCCTTACAGCTTTCTTTATCCGGCATGTTTTAACAGAAGGTTCATCTTTTATTCTAACATTTCCATATTGTTATACATATATAATTATTAATTACGTAAAAATGTTATAAAGGTTATCACGAAAAAAAAAAAATAAACTGTGCAGGAACTAAAATATAATTTATATAATTTAATTTCAATAAGTTATTATACACGCACGTTCGAAACTTTTTTCGGTGTAAACCGCATACGTTTTTTCACTTTGTGACGTTTCGAAAAACTCTGCAAGGCACTGACATAAAAGAAAATTTCGTTTTTATTAACGTAATGCCTGCAAGCATGCATTGCAAGAGAGCCGAAATCAGCGTGTGGGATTTTTACCTGCTAAAAACCACCTCCCTCGATAAAACAAAAGGGACTTTTCATATATTAACGAAGGTGCCGGCACAAATCCAGAGACCTCCAAATCAACTTATTGCGACGAAAGAAGGTATGAAATTATATAGGCCTTCTTTTATCAGTTACGAATAATTAAAAAGTTTATACCGAAGTTAAAAAAATAGAAAAGAAGAAGAAGCACTGTATTTCTTATTATTAAGTTACATGCACATAAGCATATTAAATTTTTTAAAAAATGAACAATGTACCCGTACCGAAATATAAAACAAAAATTCTTCCCAGACAAACAAAAAATAGAAAAGCTTATATGATAGGCTTATAAATATCAAATGTATAAATTACAGGAAAAATTTGTATAAAAAACTTGTTCCAATATATTAGAATAAAATTATAACTTACTCTATCACAATATAATATCTTAAAAATATCTTAGTCTATTTGCTGATACTAGAATTTAATAACCGGCTTACTATAAACAGATAGGTTTTATATGTCTGTGCTTGTACCTCTTATATCTGTGTCGCAGAGACTGGTAGTCGTAATCTCCTATCGAATGTATTACTACATTATCAGATTTTTTTCGCTGTATTTTTAATGATTTCCTGTATGTACGGAAACGTTAAAATATCATGCATAGATTTAATTTTAGTAAAGCTTGGTTTATTCAAGATAATTCTTAAACAATGATTTACATAAAATAGTAATAATAAAAAATAACGAAGAAAGAAAAATTCAACATCAAAACATTGGTATAAATGGTATAACTGAATAATAATTATCTTCAAGATGAAATAGAAAAGGGAAATAAAAAGAAAGAAAAAATTATAAAATAATAAATAAATAGAATGTTCTCGTCTTATAAAATTGGAAAATAAACTTCAGTAGATTATAAATCGGTATTACTACTATCAATATAAAATAAAACCACCTCTTTATGAAGAGGGAAAAAAGTAAAAGATTTTAAGATAAAAATAAAGAATAGTTCACACTCCGCTATAAGAACTGCATCGGAAATTTTAAATTTAAATCGCACTACCTGTTCCGCTAACAAGAAAAAATCTTTCCAAGAAGACATACATCAGTGCAGTTAATGCCGGACTTACAACACAGGGCAGATAAACAGAGTATGCCGGAACAATGTCGTGAAGTTAAAAAAAAAAAAAAACAACAAATAGGCGTGATTTATGCCGAAAAAATTTTGAACGTATAATTAAAATTGTGTATTCGCATTGTGGAAATGATTAATAAAACAACGGATAATTGTGAAAGATCTATTTTTTGTTTAATTTTTCGATAATTTCGATTTATTATGTTTATTAAATTTATATCGCGCGAAATTTTTAACTTTTCACGAATGGATAGGACAGTTGTTCCGGTATATTTATTTAATTATAACTTTTTAAATTGATCGTCGAATATATAGGTAATTTTAAATTTTGAATTTATTAATTTTCGATTTTATTTTTTTATAATTTTTCCAAACAGGCAACCGTTCTATCTCGGTAGCGAAGGTAAAAATTCTAAAGAAAGCGTTCGCATTCAAATGATGGCCAATAGCGGACAATTGCCTTATTATCAGGATAAAAATTTAGGTTACACCGCTATCGGTTTGCCGTATAAGAATCGCGAAATAGTCATGTTCGTCGTATTGCCCAATATTAACGTAGCGTTGAAAAACGTATCGGCCAAAATGAATTACAGCGATATCGAAAATATCGTTAAACGATACACGATTCGTGAAATGTTTTACGTGATGCCGAAAATGAAATTATCGACTAAGTTCAATTTACGTAATCCGTTGGAAAAACTGAACGTACGTTCGATGTTTAATCGACGTCGAGCTAATTTTAGTAATTTAGCCGATGACGTGTACGCCGACGAAATTATCCATCAAGTCGAAATGGAAGTCAACGAAGAAGGTACAATAGCGGCCGCGGCAACTGTAACCGGAGTTAATCGAGGCGGCTCCGATATATTCCGAGTAGATCGGCCGTTTTTATTTTTCATCTATCACGTTAAAGTGGAAATAATTACGTTCTGGGGAAGCGTCGTCAGACCGACCCCGATTGAAACAACGTAGAAGCGAACTAATCGTGGTAAATTTTTTGTCCGCGTTATCGCGTGAGAAACACCAAACGGTTTTCTACTACCTCGTTTCTATCCACTAAAATAAAATAAAAGACGACTTCATTTTTATTTCGCTGTTTTTTTTTTTTAATATTTCTTTTTTTATATATATATTAGTATCGTAATCTTCTTCTTCGTGTCGGGTGAAGCAGCTTACAGTACGTATTTCTGGTAATCCGAGAAATCAATTACCTTCCAGTTTCGTGACGTCTTCGAAATTGCATTTAACCGGACAAACTTTACACGAAAATAAGTGAGCGATAGACTGCTCCTCGTTAAACGTACATAGTGAATTTTATGAAATACCTCATTTTTTCAAATTATCGTCGGTTCGTCTAACTTGTGTCCGCGATCTATTGAAAGACTTTTATCGGGCATAGTTTAGGTCTGCATTTAACATCCATATTATATAAAATACGTCCTTAATCTTTGAAGGGCAGGATGGTGTAGAATAAAAAAAAAAAACTGAGGGGCAGAAAAAAAATACGCGTTATATTAATAGTGCATCAGCGGAAACGCATAGTGTTGTCACGTACACAGCTGGTGTTAAAATCGTCTCAAGGCTATGTAACCGTCTAACTCAGGTGTTCAACATAACTGATGATGCGGGTGGTTCCACTGTATAACCACAGCCCTTCAAGATCTCCAAATTTTTCTCGAAAATTAATTTCTTAACGTAAAGTTTCCAACTAAAAATGTTTATCCATAAAGTTTTAATTGGTTTGAGAGTGAGGTAATGAACTTGAGATTTTAAATATATATACGGCGACATAAGTATAATTGGAAACTAGGTATTAGATATCTTTTTAATCGCAAAAAAGCTTATTTTTAATCGCAAAAAGCTTAATTTTGCTTTGCTTAAATTGTTTAAAAACCTACCTTTTCTACGAGTATTATATAACTATATATATTTAAAAAAAAAAAAACATTTTGTACGCTGACTTCATTTGCGTTTACCACGAACGTTACATTATTATTATTATTATTTTAAATAAAATTCGTTAATTTTATTTATTTTTTGTCAAAATTTGTTGATTTTGTATTTATTTTTAAGAAAAAATTTACACAACAGCGAAATCGGTGGGTACTTTCAGAATTCTTATTGTTCAATTATATATATATATATATATATATATATATATGCATATGAATACCTATTTTATATATATTTTGTTTTTTATTGTTCTTATTTATTACATTTTTTATTCGTATTGTATTTATAGAACAAAACCGTAAGCGCCGAATTAGATACGATCGATTCGTAATTCGATTTCGCGAATATTAATTAATAATTTCTAACCCTTTAATTGTTTATTTCTATAAATAAGAAACATTTGATTGACACAAAACATCTCAATGCTAATAATATTTATATGAACGCATTAAAAAATCAATAGAATCATTTAAAAAACTGTGTTGTAAAATCAACATACTGTACCTTAAAAACGAAAATAAAAAGCTGTATTTTACTAATTAATGTACCGAAATTTTTTATAATTTAACATCAAAAATTGATAACGCGAATTTTTAAAAAGGAATTACATACGTAACAATCCTGGTAGTATCAAAATATAGTAAACTATAATTATACTTAGAAGTAATTAGTTGGTAAATCAAAATTTATCGATGTACGACTGAAAGGCCTAATCTACAAAATGTTGCTGTGTAAAGCAAATTACTTTCGAGATTTAAAACATTCGTCGAATTTTCACAGATATCGTTTAAAACTCGTAAATTATAAAAGTTCAGAAAAGTTTAGAATTTTTAATATTCCCAATTTTTTATTATCAAATCTTTCGATTAGTGATGTCAATCATCTGAAAAGTACACTACTTATAATAGTTATGCGGTATCTAATTCTGGTGCATTCTTTCATTATACAATTGTTCAACTTTATATTTCATATTATCTACGAGATATACTTTGCGTATTCCCCGTGTTCTTTTACAGATTTATTAGTTCTTCGATTATCTTCTCTTAATTTATCTGTGATTTCTTATTACGCGTTCTACGAAATTACATCTCCTTATAATAACGACAAGAACAAAAAATAAATAAAATGAAAATCAATTTTTAGACAAACCCCTCAATTATTCCACATTTTTATTTATTAATTTTAATTTTAAACTTAATAATGACCAACAGTTTTAACGAGTAGAAAAGAAGCCAATAGATGGTGTTATCCGTCTTAAATATATACTCCACAGACATGCCAGCTTTCTTATTATCCATTTCTTCGTTACGCGCGAATAACATCTTGTTGCCATTCGCTAACTAACTCTCGCATTGGGTACTCATCCAGAATATAATCCATTGTTTGGTATTCCACAGTCGCAGCTGCTAAGTACCTATTTTTTAAAAATATCCTTCTACGTTGAGTCGCTTAACCGGTTAAATATTATACCATTGTTTGCTTTGTAAATCGAAATCCAAGGGTTTGTTGTTCGAATTAGAGATCACTAAGCAGTGATCTAGATACATTAGTTCTATCAAAACATTCCAACAAATATATCGACACGGATCGCGGCGCTTACGTTATATTATAATCTATTTGTTTTTTTTTAAATAATTTTAATTTTTCTTCCTATTAGTACGTTAGTTTTTTCATATTTACGTGGTTATCAATGAAAAAATAATTTCGTCTATTATTCATTCGCTGTACCGTTATTACCACGTTATATATATATACATATTTTGTTTATATATACATAATTTTAATATAAAATACTGATGATAAATATATTACTATAGCAGCTTACTGTGGTAAGGTATTTTTACTGGTACATAAGGTATTTTTACTGGTACACAGTTATCATAATCTGTACTATTGCATATAAATTTTACTACGTAAATATGCCGTTGTTTTGTTTGTAATGTATATATATATATATATATATATATATATATATATATATATCTATATATATATATATATATATATATATATATATATATATATATATATATATATATTATATGTTATTTTATATTATATTATATATATATGTATATATACATATTACATATATGTATCGTATAAAATTAAACCGACGAATGGAGGAAGTCTTTCATTTTAAGTCTGTGTGTATTATTTAAAATTTTAATTATGATAATAAAACTGTTGCTTTTTTTTAAAAAAAAAATTTCATTTACAACACTTACCAACCGTAATGGCACATTAAATGTGGCGGCGCACAAGTTAAAACTGAAATGTGCGTCAGAGCGTTTAAATGGGTAACTACTAAAGCCAATAAAATGTATATATATATATATAAATTTAATATCTTAGTATAAGATGACTTGCTAAAGAATCCTGTCCAGTAACAGGGTTTCATTTATTTGTCCTCTTTAATCTACGAATATCCGCAGAGTTATCTAACAGCGAAATTGCCTCTTCACGTATTCAGGTTCTTGGAATCATATCTCAGCGAAACATTCTTTTCCGTAAAATCAAATATATCTAATATGAGCAGGGATGCCTCAGGGTAGCGTGCTGGGGCCGCTATTACACTCCATATACCCTGCTATTCCCACTCTGCCTAACGTTGGAATTGCTACTTTTACAGATGACACGGCTATTCCGTGTTCAGATGAGTACCTAATAAGGACAAATAGGCGTCTACAACTGGTGATTGACAAATTATCGGACTAGTTAATGACACGGCGTATCAAAGTAAATAAAAACAAATCGATGCACACAATTTTTACTAATCGGAGATTAAATGATAGTAATGTAATGTTGAACGGCAATATTATCCCATCAAAAGACGAAGTCAGGTACTTGGTAATATACTTGGATAAACGGTTAGCGTAGGAGAAACATATCGTAACAAAGCGCACTGAAATACGCATTAAAATTAAACAGATGTACTGGCTTTTAGGGAGAAAGTCAGAACTAACAGTTGAAAATAAGCTGTTGCTCTACAACCAGGTCATCAAACCAGCCTGGAAAAACGGGCGCCAGCAGTAGGACTGCTCGAAAAAGAGTATTCAAAAAAGAACACAGCCCTCCATCTTCTCTGGATCGCGTATATTTTTACGTATCCGTTAAACGAGCGTCAGACAAGAAATATCGATTCTCCTTACGTGTCATATCCGAACGAAATTTAGTTTAGCAATGGAAAAAACTAAATAAATAATAGGTCGTGTATAATTTAGACACGGACTAATATATTCTATTAGATCTGGGACAGATTATATCTGAAGATAATTCGATTCTTGAGTTCGAGCTGGCTGTGTCGTCCAAGACGTTTGAACCGTGTGATCCACAAGAGTTGCCAGTGGATTCACATGATTCGTTATTCGCTGAATGTAACTGTCGCTGTATCGCCCGATCACCTTAACAGTGGATATTTTAAGATCCCTGCGTAAGTCATCGTTCCGAATATACCATGGTGATGATGAGATGCTGCGTAGCAATTTATCCTGAAGTCTCCAAATAATGTTAACATTAGAATTGCTGGTTGTTCCCCCCCCAAATCTGCACGCCGTATGTTTATTTTGTATATTAATAATTTAGTATTTACCAAGTATCTAATTTAATTTGTTGTACTTTAAATGAATTTTCATTTCGCTATTATATAATGTTTCCGTGTAAGCCGTTGATCAAGGTGTAATCCCAAATATTTTGCCTTGTATGATACTGGAACGAATTTATTTTATTTAAATATACTGGTACATTTTTACCTTTGTTTAATGTGAATTTAACTTGATTTTCCATAAATTAAACTACCTTTCAAAATTTGTTATATGATGTTACAGTTTATTCGATACTAATGTTGGGTTTTCGTCAGTTGTTAGTATGACGGTGTCGTCTGCAAACATATAGTGTTAATATTTTCTGACATATAAATCTGATATAACACCAGTCCTGGTACGCTACTTTTCGCATGAATGTTAGAATAAGCACCATTTACATTAATGTGTAGGTAACGATTTGTAAGGTACGTTTTAAGCAACGTGAAATTAGCGAGGCAATTTATGTATGGAGTAAACCAGTGTGCCAGACTTTATCAAAAGCCTTTTCTATATCCAGAAAAAGGAGTGCAGATATAAATACATATATAGATGCATATGTGAGTTTGTATAATCCGTCTTCACGACTTGGCGAATACGACGTGGTAAAGTAATTACAATTGATTATACATATATAGGTGAGTGTGTACATACATCGAAGATTTTCGGATAAACATTTAATATATAACAATCCACGAATTACGTTGTTTTGTTATTTTTTTTTAAATAATTTTTAACACATCTAAGTCGATAATTTTTTTTTGCAATTGGTAACGAAAAATTCTCTCCGGAGTAAAAGAATTAATACCTTATTTTTCAACAATTTTAATTAATGTATACACAATTTCAAGAAAAATATCCTTAATGACCGATACCGCAAAAATGATTATACGTGTATTTACAATTAGTGTGATACATTTATTAAGGCGATGCCCCGTAAAAAAGAACGAATTGCGATCACACACCACTCTCATCATCGTGTAAACGACGTCTAACATTTGGTGTTGCGTGTTTAGAGAGGGAAAAAACAAACAAAAAAATATAATGTAACGAAATACGAGTTTGTATTCGTAAAAATTTATTATATTACTAGATTAGTTTAATGTACCTAAATTTCGAACGCCCGATGATAATCGTTGTACAAATATAGATATAAAATTTTAATAAATACAAAGGGAAAAATTAAACGAATCTTCCGATAATTATCTTACTTTATTTTTTAGCGAATGTAACTTTCATAGCGCTAGTCGGAGTTATTTTAAAACCATTCAAAGCCGATTTAGCCGTTTCAGCTTGAACTTCATTTTCGAATTCTACGAACGCTATATCGTGTCTGTTAGGCACTAAACGGACCTCTTTAAATCCTGGGAATCTGCGTATAAAGAAATTCGCACGATAAATTTCATAAACGAAAATAAAAAATTTACGGTAATAAACAAAAAAGAGTACCCTTATTCGGAGGTCAACATTTTTTGAAAACAAAGAAAAATTCTGGATAGACATTCGTTTCCTTAAAAATAACTTTTCGATTATGACGGGGGGGGGGGATTTAATTGCGAAATAATTTATTAAATTTTGAGATGAGCTACTAATAATCAGTCCACATTAGCTTCGCTGTGATCTACAAGTTTATTCATCACTCTTCTCAGTTCATCTTGACTGCCCGGTATTATGAGACCATCATCCGCATATCGTATAAAGGAAAATAAACATACGTTATAAAGGTAACAGAATTACATTCTAGCACATGTAGTTGATGAAAAAAAGGTCATCTCTACTAATTATAAAGGAAAGTCGTGTTTTTGTGTGGTCACACTAAACGCGAAAACTACTAAATCGATTTTACTGAAAGATATAAGAATATATATATATATATATATATCAGTGTATATGGCTTTCATACATATGATAGCAGTTAAAAAGCTGGGACCTGAAAAGATAGTAATGATCAGTAGGTTTAATGGCGGATTATTTAATGTACATCGATTACAAGCAGCTTCTAAATGCTCCAGAGTAGGAGTATTCGATTTCCAGTACGCAGATGATTGTGCTGTGGTCGCATACACCATACGGGAACTGCAGACTACTATCAAAATACTTGATGCAGTATACAACAGTTTTGGCCTAGCTATAAATAAGGGAAAAACCAAATTACTTGTACAGGTAGCTCCCACAAACAAACGGCAAAATGTACACGTGTTGGAATTAGGTAATAGTGTAATAGAACAGGTGGAACGTTTTAAATACCTTGGTAGTATGCTTAACAACAAGTTCAGCTTGGACACCGAGATTTGTAGTAGAATACAAGCTGCTTCAGCTGCAATGTATAAGCTTGATAGAAGGATATTTAATAATACACATATCTTATTGTCAACAAAACTAATAATGTACAAGTCCATTGTTTTACCGACACTACTTTATGGCTCAGAAACATGGGCCCCATATACGAAGAACATACGGTCGCTGGAAGCGTTCCATCAGAGAGCGCTGCGCAGATTGCTACGTGTTCGTTGGCAGGACCGAGTGACGAATCGCGAAATTTTAACGCGGACAAAATGCAAGTCTATTCGGATGCTGCTTTATAGTAATAGTTTGAGATGGACTGGACATGTAATCAGAATGAACGAGGAAAGACTTCCGAAGAAATTCCTTTATGGTCAGCTTCTGGTTGGTAAACGACGCATTGGACGTCCTCGTTGGCGATATAAAGACTATTTGCATCGGATATTAAAGGAATGCGAAATTGATCGCAGGAGTTGGGAAAAGCTAGCGATGGATCGTACCATCTGGAGACAGACAATACGAGATGGTTTGCAGAAAGCGGATCAAAATGTTCGAGCTGCGGAAGAAAGGAAAAGAAATCGACGTAAAGGATTGATTGGAACGGTTCGAGTGGATAATATTAATAATGACGCTTTTACGTGCGATGCATGCGGAAAGGTGTGCGCCGCAAAAATTGGTTTGATTAGCCACCTCAGGACTCATAAATAATTGATGGTACTCCATACTCGGTTAACGAGTGGATAATTTAATTAATTAATATATATATATATATATATATATATAGACATACATTTATACATACACATATATTTATATTAACATTTCTTTACCGCGAATTTTATATTTATATTTTTTGCGCACGCGCAGTTACCGCGCATGTAGTGTATATATATATATCGCTACTTTAAATGGAACGTAGCGATTTGGGAGCAAAGATCACATGTTTAGACCTTTAACATGCTCGATAGTCAGAATTCTTCTAAGCGATGTGCTTTCCGACAGATATGGAATTTTGAAAAAATACTATCTATTTTCCAGCCTTAAAGCAGCTCGCTCCTCTATTCTCTATCGTTATTATCGCGATTGGCGTTATTAGCTTTTTTACTACCGACTATTGTCTTTCATCCGAACTTTACCCCCTATACCCCCCACATGTATCGGACTGGCTGAAGAGAAATTCGAAGTTCGATAAATCTCGGCTTTTCGTGTTCTTCGTTTAAAACGTGGCGAATACGACTCCACAAAGCTTGACTTTTTTAGTGTATATAACGCAGCGATGAAGCAGATACTACGAACTTTGAAGATGTATCTTAAATTTACAATACAGAATGAGCACAGATAAAAAATTTAAACTTCGGAATAACACATAATTTCGTTTGTAATTGTAAATTTTAACTTTATTTGCAATCTTCGAAATATGTACTGGAAACGTAATCTATAGTTCGGTTAAAAGATTGCCCTTATCTGATAATAGATGATGAAATAATAAAATTTCAAGCGTTATTTATCGCTATATGATTCATTAATATGAATAAATCATCGTAATATTAATATATATGACATAATTCAAGATGCGGCGTCTGAAACCCCGGACTTTATAAAGCAGTATAGTTTATAAAATCTTTGTGTAAACATTTTCCGTTATTTAATTTTATATAAATCAACAATGTACATGCGAAACAGGTAGATTAATTGGGAGCCGAAATTCAATTAATCAGTTTAGGATTCATAATGGATAAAAATGATAGATATAAAGTTATAAAATAAAAACGACGTATAAAACTTACTGATTAAATAACATGGATAACATCATTTCGTTCGTTTCATCTGGCAGATTAGTTAAGAATAATATTTGATTAGGAGGTTGATCCATCATGGGAGCTGAAACAAATTATTGAAATTTATTTAAAAAGTTACGTACTTCGTTAAGACGATATAAAACATTGTAGGGAATATAATATCAAATTTACTTTAATAACAAAATAGTAAAATTACACGATATATTAAATTACGACCCTTTAAGCATATTTTTCATATTTTTACGGAGTGACATTACTAAATACGTCTAGTAAACGTCCGTATGCGCTGCAGTGGAATAATGTTCATCAGTTCGACTAAATAGTCATGTACAGTAAGTAAATGTTTGACTTGGAAAAAAAATAGAAAAAGTAATAAGTATCGTACATGTTTTACACACATGCATCAATAGCACTATGTTTCATTAAAAGAAGGTTGATAAAATGTAAGGAAAACAAGAACATTTATTATTAAAAACTACAGAAATTCCTGATGAATGGTTTCAAATCGGCAGGATCAATGGACCTTGGAACGAAAAACGGTATGAAACATTATAACTATGTTGCGGATTTCTCAGTATTTGCCGAACCACTCTACTACACGCTACAGAAGATCTGGATCTGACCACACACAAATTTGAATTGGAGTTCAAAACCATTGAAAACAAAATAAATACTGAAATTGAAATAAATGCTGAAAATGTTAATTTGTACTACTTTTTCACATTTTCGATTTTTAGTCATGTAGAAGTAGAAAAGTTTGTAATCTATGTCATATTTTGTGTATGTAACTGGAATGATAAATCGTATGAACCGCCAGTTTGTTTTTCTATTTATCTTTATTTTTCATTTCTGTTCTCTATGCTATTTTTTAGTTGAAGGGGAATGTAAAATAACGACATTCAGTCCTACTGAAATTAGATCATACAAATAAGCGCTAATTGTGTCGGCAGATGTGGAAAGAAACTTTTCTCATCTGAAAAATATTCTAAGTGATAAATGTCATCAATTTGGCGAATTAGATTTTGAAAAACATTTATTTCTTACAGCGACAAATTATTTAAGTAAAAGTGTAATATTTGTATATGTATAGTTAATAAATCTGTAATTTCGTATACTGTAGTGTTTTACTATCGTTACTTAGGTTCTCAATACTCATAATTTATGACATAAACAAATTTTTATAGGAAGTAAAAGCGTTTTTTATGAATACCGAAAATTACTTTTTAAACATTTTTAGTGGCGAAGAATCCGCACTTTTTACTGCATTGTTCAATTTTTAAAAAATGCTACGACGATTTAGTAAACAAAGAAAATATTAAACAAATAAAGATACTCACCATGGCCTGGTGGGATCATATGTGACATCTGAGGATGCATCGACATAACATTAGGCCTTGCATCTTGAGATATCACTACACCAGAAACATTTTGATTTGGACCTTCTTTGACGTTTTTCTTTTTCTTTTTTGCATCAGTAGCATTTTCATTCACAGTCGGCATTTTTTTCGGTTTCTTGGGTTTCTCTTGATATTGACCTTTCATTTTTGCTACAATGTCCGAATCCTTCTTTGCATATTGAATTCCCTGAATAAAATCAAAGACCGTCGATTTAAAGTAAAGTTAATTACATATTAATATATATATATAAACTAATGATCTTAACCGTATTTAACTCCCTCTATATTAATCACTACATATAATAAGTAGTAAACGTTCGAATTAGTTAACTGCGTACAGAGGTAGAAAAATAAATTTTTCTATTAAGAAAAAAGTCTACACGTGCATCAAAAATAATGTGCAATTAAAGAAATATTCGTTAGTAAAAAAAACGTCGATATTTGCGCATATATGAAACAAACAGATTTAATTAGAGAAGTCGTAACATTTAATTTCTGTAACTAGAAGCTGAAATACCAATTACAAATACTGCAATTATATATAATTTGCGGGAAGTTCAAGTGTATATTCAACGCAACATACACAGATGTAGCAAAGGTCCGAACTCCTGCGTAATATAGTAAAAAATTATATAATTAAGGAGTAGTGAAAATGAGTATTCATTGAAAGGACGAGAATTCTAAGTTGTTTGTAACAAAGGTAAAGAAAATAACGTTCAATAATTCATTCGAAACATTTAAAACAAAAAACACTATATTCTTATATGATGATATCAAAGACTGAATTTTTGAAAATTTCTTACTTCAGATTACAATTCTTAACGAGGCTGCAGAAACATATTTTCTAAAAAGTTAACGGTGTAGAAATACAAACTAGTTTTTCTATAATTATTGCACTTTTTTTTTAATGTTTCAAGAATAACTAAATAAATTACTCTATTCGTCTCTTCATATAAGGATTTGTGTAAGTTTATAAAATGTGTAATTCTTACTTTATTGACAAACTTAACTTTCTGGGAATTGAATAAATCATTTATCGTTAAAAATTGACTCAGAATATTAAATTTAAACAAAAGAATTATCGGTATAGCTTCCATAGGTTTGTATAACGCTGATATGGATTTTTTGCATTATTTAAACTTTTAAAATAATAAACCACTACATACAAATACGTGTTAATAAATTTATTTTATTTTAATATTCATGTTTTAACCCTTTTCTGTTTAAAAATGAAAAATTATAAACTAATAAATTAAACTCCAAGCTCAGTCATAACAATTCTTAACGATTTTATATACTCTTATTACGAAAAACAGCATCAATGAAACCGTTATAACTCATTAAGAACTTTAGCAGATTTAAAATTAATAATAAAAAATAATTGAAATTATATTAACAAATATTTCAACGAACTTCACAAAATTATATAATATTAAAATTATTTCCTCCGAATTGGCTCTAAATACACATTATTATTGTTGGCACGTAATTGTACTAGATTAAGATTTGTATAAAAACTTACCATAGGTTTATCATAAAATGGAAAACCTTGCATTGACCTTATTGCCGCGGTAGCGCTACTAATATCTTTAAATATTACGAACGCTTGTCCCCTCATTTTTAATGTTTTCAGAGCTACAATATCCAATATTTGACCGAATTGCGAAAATATGGCGTACAGCGATTTCTTCAATTCTGTAATATAATGTATACATATAAAAATTGTTGGTATTTTACATATGTTATATAATTATAATTAATTACTCTAACAGTTAAAACAAATGATTACTAGAGCGTCGTCTATTTGTATACATAATCAGATTAAATTTAATATTTTCGAAATCTTTAAGCACAAAAGATAAAAAAAATTTAGTGATTTTAACTTCTTTTTTGTTGTTCATTTTATTAAAAATCACTACATTCTACATTCTTAAAAAAAAAAAAAGATTAAATGATAACCATATAGCGGAATAAAAAAAGCAATAGGATATCATATGCAATCAAACTGTCCTCATCAAAAATATTAATATAAAGACTATCGCAGACCGTTGAACACATACATTCATGTTTTATATAATGATTGAAATATATCGACATCATACCATCTTTTTTAATTTTCTCGTTCAAATTATTAATATAAATAGTTTGATTTGGTGCCAACATTGTATTAGTAGTAGAAATTGCTTTTATTCGTGATACCTATAAACAAAAAAGAAGACTTTGATCAAATTTTATAAGAAATACATATTATATATACATATGCACATGATTTTTTATGTATCTAAATTGATTCTATTATGTAGCTACGAATTAAATATATATAAAACTAATAAGACAAACATAATTTCAAATCATGAAAATAGTAATCCTACTTCAAACGAATATAATAAACAATTGTCTTATAAATGAATGAAGTGAAAATCGCTAACAACTTCTTCAGTATATTTAAATCCCTTCTTAAAACTTATTAAAATGTAAACAAAAGTTAGATGAATGAATTAATCTACCACGCATTAATTGAATTCTAAGAATTTTAACATGTAACTATTTTATATGTTGAGAAAATTCGTTTATTTCTGTATCAACTAAACAAAGCTGTAAAATATGAAACGTCACTTTACTAGTTATTTCATATTTAATTCAATTAAGTTGGAAATTTATTAAACAGTGTAACAAATTTTTGATTAATTAATAAGTTTCTAATAATGATAATAGACTTCAACTAATTAATAGTTAACGAAAGCAGTCATTAATTCATTATTAGTTATTATAAGTTTTTTAATGAATAAACGAACACTAAAATATTTAAATGTTAAACAATTATGCCAGAATAGTGAAAACAACTCGGAACATTTTTTCGAATTTCCAAAGTGATAACAAGACTAAAATTAGAAAATTAATAAATATTTTAAATACAAATGGTGGCAACTTTATTGCCCAATGACAATTTATGAATATATTTCACATTTCTTGAATAGTGTCAAAACAGGTATTTTTTTATTTTCTACTATCCTTATTATAAAATATAAGAATACATGCTTACCGTTTACAATAACCCTAACAAACGAACATTAACGGCATTAAACCTTTAAACAAAACAATTATAATTTTTACAACCGGCACACTCAAAGTATAATACACAGGTTTACTAAGCTAATTGGAAATTTAGAACATCATTTTGCTCATAATCAGACATTGAGATAAAATACAAAGAAAATTAAATGAAATTGAAGATACACTGATTTTAAGTTTAATAATTCTATATATAAGTAAAAATTAATCATTAATAAATTATGAAATATTAATTTTATATTTTGTTTAAACATGAACGATTAAAGAAAAACACATTTTTTATTTCTCGATTAATTTCTTATTTGGTAAATACTTTTAACAGTATGTAAGTTTATTATATGTGTATATAATGCTTGAGAAAACAAAACACCAGTCTCACAAAAAAAAAACATTATCAACGGTGTTTACTTCCTGTAGTGATTCATTTGGTTGGGTCAATTATCAGACACTTCTTAATTTGTATTGCACTAAATTTTAGAGATATGTGGATTATATGTGCATAAATATATATATCGTATATCATTTTTAAGAGTTCTTTGCTATCATTGATAATTATTTTGTGTTCTCCACTTGAGATATTATTCGAATTGTTTCATTTTTGTGAAATTTTTTATTTTTGGATTTGTTAAATAAATTTTTTGTTTTCTATTTAACTATTAGATTGTAACATAATGCCTGTATTTCATACTAAAACGATAGAAAGTATTTTGGAACCTGTCGCTCAGCAGGTAATTGGTTTAGTGCACTCTGTAATGTTTTGATATTACAATTTTTTCAAATAAATAATTTTCTGGCACATAGATACCGTGAAATAAATTTAACATTCTTCTTATTTAATATATATATATATATGGATACTTAACGTCACTTAATTACACAGGTGTTATTTTCACATAGTTCATAGTTCCATTTTAACACATGTGACGTCGTAATGATAGTATGACCATTTATGGTTATGTCGCTCTGAAAGGATTAATACTATTCCGATGTGTGTGTGTGTATGTGTAGTCTTTTTGTATGCGAATGCTTATGTAGTCGTAAATATGATCGTGAAACAATTTGAAAGAATTCACATCTCATTTCGTTAAATTTCAACTGAAAAAATCATTGAGAAATTTTAATTTCCAAAATTCGTTAAATTAATATACTACATTTTTAAAGAAATTAAGATCTACTCGTCAGACAAAAATGTTTTTACCGCTACAAATACAATTATTCTTTCACAGAAAATATGTATTTTTTAATATTAAAATTTTATACCTACATTTAAAATCCGCGAATAGGAAGCGGTTAAAATATCGATTACTTAATGTCTTGTCCCAAATAAATTTGTAGACTTAAAAGAATTTTCTTATAAATTCTCTAAATTAATTTGGTATTTTACGATATCTCTTATAATGTCTAGATAATTTATTTTCATTGCCTCTTGAGACTACATATATCTAAATCATTTAAAACAATATAATATAATAGATATATATAGTATGACCAGCATTATATGGTAATGAGTTTGTTCCATTTAAGGTTTAATTTTTGTTCTCATTTTTATTAAAATGTATAATAATTTATCATTTTAATGAATACGACTAACTAGTTATAATCAATAATTCGTTCATCATTTAATACCGTATTATCTTTTACTTTCATTTAATTTAGGATTTTTTATTCGTATTGCTTTTTAAATTTACTAACTAGTTCATTCGTTCTTCTTCTTCAGTGCCAATCGTCTATTGGCAAGTTTCACTAATTCTTTATACGCATTCCTATCCGGTGCTGCTGTTGTGAAACAGTTCTTCAAGGCCGCAACTTGTCCATGTTCGTAAGTTCTGGAACAAGATAATCTTCTTCGCCCAACTCTCCTTTTTCCTTCTGCTTTCCCCATTATTATATTCTGTAATAGTGTGTATTTAAGCCCCCCGCATCACATGACCGAAATAGTACATTTTCTTTTAACAATATCGAGTAGTTCTTCTTTTTCTTTTTTAATTGTCTGCAGCACTTCAACATTTGTCATCTTTCTGGTCCACGGGATCCTAAGTAAACGTCGATAGCACCATAACTCGAAAGCTCCTAGTCTGTTGAGTGTTCTGTACGTTTCGTTCTAGTTTTTCTAAAGTATTCCAACTTTATTCTTAAACTTATATCTTTGTACTTAACCTGTTTACGTTACAATGTTGACTATTTTAAATAATCGGTTGTCACTGAGAAATTATTTTAGCACGGCTACGTATTGGAAATAGAGCTTTTATTCAGAAAAATATTCTAGATTAAAATGAGGTCCTATTGTGCTATTACTTTGCCTAATTAATAATTTTTGTCTACATCTTCTACGAACATATTGTAAAAACCCACCTCATTTACCTATATTACTTGTGACAATCTTAACATGATCATCGAGGCTTTCAGCACTTTAAACGTACTAACTTTTTTCCTTTAATATAGTATAGTTGATTTCAAACGTTGACTCTGATCACGATATCAGTACACAGTTTTACTAGCCTATTCACCTTATGTCAATAATTTAAATAGCTATACACAGAAGATCTGTTTTGTCAAATATTAAGATCAAACCAAATTAATGAGGGAAAAAAAATAGCTCTGAAAAATTGTTCCAAATTTTCGAGTGATATTTAAAGTACAAAAAAAGTGAATAATAAAATTATACAATAATGTACGCATTAAACTAACAGAAGTATTACAGAAATATCATTTTGAGACAATTATTCAAATTAATTTCTTCTGTGAAATGATAATTGTAACGATTTCATAATACATAAATAAATAAAAATATATTTTGTTATATAATAACAGGTATCCCGTTTAGTAATACTGCATGAAGAAGCTGAAGATGGAAATGCTATGCCAGATTTATCTCATGCAGTACAAGCAGTTAGTAGAGCAGTTACAAATTTAGTGAAGGTGAAGACTTATTTTACACAATTATAATTAATTATTATTTAATTATCGTAATACAGAAAAATGGAAGACGAATAATTTTTAATTTAACCATCTGTAAATACTATGAATGATAAGAAAAAGTGTGATTTGGAGTAGAGCGTTTAAATTTTTTCGATTTAGATTGAATTTAATATTTTTAAATAACGTTCTTATGAATTTAATCTTTCACAGCCATCTAAATTGTTTCTTATTTAATCGTTTAAAATTGAACATTTACTAGTTAAAAATACACGTATCTTCGCTGCACTTTATTTAATTCGTTTCGGATTTTAGATGTAGTGTGTATAGTTTTCCCGCAAAATTCGGAAATTATTAATGACAGATTCGTTTGATTACTAATGTTTATGTATTATAATTTTATATTAATTTGTAATATTTATTTTCAAAAATTTTACTTTTTCTTCTTTTAAAACCACGTATTGTACTGCTAATTTCACCGTCTTTTTTTTTTCTTTCATTCATTGGTTTATAACAGTTTACTATTATTCTATTAATGTACTTACAAACTGTTCTACATATCGGTTTATTAGTTATTTCCACGGGTGATTTTTAATGCGCATGAGCAGATGAATATCGATATAGTTATTAATAAAGTCGTATATATTGTGTTCTAATCCTTACTGAATATTGTTCAAAAATTTAGTATTTAAATTTAACCTGAAGTATTTGTATTATTCTACTATTTAATTTTTCTCTTTTTTATCTATCCATACATTTTTACATTATTCGACCTTCAATAATTTACAGTTCAACTTTTTTGTTCTTTATATAAATTTTTCAGTGTAACTTATATGCTTTTAGTTCAAGAATTATTGCTAATTTGCTTGAATCCTGGATATTTTTATTCATCGATAATTGCTTAACAGATGTTGCTGTTATTACTTCTATTAACAGTTATCTTATTTCATTATTTAAATTTATAGGTGAATAATATTGAACGATGTATGACTATAATCTAACCCGAGATTCCAACGCAATCGCCATAATTAAATATTGAGACTGCAGATGAAGTATTCTGCGTTCTAATTACTGCTGCGGTTATCTTCAACTAACATTTATGAATGAAATTTATTATTTTCTTCACACTGTTTTCATACTTTAGATGTTGAAGAAAGTTTTAATTTACAACACTTGTATGTTTTAATTATTACTCGTATAAAAAACATTAAATTAATCCTAGTATCTCAAATACCTCAATCGACATAATACTATCATTTTTTTCTTCATAGTTTTAGCTTATTTTTAATTAATAATTCTATTTATTCTATCGTTCCCGTTATTTACTATCAATATGATGTTTAAAAAAAATCCTTGTGATGATATGTTCAAATATTAAAAATTAATTTTGATAACGATGTAAACGTTTATTTGGAATAGCTTACAATAATTTTTTTATAGGTTGGAAGAGAAACCATAAATAGCAGTGACGACGTAATCTTGAAACAAGATATGCCTTCAGCTTTGCATCGAGTTGAAGATGCTTCCAAATTATTAGAAGAAGCATCCTCAATGTTACGATTAGACCCGTATTCCGGACCAGCCAGGTATCAAAGAGTATATAGTATAAAATTTTTAATTTAATAATACGATAAATTGTTTTTATTTTATCTCATGCATAATTTGGTCTCATCTTTTTAATTCTAGCATACAGTTTTAATTAAAATTTCTCTCGATTGTTACTCGACGGCTGTGTTATTCGTGGTATTAATAATGGAATTCGAAAATTTCTAAAACTCAAAGAATATGAAATGATCTAGAGTTATTGTAACATAGAAATGTTAAAACTGTTCTCCCCAGATATTATGAGAACTAATGTAGACGTTAGATAATTATGTAATAGTTTTTAACTACTACAAAACTGTGTTGACTATTTTGTGGTAGAAATGAACGACATAGATATGATTCCCAAGTGAATTTTTACAATGTTTATGGAATTTAATAATTTGAAAGTATGAAGCTTAAAAATGTTTAGTGGCAAAAATCGTAATTATAAAGAAAATGCAAGAAAGCATCATATTGATAAAATTTTGCAAATCAATCTTTTTCGCATACAAATAAATTGTAAATTATTATCTGGAGATTTTCTGATAATTTTGTTTCATCTAGCAATTTACCGTTATTATGTAAGGAAAAAATAATAATGCCGATGTAAAAGACATCATAATAAATATTTATATCAAAAAAATCTCGAGTTTAATTGTAAATGTATGAATTATCGTTAATTGGCAATTATTGATTATTGTAGCTAATTAAAAGGCGGATAGTGTGTTGTATGTCGATCGATTTTGTAAGCCTTGTAACTTATTTAATTTAAAAAATATATTATAATTTTTTTTCTTTTTAGAAAAAAGTTAATAGAAGGTTCTCGGGGAATTCTACAAGGAACATCTTCCTTACTGCTATGTTTCGATGAATCAGAAGTAAGAAAAATTGTTAGAGAATGCAAAAAAGTTTTGGATTATTTTGCAGTTGCTGAAGTAATCGAAACAATGGAAGATTTAGTGCAATTTTTGAAGGATCTAAGTCCATGCCTTAGCAAGGTTATATATATATATATAATATTCGTAGCTATAAAATTATATTTTGTTTTTGGTTAGTTATTTTAATGTAAAATTAATTTGTAGGAATAAAAGTAACTTTAAAAAAACTAAGAAGTTTGAACAATATTGGTAAATTATCGAATGAAAAACAATTATGATTTGAGAAAGTCCGCTATCTACAGTGATTAAAACTTCGGTTTTACTTGATAAAATTATTTTACGATTAAAAATCTTTCAAAATATATTTGTAATTTGAAATCATGATAATATTTAAAGGTGTATATATTTTGTAGAAATATTATTGGTCGAAAAACTTTACCTACTGGTTATTTTCTTTTTTTTTTTTTAATATAGGTGTCGCGCGAAGTTGATGCTAGGGAAAAAGAATTGACTCATCAAATTCATCGAGAAATTTTGACGCGTTGTTTAGAACACGTCAAAACACTAACGCCTATATTGATATGTAGCATGAAAGTATTTATACATATTATTACGCAAGGTGAGTATGTAAATATATATTTTAAAACTAGTTCATTTTTCTCTATATATGTTTCATAACTTGTAAATATTTGTAACATCGAGTTGGCATGTTGAATATTATTTCTGATAACATTTTATTTTACTTACAATTCAGGATTATGTTTATATATTTTTGTGTTATTTTTGTGTTTAACGATGTTTTATGATTCATTTTAAATATTCACGTTGACCTCGATAGAGAAATTGTACGTTTAGTTTTTTTTTTCATTATGACATGCTTAAAATATCTGTTATTTATTCATAACGATTGATCGTTTAATTCAGCTCAATAAAGTTCCCCAAAAGACTGCTGATCGAACTTGTTTTAAAGGTTAATGGCTCCTAATAATAATATACGCAACATGTTAAGGATTTTCCAAAAAGCGATATTGAAAATAATTGTTTATTACTATACGATTTAATTTGTTAACGACAATTGTTAAATATTTTATTTTAATATTAAACTGCCGAATAAGAAATTATTAAAATATTACAATGTAATAAGTTGAGAAACTAATCGATCATCACGTGTAATGTTGTCTAAACGTATATCGTACTAAAAATAAAATTATTTTGACTTAAATAATTTTTTAATCATATTTAATTTGATTTTAGAAGTGACTCTTCGTTCATTTATGTTTAATTCGATTATCGGGATACAATTGTTTTATATCTAATTAGTCGTGACTTACAAATCATTGCATCGCTAGATTACAAATTTCAGAATTAATATCGTTGAAACATTTAGGCATTCTGTTGGATTATCGTTTTGCATTTCATGAACTTTTCAAGTAAGGTGGAAATTGTCTTAAATAAACTGAATATTTCTCCCGGATGAGTGTAAATCGTCTTTTAATTATCTCTAAATATCGATTATTCCGTTATTTATTTAGTGTTTATTTGTCTTCAAGAAGCATTAGAAAATACATGAAGCTTTCGAGCAATATTCAAGGATAATTTTTGTTATTTATTCTGAGAGCACGTAGAACAATCCTTACCGATGCGTTGCAAATTATAGTAGGGCAGCTTTTATTCTATTGAGAACTGTAGCATAAAAATACTTATTACACGGGTTTATTCAAATATGATATTGCGGTAGATCTTAATAACATAATAAATGAACTGGCGGGGGGACAATAACTCGAAAATTAATTTAAAGTTTCATTTCTAATATAAAAATCAACCCCCGTTAATATTAAATTTCTTAGTGAAACTCGTACCAAAAACTGTCGATCATATTAGTTACGATTGCATCAAATGGAAATTTCTGTTCATCAGAGTCACGAGCCGTTTTACGCCAAATAATGAAAATATATGATATATTTTCATTACGTTAAAATATTCGAACGTTGAAAATTCTTAAAAATTATTTAAATTAACTTCACTACCGATTTTCATTTTAGCGTTAGTGTTTTTTTTTCTTTTTGTAAAACATTACAATGACGTATTTCTGACGCGTTGCATCGTCATCGTTTATTTATTTATTTTTAGGTGGTGTAGGTGCCGAAGAAGCGGCTGAAAATCGTAATTATTTAACGGCTCGTATAACGGAGGAATTACACGAAATTATTCGTGTTTTACAGTTGACTACATACGACGAAGATGAATGGGACGCTGATAATTTGACCGTAATGAAGAAAGCCGATAACGCTATACAAAGCAAAATTAGAACTGCTCGCGATTGGTTGGAGGTAATAATCATCCGTATCACGAACTTGAATATAGTTAATAATAACACTAGACTACAAAATTATATATTTTTTTTAGGGTAACATGAACCGCTTGCAGTTTTTCTTACTAATTTTAGGACCTTAAATTCAGATTAGCCTCAGAAAAATGCCAGCACGTCCAGATTTTTTGTTTGTTTTGTTATTTAAATTCTTCTTTCCTATTTGTCCCATAATCGTTATTAAGATATTTTATGATATAACAATAATTTTCAATTTTAATATCGAATTAAATCACATATTTAACTAAGACGAGTATAGTGTTTAGCAAAAATACACTTTTATCTGTAAAAATAGGTGCAACATTTAAAAATGCAAAAGAAATGACTATAAAGCTTTTGCTGCATTATCTGATGACTGTTGAATAGTCGAAAAACTTTGTGATTGTTTACTTCCGAAGTACGTCAACTTAATGATTAGAACCGAACCTGTAAACTATGAGAGGGGTGCAACCTTTCAAGCGATCTAATTGAAAACGATGTTTTAGTAGCAGATTATTTTCTTCATCGTCATTTTATTGTCTTGTCGTTAACTAATAATTAATTCGAGTTATATAATAGGTAAGGTCGTCGAGATAGCCTATTGACTAGAGCACGGACTTCTATACGGAAGGTACCGAGTTCAAATACGATCGACGACGCAAAAATTATCATCTTAAAATAAAAATATAAATAATCCTAATGTTATCGCGTAAAAGGCAACGGCAAACCACCATGCACAACACCATATGCGTGCTAGTAAGAATATAGCAGACTACAAAAACACGCGGGACTGCGTTGCGTCTTGATAACAAAGCGGTTACAATGAGTCCTGCCGCGTGTGTGCCTAACTACACTAACACCGTACTATGAGTGTCTTGTACGCTATTTATACTATACAACAAAATATGTATAGGTAACTAATCACCTACCTTCGATACGCAGACGACACTTAAAGTAGTTTTAATCGAACGTATCTGTTTAATTTTTAATCCTTCGGTCGCAATATCCTCTATATGGCGCATAAACTTTTAATATATATATTTCCATAATAAGGAACATTTTTTTTTTATATTAAACGTCTTAATTCTAGGAATATTTAATCATCTAGTCATTAAAAAAAAAACAACGATATTATATTTATATTTCCAACTACTCGAATTATTTTCTTTAATCATTTTTTAAGCTCAAATGTATAATTTGTGTAAAAAAAAAAAATGATAATAAATGACGTGAAAATATTAGTGTACCTGTCTTCGATATTTAAACTATTTTTTAGCCCGACTGTCAGTTACTTTGACATACCTCTGTGTACATATAATTGGAGAGTGTTAGTTTTCTAACGTCGCAATGAGCATGTATGCGTGTATATGAGAAAACGAGCATACTTTGCGTTTATATGCGAGTAAACTTGTTTTCACGATAAAGTAGAGATATATAGAGAGCGACATGGCAAGGCTACGGTGAAGTTGATATTATTTATTTTATTAGGATAAAAATTAATCTCTCTGCATAATTGTAAAATAAAAAATAAAAAAGAAGTTAAAGTCACTAAAATTTATCTTTATAACAAAACAACAAAACTTTAAGCCATTATCAAGTGAATATTTAAAAATATAAAATGAAAAAATATTCATTTTAGATTACAGTTCACAAAAACTAGTAATCGTGAAAGTTAGCACTGACAAACTTACAATATCTCGTCTTCTTTTTCATTCCTCAATCTTTCGATTGGTGGTCAATATGTAGAGCATTCTACTTTCAGGTTTCTGGTTTTCGGCGTTTCTTTTAATTCCTGGTATGTATATACTTTTACGTCTTCCATTATTTGAGTGATGTACTTTTGTCTCGGTCTTCCTCTTGATCTTCTTACATTTACTTGACCTTCGATTATTAAATATTTGTTATTTCTTATAGTGTGTCCTATCCAGCTGCATTTTCTTTCTCTTATATATTCATTAAGCATCGCTTTTCGTTAATGGTTTTGAGCACATCTATATTCTTTGCTTTATCTGTCCATTTAACTTTTTGCATTTTTCGCCAACACCACATTTCGAACGCTTCTAATTGCTTTTGTCTACGATTGTTTATAACGCATGTTTCGGAACCATACAGCAGCACGCTCCAAACGTACACATTTATTAACCTTTTCCGTATTTCTGCATTTAAATTTTTTGATGTTAACAGTGATTTCTTTTTCATAAATGCGGCTTTTGCCTGTGATATTCTTGACCTTATTTCTTGATCACTTCTCCCATCTTCTGTCATTATTGAACCGAGGTATTTGTATTTTTTATCTGTTGTAGTTCTTTTTCTAAATTTATGTTTAAAAAAAAAAAACCAATATCTCTAGTAAACATAAATTTGAATCGTAAATGAATTAAGTAGCTATTATTTCTGATCAGTATTTTTATAGTTGTAATGGTAGTAAATTATGATATTTCGTTTCTTGTTTAATTTTCTTCTTATATTTCGATGGCATTCGATTATTAACTTAAGTTCAGTGTAGATGAAAAAAATGCACGGAGTTAAAAATAATAAATAATTAATTAATTAAAATTTCCTTTACAGGATCCGTTGTCGTTAAGAGGCGGAATTGGAGAAAAGTCGGTTAGGCAAATTATCGAACACGCCTTAGATGTCGCCGAAAGAGCTTTACCGAACGATCAAGCGTCTATTAGAAAATTATGCTCGGAAATAACGACAATGACCGACGCTTTATGCGAATTGAGACAAGACGGCAGAGGCACATCGCCTCAGGTAATAATTATTAAAAGCGATTTCGCGAATCAGTCACCCTCCACTCGTCCGAAATTTTATTAGAAAATTTTCGATGCTTTTCGATAATTAGTCGAACATATAGAAATATTCAAATTAGTTTATATAAGGTGTTATTTACGCGCGAGAAAAAAAAAACAACTATTCTTTTCCTCGACTGTGTTCGGGCGAGCGCATATTCTTCGTCTTATGTGATTCTTCTATCGGCTGTTGCATCGATAATAAAGCCGTAACGGTTAGATGTGATCAATAAAAGTGAGCTGACGATCGCGACCTATGTTTCTTTTAATTTTTATCAATGTATGTATAATTATTTTTCCGAATTTATCGCATCGTGTGACAACCATGTAAGGCAACATTTTTTTTACTGTAATTAATTTTCCCCCCCTGTTCGACTACTAGTTCTTTCAGAATTAACAAACGACGAACAAAACAACGGTATATGCATAGTAAAATGTACGTAGAATAATACAGATAGTGGTAACTGTGTACCGGTAAAAATACCTTACCCCAGTGAACTGCTATAGTAATATATTTATCATCGTTATTCGATGTTATAATATATAATGAAAATTAACAAGGAATAAAGTACCACTCAAATCTATAAAACCAGTATACTTAAAAGTAATTTAATTATCATTTACTACATACGATGATTACTCGATTCACTGTTGGATGTAAACTTTCTCCTAATTCCTTCATCTGGTCGTTATTCTTGTTCAAAGACTTGATGTCAGACTATTTTATCACCTAGCACAAGGCCTATCAATATCTCTTCACCTTCTCTAAGAGTCCACTAGTTCCATTTTAGCTGCCCTATTTTCGTACTATAATTACTTTTGCCAGTTGTCGGATACGTGTGTTTCGTTGAGGCCCAACATTAATCGTTAAGTGTTCTAAGTACGGTCCTGATGAGGATCCACGATTCCACAAGCACCAGCAGGATACATTGGTTATACATTTTCCTTTTGGGGGGGCTGTTTATACCTTACAACATCGCCGAATCTTTCAATTGCAATCCACGAGATGAACACAACAGTTTATTGAATAATTTACACTTATGACAAACAGTAAAAAGAGAAAAATGTGTACCGCTATAAGCTTACCACACATCTACGTAAACAGAAAAATAATTTTAATTACTTAAGCAATGATAATTACATACTAACAGGAAAATACGAAAAACCTGTCAAATAAAAACCAAGCACTTCTTCAAGTATTATTACGGTTAAGGTAATACATTGTGAAATTACACATAATTAATAAAAATTACAAATGATATGGGTTACATTAATAAGTGAACCTAAACATATTTAAAATGGACAAAGTATGAACTAGGTATACAAATATTTATTATAAATCTAGTTATCATTAAATTTAAAGCAAATTATGTTTAAGTCGCCTATGTTTATATCTGGTATACATGAAATCAAGTTGCTTGAAATCGTAATTTCCAATCGACGCAATTAATTCATTAGTGTGTATTAAGCATTTATCACAAAAATGATTTGCTAAATAAAGTACAAAATCTCTAATATAGGGAATTCTAAGATCAGCATGCATGTCAACAATTTTTCTGTACCTGGGTGCATCTAGAATACATCGTAGACATCTATTTTGCAGAAGCTGCAACTTATTGTAAGTAGCAACAGAAATTGAGCTCCAAACTGGGCAGAAGTACGTAATCACCGGGCGAACAAGTGTTTTGTATAGCATTAATTTATTATTAATGTTAACATGCGACTTGCGGTTATCGTACATATAGTTTTGTTAGCTTTAACTATGACTCGATTTATGTGTTCTGAGAAAGTTAACCTCTTGTCTAAAGTAACACCCAAATAGCGAACATAGTTCGACCATCGAACTGATGCAGAATTTACTTCGAGCATCGCGGGAAGTAAAGGCCTTCTACGAGTGAAAAATATGGATTTATATCAATTTGCCATTTGTGAAAGTAACGTACAGTACGATTTATTGCTATTTGCAGCTTGTTACGTATTGCAGTAGGCCTGTATGAGCTACAGAAAAGTGCTGTATCATCGGCATAAAGAGCAACCTGAACATTTGCAAAGGTGGGAAAATCGGAAAGATATAAGATAAATAAAAAGGGCCCCAATACACTTCCTTGTGGTACTCCTGCTAAACACGTTTTCATAGTGGATTTGTCATTATTAACTATTACATAAAATAATCTGCTGCTTAAATAATTCGAAATTAATTTGATTAAGTATGGGGGAAAATGAAATCGAATCATTTTATAGATAATTCCTTTATGCCACATCGTATCAAAAGCTTTCGCTACGTCGAATAAAATCATCCCCGTATGTTTGTTACAGTTGAAATTATGTGTAATGAATTCAGTTATTCTAGCGATCTGGTGAGTAGTTGAATAATTATGACGAAAACCAAATTGTACTTTGGGAACAATCGTATGATTATCAGAGTGACTTGTTAGCCGAGAGAGAATTATTTTTTCTGCAATTTTACTCAGATTGCTTAACAAGCTGATTGGACGAATATTACAAATTTGAGTAGCGTCCTTACCTGGCTTGGGTAATGCAATGATTTTACCCACTTTCCAATTAGAAGGAAAATAACCACATTTAAACATTGCATTTATGATATTTGTAAACTCAACAATCGCTTTTTTAGGTAAATTTTTTATAGCTCTGGTTGAGACGTTATCATGCCCCACAGATGTTTTAAGCTTAATAGATTTAATGTTAGCAAAAACTTCTCTCGGTGAGGCATAATGAATATTATTGAATGTGTTAATATTTTTTAAGTAATTTTTGACAGAGGATTGAATTTTATTAACCTGATAGGAAGAGGCTAAGTTGAAATTACGCATGTGAGCTTTAAAGTATTCTGAAGCGAGCAGTTCAGCTTTATCACGATTTTTATAAACGTGGCGTTGATCATGCGTATCATAGAGAGGTGGGAGACATGTATGTCGTTTATTATATTGCTTACAAACTTTCCACAGACTGTTGTCATTAGGTGACAGTTTAGACAGAAAGTTATGAAATTGATCATTTTTATATTTATTCAGCAGAAAACTAACTAGTTTATGTAGAAAGTTTAATATATATTTTAAATTTCGGTACTGAAAGTGGAAACGGTTTTTGACATAAAGCCTTCGGATATGATTTTTAAATCTAATTATCACCACGATGTACATAGGTAAACTGTTATATGGTGTGTGATTTATTATTTTTTTAGGTACAAAGTATTCAGTGGAAGTAAGAATTAATTGAGTTAAATCGTCTAAATGCTTATTAATGTCAGCGATACTATGAATGCGCATGTTTAAATTTATACTGTTAGATATTAACTGCTTAAATCCAGACTAGTCCGCATTTTTATAATCGGGTAGAACGCATTTATCTCTTTCAACCACGTTATTAGTAACAATTGTGAATATCGGGTTGTGATTAGAGGACAGCTGAGTCATTGAGATAGGTTAACAACAGCAAGATCGATGATACTAGGTCGAAATCCCGCAGCATCAGGGAAAAAAGTAGGATAAGCAGGAGCGCAAATATTGAAATTTGCTCGTGTACTTATATCATGAAGTAAATTACCAGCTGCGTTGTTAGCAAAACAATTTCATAACTTATTTTTGGCATTGAAGTCGCCTATTAAAATAACTTTATTATCAACTTTCATCAGAGTGTGAATATCGTCAGAAAATTTGCGCATGCAATTAGGAGGCTTATAAACAGCGAAAATAGAAATGCTACGAGTTTTCCTGCTGTAATTAACATTATTACTAGTAGTGTTGTTATTTCTATTATTGTTAATATGATCGAGATAGAGTTTTACACCAATAGCTTGTATACAGTTTAGTTGTGGTGTGATGATCTCTTCAAACCGTAAATGCTTGTATATAAATAAAACAACCCCACCATTTCTACGGCACACGTCCTTCCTACAAATGTTATAACCGGGAAAATGTAATCTGCAAGAACTATCCAGTTTAGTTTCAGACAATGCGATAATATTAATTTTATTTTGTATAGCAAAGTGATGCAATTCATCGTACTTGCGTAGAATGGAATTACAATTCCAAGCAACTATACGAATTTCATGTATTAATGACATTTAGTTTAAATAAATTCAATAATAGTTTCTATAACGCTTTGTAACTTAGTGAAAATGTCTGCATGTGTCAAAGATTTTAATTTGGTTATAACAGATTTAACAATATTAAAAATTAACTTAATATTAAATTCACGAAATAATGATAATAGATCGGTTATTGAAAAATTATTATTCTCATCATCAGTACGCACATCGTTGCTACGAGTCTTAACTGCAGAGGAATAAGACTTATTATGTCTATTTAGAATGCTATTAGGTAAATTTACATTAGTATTTAAACCTGTTTGACGCTGTGTATTGGAGAAACCTGTCTTCGTAATGGAAATATGTTTTTTATACTTCGCATTTACAATTTTTTGTATAACACTACATTGTTCAGAATTAGCAGAATGTTCCCCATGACAATTTGCACATTTTATAATATTAGTGGTACAAGAAGAAGTTGAGTGGGACTTACTACATTTAGAGCAACGTTCGGGAAGCTGACAGTTTGGTGCTACATGACCAAACCTAAGACAACGAAAACATTGTAAATATAACGTTTTTCTTACGTATTTTTCCCATCTTATAACACATGAAAAAAGCGTCCTAATATCTAGAATGCTTTGCATAATTGTATTGGGCGGAAAAGTTATTAAAAACACCGGTAATGGTGTTATAACAGTAGTATCATTTTTTTTATTAAATTGAGTAACTGAAACGACATCAACAGATGTTTTTAATTCTGCTTCAATCTCACTACTCGTAAATGAAGAGGGCAGACCCTTGAGAACCATTTTAATCGGTTTATGTTCTTTTGGTAAATGCGTATAAAAAGGAATGCTAGCGTTTTTAAGAAATGAAATTAAATTATTGAAGTCATCATTTGTTTGTACAAAAATAGACGTATTAGTTCTATTATAATTACGTATTTTAAAATTATTTTTGATTATTTCTCTTATGTTCTTAAACAAATTCTTAAGGTTTATTTTATTATCAATATTTACAATTTGGGATAGGAGGGTAAGAAGCTTTATTATTATAATTATTACGTATAGTCAATTTTACGTTAATTCTATCGTTATTATTATCACTTACATTGTCATGCAGCGTTTGACGAATAATAGTTTCATCGATATATAAAGGTTCAAAACGATTTTTATTACAAGATAAAGTAGCCGGTTCTTGTTTCGATCTTTTTGTCTTGCTTCGTCCATTATGCCCTGTAGAGGCATGCCATTCAGAAGTATCATCTTCGGAGCTAACATCACCGTCGGAATTTTCCACCATTGCGTAGATATTTCTACGAATACTGGATTTTGCTGTATGATGTATACCAGTTGAAGTGTTGACGGCTCACTACCATCAATCAACATATTATTTACACTATCATCCAAGTTAGCAGTTGTAGTACAACCACCTGTGGTGACAACAGCGGACTTACGAGGCGAGCGCGTTATCATAACTTCACGTAACGAAAGAACGAGCGGCTAGCCGCAACTGCCGATAAACGAGAGGGTAATCAATACGACGATAGCGAAAATAATACCGTATATATCGTAAGATAACAATGAACGCGAGTAACAAGCATTATACTATAGCAATACGAGAAAGACGATGATCCACGAGATGGATGATCATCTTTGCAGAGATCTGAAGGTACCAAAGATGAAATACGAACGTACAGCGCTCGGTACCTGCAAAGGGTAAAAAGGTACTCTAATCCTGTGGCTATTAATTTGCTAGATAATAGCGACGAGGTCAGGCGAATCAATCGACTAACTCATCCCGGTCTTCACACATCGTATTCATTGACTGGTAGTGATAGTACGGAATGTCGCCAGTGGGCGATATTTCCACACGCGTCATGGTCTATTTTATTATTACTCACATCTCAATTGCTTATCCGTCGCTTCAGATAGATTGTAATTTATTTGAAAGTGAAAAAAATAATTATTTTTCGACTTTTTTAAAGAAATTTTTATCAAAAAATAAATAAAATCCACGAAGTTGTTCCGAGCACTTATTGAAGTTAAATTTTTCCATTAAGCGAGAATTTTATAATTAATATTATTTCGAAATTTGAATATATTAATATATTTCAAAATTTAATGTTGTTTCGACATACGATTAAAAATAAAAGAAGAAAATATGTAAAATATTCTTTCGTATAGCTGCCGTTCGTTGTAAATAAGTTCATTTAAGTACAACGCGATTATTCTATCAACACCGTACGTTCTTATCCGTTTATATCGTTCGATATTTTGATAATAATAGTAGAAATTTTACGGCGCTAGTGAGAAATTCTACATCGAAAAAGAATCTACAACACAGACGGCCGAATAAAAGGGAGAAAGACATTTTTGGATGATTTTAAACGAATACGGACGTTCAATATAAATCAGGAAGTAAATTAAGGCGCAACTAGTAATGAGGAAACAATGAACCATTAAAAGATCTACACACGCCTGTTCCTGTCGGTAATAACATCGATTCTAAAACCGAAATAGATCTACATACAATTCAGTTTATAATACAACGAACATTTTATATTTTAAATAAAGTAAATTTTATATATATATATATATAATGAAGTATTATTTTTAAATAGTTTAACCGTTTGTATAGGGTAAATTTTGTACTTTAAATAATACATTATTATTATTGTTCTATTGTTCAGACGTGTTTCGCGTAAAATAACGAATATTTACTATGAGTTCAACTTTCGTTTCATCTATAAAACTGTGGCGACAATATCAAGTATTTACAAACGGAATATTTATTTTGTAATTTAAATCAGACAATTCTTTGCGGGTGATGATAAATATATTTTAATACGTAATGAAATAAAGTTATTCGTACCGATGTTATATATAAAATAAAACCCGTTTGTTGGAATAACGAATGTATTATTTGTAACTGTCATAAAATGTATTACAAATAAAGTTATTTATTTATATTTTTAAAAAAATGCAGCCGTAGCAAGAGATTAGTATATAAGAATGATTCATATTAATTTGTTGTTGCGAACAATGATTTGTTTTTGAATCTTTATCCGTAGAAATCGTTACAGAGTTTAGGAATTTACCGAACTCTTCGTGATATAAGAGGACCAATGATCGTCATTTTTATTATTTGTTTCATTTTTAACTTCATGACTTGTTTCTGTTTAACTGAGTTTTTGGAATTTAATTTGCACGAAGGTTCTAATAAAAATAAAACAAAACACAAAATATATCTTCGACTCTTTCGTGTATTTGTATTAAATGTAATCCGTGAAAAGGCGTTATTTTTTACAAATATCAGGTCAGGTTCTTTTACCTTATGTATGCCTCCTGTATTTTTCTCTTAATTTGCATATAAATAAATATTACGCATTAATAAGGTTATAAGTATGTTAATTGTTTACTAAATTGTATATATTCTAACACCCACTCGCTCCAATAAGAGATTTTTAAAAATTCGCTTTTAAGGGACAGCCGGTTATAAGGGACAAATGACTTCTGCCCGATGTGTCCCTTATAAGCGGCTTCGACTGTGTATATATATATATATATATATATATATATATATATATATATATATATATATATATATATATATATATTAATTTTCGATAATTATTAGTTTTTTCAACGTAACATTTAAAAATATAGTTCGAATTTATACAGGACGATTATTTTATTTCCCTTTCGTTATTTTCTTATTCGACATAAAGTTGATATTTATTTCGTAAATTAAAAATTCGTGTAGGCCGAAAGTTTAGCTCGCAGCATCGAGTCAAAATTAGCCGATTTAAATAAAGCCGTATCGAAAGCCGTTACCAATGTAGATAAATCCGGCGGTCAGCAACCGGCTCACACAGTTAGCGGAAGATTAGAACAAGCGCAAAGATGGCTATCACATCCGGATCGAGATGATAGAGGATTAGGACAACGTGCTATTTCATTAATAGTGGAAGAGGGAAAAAAAGTAAGTTATCAAATGTAATATCGGTTTTTTATATATATATATCTTCTGAAGAGTCGATAACTAAATGGTTGAGTTTCGTAACCTCCACTGTAATATATCAGATGTTATCTTTCTAAAACTATTCCTGTTTTATTGCTTGAGTTCCTGTTAGTTCAGTGAGGGATGTAATAGTATCCATCTCACGTCTTTTCCATTTAATCTGTCCAATTAATACTCATTTTTCGAGATTATTAACATTCTTGCTTTGTGATATGTCAGTAATATTTCAGAATTTTTTGTTAACACAGTGACGTAATGTTTGCTTTTCTAAAACTGATATATTTGTCCTCTTCACTGTCCACGACATTTTAAGCATTCTACGAAACGTAACAATTTTCTGTTAATATTGTTCATTTATGGTCCAACTATCCGCTCCGTATAAAAATACAGAATGATATTAACTAATTTTATTTTTGTTAATAATGACAGTCGAAAATAACTTGTGGACTATTCTATGCATTCGAAAATTACAAAATTCGTGTAAATAAAGTGAAATCGCTAAAATCTCGATTTTTATTTGTAACCGTGTCCTTAGTGATTACGTTACTTTAACTTATAGTAAATATTAGAATAAGCGAGTGTAGACATTTTTTTTAGTGAGTGAATATATGATGTTAAAATATCAAACTCTCTCTCTCTCTCTCTCTCTCTCTATTTCTATTTCTTTCTCTCTCTCTCTGAAACAGGAGTGGAACTGCTTTAGTATTGACAGATGAAATTGCTAAATCATTGGTAGATTTCCTGCCAATGAATGACCGAATTATGCTATTATATATAAAATTAGTAAAGAAACCAGGGCACAATTATTTAATCAGTGTGTAATGCCTGTAATGACATATGGCGCAGAAACATGGCAATTAACAAAAGAAGTAATTGATAGAATTGCACTACTAGGAATTCGACTCCAAGATAAAATTAAATCAGAAAAAAATCAGAGAGGAAACAATGTTCGAAAATATCGGTGAAAGAATAGCGAAGAGTAAATGGATATAGGCTGGACATATCGGTAGACAATGTGATGGAAACTGGACAAAAGAGCTGTGGAGACCATATGGCGAATAACGAAGCCAAGGAAGACCAAACAGGAGATGGACGGACAATATTGTCAATACAGCAGGAACCCAGTGGCTTCGGAAAACACAAGATAGAAGAGGATGGAAATTATTAAGGGAGGCCTACATCGATACAATAATGTAATATAGACAAAGAAGGAGAAGATATATATATATATATATGTATATAATAAACAGATAATATATGTTATATATACATATGTGTGTGCAGTGTTTTTATATATGTATTATATATTATATTACATATATACATATATAGATGGATGGTGTTAGGTTATTTTTATTATTTAAAATACTTTATTTCATTGTGACGTGTACTTTGGTTTAGTTTGGTACCTATTTGTATGTGTTCGAGGACGGCTTAACAGCCTGTAAGGTTCGTAACTGCTTATCTCGATTCATAAATCTAGTCAAACGTTTTACAAAATCTTAGTTTTCTTTTTTATTAACCGTTTCGAGTGCACGTTAGAATTTTTAACGCAACATTTTACATTTTTGCATATGAATGAAAAAAAATGACATGAAAATGTAAAGTAATGTTTTGCGTCTAATGCGGTTTTTTTAGGGTATAATTTTCTACATAATACAAATATTTTTAGAACATTTAAACGTTCTACGTCGGCTAAATATCTTATTTATTTTAACAATAGACAATGTAACCTAATAGAAGACGCTGTAACTGAAAGAGTTAATAATTTCGTGATGTATCTTATTTATTTTAATTATTTAAAGTACATTCTTATTATTATTGTTATTATTTGTATTTCCGCTGCTAAGGATAGACGTCAGGTCAGTTGTAAACGTTGAATACTAAGCACGATGCGTGTTATCTATAGTTACGTTTTACGTGTTTGGTCTTTGTTTGAACGTATACACTTAATTTTTGTCGTTTATTATAGTATCAAAACTCGATCAATAGTAAACATAAATGAGATAATGTCTCCTAAATTTAAAGTGGAAAGTGCAGAACGACTTACCATTATTTTATATATATATATATATATATACTATGAGATAAATATTGTCCGTCTAGTAAGATAAAATCTCATTAATAGATAAGTTAATCAACAATTTACGATACGAGAATAATACTGCTATAGTCAGCCAGTTGTAAACTAAAACTTCAAAGGACGGAAAATAAATGCAAATGTACGGACTGACTATAAACGAGCACAAAATAAAGCTGGTGGTAATTGACGGAAATAAAAAACCTTAAACAAGAGACCAAATTTGAAATGGTTAATGATATCGTGTCTGACTCAGTGATAACCGACAATCAAAATTTTCTCACTAAATATAAAACGCAGATTAGCCATTTCGCGAAATGCGATTAACAGATTATCGAGCATTTGGAGCGATACAAGTCTTTCTGACGATACGAAATTAAATTTGATGAACTGCTTGTTTTTTCGATTGCAAGCATAGCGACACCTAGAACACTTAAAACTAAAGTGTAAACTTTTGCAGTGTAGTCGGTGATAAAAATATCACGAATAGATCGAATAAAAAATAGTTTTATAATCGACGAATTAAAAATACGAACATGCGTAGCGGGAAAAATAAAAGAAAGGTTTTTTAGATTTTCGGTCATATAGCACGCAATGCTCGAACGTCGAATAATCATTGATAAATCAATAGGAAAAAACTGAGAGAGCGGGATACGGTAGCTCGATCGACTACGGTCAATGACTAGAATAAGTTTTCATTCGCACGAAACCCTACTAACGACTAAAAACTCAGTGGCCTGTAGATCTACTATCGTGGCTTCAAGAGGACAAAACAGAAAATGGAAATAGGTAATCTCTGCCGATTATATTTATCTTTTCCCTGAGATATCGTTCTTCAAAATTCGGGTTTTATTTTTCCCCCTTTAAATTAACTTCTAATGATTATATTTCCTGTTCGATACTTCGTCATTATCAGGTATTCCATCTTGTATTAATATTTGTCACGTGTTATATAACCAAAAATCCGAGAAACCTTTCTCTAACTTTTTCCGCTAAGCATATCCGTATTTTTATTTAATTGATTATAAAGCTATTTATTAGTCAATCTTCCCGAGATATCTGTCAAGACGTTTCTCGTTTATTTGCTCATTCTTCAATTATTCAACGGAATGGATTGTATTTTGTTGAACCACACGATAATTTAATTTTCGAAACTTTATTGTTTTTATCGCTTGCATAACTGTATATTAATGTTTTACAATTTCGTATTTTTCTATCCAACTCACGCGCAATATTTTCATATACCAAAATTTGTACTCGTTCAATTATTTTTTTCCTCAACGTGCGCGACTCCAAGTAGTTAATCAAGTTCCATCTCGATCCGGGTGTAATTTACATCATTTTCTAAACCGAGTTTTCTCAATTCGCATTTTTATTGCTCTTCTGCTTTCTTTGAACCGTCGAGAGAACGTCACCATACTCGATGCTAACTTGTCTTGAGCAGCCATCAGCGTCTAGTGCAAGGTCAAATCGATTAGCGAATTTTTCAAGTCTTCTTTTTTTCACCTTTTCCGTTCACTTTTCCAATAATTAATTATCAGCCGTTGTAAAGAATTTGTATCTTCCGCCAAATATCTAAAAGAATTCCTTTTCTTTATCTTACTTGATAATCGCGTTCGAATATTCATTTTAATGAAAATGTATTCGTCAGTTTTTTTCGATGCGTCCATGATGTTCGTAGTAATTTTCTATTCTTTTAATACATTCACAGGTTAGGGTGCACGCGTAATTGACGATTGGAAAAACTTGAACAAATTCATCTTCGTCTTGATCAAGTTGTGGTTATGTCTTATTTTTTATTTACATTGCATAAATTGTTCCTAAATTCTTTATATTAAGTACGATTTATTTACTTTCTGAATTTGTTCAGTTTTCTTATTTCGTATTTACTACGTACGTTAGTAAGCTTATCAACGGACGTTTTAAGTTCTGTTATTACTGTCTTCTATTAACCATCCGTTAATCGCGCGCTGTCCAATGGACCCATACCATTTTAATTTGTCGATATTTTAAAAAGTAATTGGAGCATGAGTTTGTGCGTTCGTGCTATCTAAGAGGGACCTATTATTAATTATATTCTAAGTTTACAGGCCGCTAGCTTGTATGGTAGTTTAGTAATACATGCGTGTCATTGATTTTTCTACTGCTTCCATACACTAATCACCCTCTCATCGCTTTATTTAGTTTTGCTGACGTGCGTTATCATCTCAGTTTATTTATGGCTATACAATTACTTTCTTTATGATTTTGGTGTTCTAAGCAATGAGTAAAAACATTTTCAATTTGAATAAACCCGAACATATAAACGAAATTAGTCGTCTTATTTTTTGAGAAAAATCCGGAAATTGAATTTTACGATGATAATAAATATGATGTAGATATAACAGACCAAATTTCACAACATCTAACGCTGCACGATCTAAAAGAAGGTGACCAATGGCAATTTTTTATTATATTCTAAATGCAGCAGAAATTAATTCAAGAGTGGTACATCTAGGAAGTGGTGTAAAATTCACTCGCAGACGAAATTACCTTAAAAAATTAACTCTAAATTCGACGATCTCGCAATTACGAAGAAGATCAGAAATGAAGAATATGCCGAAGGAGTTATCAGTTTTCCAGCAAAAATATCAACCGGAAACCAAAAAAGAAGATAACGAAGGACAAATAAAATACAAAATAATGGCGAAGGTAAAAAGGAAATACTGTAGTCCCTGTTATAATGAAATCGAAAAACATAGTAAAACGCAGTATTCACGTCGTCAGTTTTTACAAGTATACGTACAAAACGATAATGTTTTTACGAAATTTCGAATGATGCAGATGCTGACGTATTGCTCGCAGTTCATTTATTTCGTTGATTCCATTTTAATTAATAAATCAATACAATTATATCTTACCGGTGTGTTATAATTTCATATATATTAACAGAAAAATATTAAATCGATAATTAAAAAAAAAAAAGTTTCATTAACTATCTTTAAAACACCTTAAATTTAGCGCGATTCCACTAAAATTCAATATCGTCGTCGTGCGTTATTGGCTAATTCGTTATTATGTACATATGTAGTAACGATTGTTGCATGTACATATTAAAAATTGGAAATGACACGCTTCTTCGCGTTTTAATATTTTCTATCGGCTTTTTATATTTGCTGTTTTAAATGAATATATTCTTTAATTTTATCTTTGATTCGCGTACTCATACGACATAAATTATGTAAATTATCATGAAAAATTATATACATGAACTATGTGCAGTAATTTTATCAACTTTAATTACCAAAATTAGTTAAAATCACTAAACGTTTATAGTGATTTAATTAATTTTTGTAATTAACTTAATAAAAAATCACTACATTCCACAATCTAAAAATTTTATCAACGACTAATCATGTTTAGATTTATTATTAATCCTTTCGGTGAGGCATATTTTCAATTTTTTATACAAAATTATACATTTCGGTGTATCAAATAATTAATGGAAATAACTCGAGAAAGTTAAAAAAAAAAAGTAATATTTCGCGTATATTGTTTTTTAAATTACTATTGATAATTTTTAATGTGTTATATAAATATTTCTAGAATTGAATGTTTTAATATCAACCAAATGTCCTTTATTACGAAAAATATATGTTAAAAGTTTTTATGTACCGTAAAGCGGACATTGTGACTGAAAGGTTTAACGCGGTTTGATTAGTATTGTATAACATTTAAATGTTTAAATTAACGTATCTGAATGATAAATACGAAATATATACGAATATAAATGTATGTATATCGTTACAATTTAACAAAATGAAAAAAAGAAAAAATATTGTAACGAATTTATTTCTCTACGAAATAATATTGTATAAATTACCGCTAGTTAGCTCTATGTGTAGCGTACAGATTTGTGAACCGAATTGATTATAAACATGAACAATTAATCTTTCGCATTATATTGTCTAAGGTAGCCGATGGCCTTCCTGGTATTCAGCGCGCCGAAATATTATCTTTGTGCGACGATGTCGATAGACTTTCGCATCAACTCGGTGATATGTGCAGAAAAGGATTAGGAAACACACCGAAGGCTCAAGAAACTGCTAAGTTGGTATCTTTTTCAAATTTGATTCTTATCCAAATTAAACAAATGACGATAATGAATAATAATAAAAAATCGTATTAAGTATACGTTAGGTGTTTTCTTTAAAAATTGTTTTTTTTTTGTCTGGTACTATGCTATGGCCAGGAGCGCCCGACGGTAATTATCGGATATCGTATAAAGTTGATCATATCTATACCGGATTGTTAAGGGTGTCTAGACGCAGCGGGCGCACACAATGGTGGATCTGTTTTATTTATAATGTAGCCATGAGTCAGTGCAGTGTGACCAATGCGCCTACTGTGTAAAAAAAGATCTCCAAGGAAAAGGATAGAAGATGATTTGTTGTAGAAATTCCATAGATCACAAAAGGTTTTATTCGTTTTGTGTTTTGATGGAAGCGATTGCATCAGATTCGGATATAGGAATTAATAGATATGGTTGAATAGTGGCTACTTCTGTAGCTGTTTTGTCTGCCTGTATGGCTTGGGATCCATAATTAGGTTATATTAAAAGTAGGGTTACTTCAGTGGGAGCAGTGAATTATATTGCGTACAGTTTAGCAGAGACGTAACAGATCATCCTCTGAAACTACAGCACAACAACAAAATTGGTTAGATTTGGATGCGTCTGTGTAGATTTTTTGTGTATTCTTTATATTTGTTTATAGTTTGTTTGATGTGATTATTTATTTGAATTGTGGAAATTAGATATATTGTTGCCGGTGTTAGAGATGTGTCGAGTTGGATGGTAAAAATTAATTAATTAATCAAAAATCTTTTAATTCCTGTTGCCAATAAATTGAAACTCCGTTAGTCGAATTATTGTTCAAAATTAATCCGATGAAAAACTGAGTATACATACAGAAACATAAAGACACTGTTAGTATTTTTCTCTTTTAGTTACCGATTTTCTTGGTCTGTAAATTAGAAAAAATAAAATAAAGTAATTTAGTTTTTAAAAGTAATAAAAATAATAAATTATGTTTGTAATAAACATAAATTAAGTGAAAATATAAATTTTATTAAAAAAAAAAAAAAAAAAGTTAATATTATACTTACAATATCAACTAAAAAATATGTACGTTTATTAAAAATTGAAACAATACAAAAAGAAATTGAATTTTCGATGTATTTTATTTAGATATTTAATACATCATCGGTAATTATTTAACGATATGTATTCAACATATCAAGTTCATTAACCCTCTCCAGCCAATTAAATCTTCATGGATAAACAATTTGAACGCTTCGCAATAAAAACTTATATATTTTTTTAATTTTGAGGACCTTTGGAGGAGCAACAGCCCTTTATCACATCTTTTATTCTTCTTCTTCTTTTAATATTTCTTTCGCTTGTTATCTTAAAGAGTTCACCGATATCATTATTATTTCATTCCATTCTTTGATGTTTTTTATCCATGAATGTCTTCTACCATGAATTTTTCCTTCGAATATTACACCCAAAATAATATGCAATTTTTCTTATTTTTTCTTATGAGCTTTCTTTGTACGCCAGCTCTTTTCAATGCATTATTATTTGTAACTTTTTCGGTCCGTGAAATTCTTAATAGCCTCAAAAGTCATATTTCTGTATCCAAATGTCTGACAATGCTGACATTCAAGGTCTACGTTTTCGTAAGTTACTTCGTTATTCCAACATCTTGTTCTTATTTATTCATCACCGTCTAATTTATCGTTTATTATTGAGCCGAGATATTTGTATCTGATAACTATCTCGATTAAATTATTTTGTTTACGGTTAGATGACTCATAACGTTTTTATTACCTCTTTTAACCGATGTGAATTTAGTCTTCGATATATCATTACAAACTTCGTATAAATTTGGACGATAAATGTTTTAACAGAGTCGAATATAATTTCACAAATTTTAATTATTTTGTTCAGTGTGGAATGTGGCGACTTAAAAAAGTGAAAATTAAAAAAAAAATTAAAACGCTAAATTTTTATATAAAAACACCACAAAGTTCTTCTGCTATTAAGTCATTATCAAATAAAATAATAAAATATATACAATTTATGAAAATATGAAAGAAAAAATAAATAAAATATAAAAAGATACTTCATTTAGATGTACATTTTAGTTTATTTGTTGTTGTTTTTTTCGTTTATATTTTTATAAATTGTATATATATTTATTTTTTAATGTGCACTTGATAACGACTTAATAACCAAAAAGCATTATGGTCGTTTTATATAAAGATTTAGTTAATTTAGCTACTTTTTTGTTATTAATTTAATTATTTTCCGACTATCGAATTTTTTTAAACAAACGATAATAAACTTCTACTTACTGTTTTGTGTTATACAAGTGTTATTTATTATTTATAGATTATTGTCGCATAAGCTACATGAATTGAAAGAAAAAATACAAGACGCAGTTGTAAATCGGGTTGTCGAAGACTTTGTCGATATTATATCGCCTTTAAAACAGTTCACGGAGGCTGTGGTTATTCCGGAAGGTATTGCGATGTTTTTACGTACAACTATTTATAATCTATTAAAGAATTGTACATTATTCCACCACTTTTAAAAAATGTGATTTTTATCGCATTTTGGTAGAGATGACCGCTAGTGTTCGACACTGTTGATTTTTATAGAAACAGAGATAATCTTAGTTCCGATAGAGAGTGGTATATTCTCACATTTAGAAATGTAAAGATTTTACCTATCGCAAAAAAACATCATTACCGGTTAAAACTATAAAAATGCGATTTTCGAAAAATAGAAATAAATTATGTAATTATAAAATAACATACTTGGATGTATTAATCCTCGACGAAGCTGCCTCCACCATACGATTCAAGAAAAATTCGTTGGTTCAATCTAACTTGAGCAGATTTCCATTACTAGTAATTTTTATCATGTTCTGGTAATGTACTATAATCGTACTGCTAACTAGCCTAAAGTAACCTAACCTAACCAACAAGCGAGATTTTTATTCACGGCCAAAGTAGTTAAAAACGATTTATGAATAATATATATATATTTTAAACTACTAAATTAATGGATAAAATTTAAAATAATTAAAATTATAAATAAATTAACAGTAAAGAAATTAAAACATAGAAAACAGAACAACCATAGGGCAAAAATGGCGAATTTTAACAGTCTCACCCATCAAGGGACGAATAACGATTTTGCTTATTATTTTACTAAAATCATTTTTAAAAAAAATAACTATAGGGTGACCAGAGAAGAGGGATGGTTTTGTTTTTTGAATCACTCAAAAACTAGTCGACAAAATTTTTGAATGAAATTTTATTTAAAATGGAACAGTATCGTTCAGATGACGATCATTTAAAACAATAGTCTTTTTACAAAATTATCGAACATAGGTTGCTGAATTTTGAAATTTCTTCAGAAATGCGAGTTTTCATGTTTTCCAGAACTCGTGCACGTGTTTCATAAACGCGCTCTTAAGGTATCTCCACAAAAAAAAATCTGGAGCGGTTAAATCTGGCGAGCGCGGCAGCCAAGCTACTTCCATGCGACGCGGCAATATGCGTTACCAAACGCTTCTTTCAATACTGCGAGCGTTTCTGCCGAACAGTGACACGTCGCACCATCCTATTGAAACCATATACGCCCAGACGATGACGAAGTGAGGGAAGCAAAAACGGTTTATCATCTCGATATAGCGCGTTCCGTTGACAGTACCAGTTAAAAAATAAGGCTTCACTATTCCCCACTCCGCCATTCCAGCCCAGACGATGGAGTATATACACGAAATCAGTAGAAGAAAGTCAATACCGGAAATAATACAAATGTTCAAGGCTGAGGAAACTATAATAAACCAACATACCGCAATAACTTCCTGAATAGGAGATGGAAACTGATGATGATGAAAATTAATTATATAGTTATTTTTTTTAAAAATGTATTATACACAAATTAATACTTCGTGTTTTCATCTCACCTTAATTATTTTAACTATCATGTGTAAAAAAAATTGATTTTGTGTAACTGAGACAAAGGAATTTAGATGGATTTACTCGTCGGTAGTAACCTCGAATATCGAACGCTATTATTACGTTTAGCTTATTTGTAGAAATACAACGCCATTTTTATTTTATTTCGATCATAATAATTACTAAAAATGTTATCATTCGATAACGATAATAATAATTATTATTATTATATAGGTACCCCTGGTAGGGAAGCGAATTTCGAATCGAAAGCGAACTACCTATCGGACTGGTCGAAGAGGGCAGCTAAAACGGGTAGAATGGTAGCAGCAGGTGGAAGCGGAGGTAATAAGAAATTAGCGGAAGCGTTGATTAATTGCGCTAATCAGGTTGATTCTTTAACTCCGCAACTGGTGAATGCCGGCAGAATACGTATGAACTATCCGAATAATAAAGCGGCCGACGAACATTTCGGCAATTTACATACGCAGTACGCGGATACCGTGGGGAAAATGAGGAATCTTTGCGACGAGGCCACTGATTCAGCCCATTTTGTTAAAATATCCGGTTAGTTATATCGAAATTTTATTTGTTATATATATATATATATATATATATATATATATATATATATATAGAGAGAGAGAGAGAGAGAGAGAGAGAGAGAGAGTTATTATTAAACGAGATGAGATTATGAGTTCAGACAAATTATGATGATGAAATATAAACATCTTAATTATAAAGATGAAGTAGCTTGCTGGATAACTTTAACATGTAATGGTTATTTATATATATAAAATGTCTGACTTTAAATACTTCATGTATGAATGTCGGAAAATATTTCAATAGAACTATCTCAATGAAAGGCAATGAGGAGTCTATAATTATACATTAATCTTAATTCATTGTATTTAGAACATACGTATGTTATGTGATGAACATCTTCTGTATCATTGCTGTCACAGTTACACCATATATTATTAGTAATAATAATCTTCAATTTGTTTAAGTAGTATACTATAGAACCGCGTCCAGTTAATATCTGAGACATGTAAAAGTTAATATTAAAAATTTTTTATCTTTAAAAGGAGCTAAGATATCGGGGAAAAACTTTTAATTAATTTAACGTTAGCTTTTGTACCGTATCTAGATTTTAATTCGATAAAAATTAAATTATTGATATGTTTGAAATTACTGTTATTCAATTTACGCACATTGAGTTAACTCTTTCTATATATATATATATATATATATACATATATATATATATGTGTGTGTGTGTGTGTGTACGAAAACATATGCGTTTTATATAATTAGTGTCTTGGATGCTAGCCCATTTTGTACGTAAAAATAAACGTATAAATATATACATATTTACAGCATTCATTTACAATTTTATCGGTATAACTATATGAAATATACAGTACAACGTCTGTACTCGAGTTTAAATCATTAGTAAAAATTGATCAGATTGACTTCCTACTCTTTGCGACGTCTACAATAGTAACGGATATCCCATAGCGAAATCTATTATAAAACTGATCGTTATAGGGTAGATATATATTATAAGCGCATAATTTTTAAACAAAACTCGTCTTTTAAATATTTTTAGTATAGATCATCTATGGCATGAAAAACATTATCGGTGATTAAATATTGTCGGTGCTTCTAAATACTATTCTCTTTCTATAACATTTTTCCCATTCGTCTATTTATATATTTTCTTTCTCCTTTTGATGATTTCTTTTTGAAGTAAAACTTCTATTGGCGCGTTGTATATGGTGAGTTAACCCGTAAAACGAGCGAACGAGCCGATTCGTATTCATTCTTTTGCGCATGCACACACACACACGGCTATCCGTTATTTCGTTAAAATCTTCGCTGCACAAAGGATGTATGTGCGACGTAGATTTGAGAACAAAAACATTTTAATCATCGCCACGTCAAATTGAGCATAGCAGACAGTGCGTTCCTTTTCTTTGTGAAATTTGTACAAAATGGTGAGTTTAAGTATCTTTTCATTGTGCGAATGTACACGATGGGTTTAATATATTGAATTAGAATTTATGTTCTATGATATTGCACTTTACATCGTATTTGAGCTTCACTTCTTCCCCGCCACCCGAAGCACATTCTTAATTTTTTTTTAGGATACTTTTACTAATTTACGTGCGATCTTAGATAAAACGCTGTGTGTTTTGTCGGTAAATTCTAACTATATGACTGTTCAAACATGTAAATTTCCCCGATCCTATTTGAAATCCCTTTATATAGTGGCCGTTTCCCCACCACCATTCATTCCAATCAATTGTACGTGCATTCCTTCCAGTCAATCTAATTCGCGCATCGAATCCAAACAACTATCCTTTCCACTCTTTTAAAAGAAAACAAATTCGTAATATTGATTCTTAGGATTTAAAGAACAAAAAAAAAAAAATAATAAAACGATAATAATGTTATCTCGTGCTTTTTACCAAAATTTTGCTTACTATATTCGGTTAAAGCCTTCGACGTAGTGAGCTTAACTTTGGAGTAACAAAATTCCGTCAATAATGGGATTTTCTATTTCTTTACGATACTATTTCATTTTTGTTTCTATTACAGAGGAACAAATGCGGAAGCATACGGTATTGTGTGAAGACGCTATAGCGAAAAACAATCCGAATAAGATGGTAGATAACACATCCTCTATCGCCCGATTAGCCAACAGAGTCTTGCAGATAGCCAAACAAGAAGCCGACAATTCGGAGGATCCTTTATTTATAGCCGATGTAAATAAAGCGGCCGATGAATTACAAACAGGTACAGTTGTTTGTTTTTGGAAATGTAGGACATATAGAAAATGAAATTTAAATCCAAAAACAGATTTATTTATTATGCGTTATATATATATATATATATATATATATATATATATATATATATATAAACAAAACGTAGGTATAAATCTAAAATTTTAAAAGCTGTTTATGAGCTGTAATATTATTATATTAATCAAAATCACGGTGTTTCCTGTATTCGTTTTTCCACTTTCACTACACACCGTCTAAATAAAGTTTCTGACCACTTTAACGCTTCTTTTTAACCTATGATTTTCAATTATTATTAGTTTCCACGAACAATTAGGTCGTTAATTAATTTCCTCGAAATTTTAGAAGTAAAAGAAGTCTTATCATACTCTTCTCTCTAGGTAAAGTAAACAACAAAAAGAGAAGTTAAAATTACTAAAACGAAAATTTCTAAAAAATCATGAAGCTTTTCGGCTGTTAGGCTATTATCGAGTAAATATTAAAAAAAAAAAAAAAAGAAAAAATATTAATTTAAGATTTTAATTCACAAAAATGAACGAATGAAGAACAATATTAATAAAACTATTAATACTGTCCTTCATTTTGCTCAGTTTTTATGAATTGTAATCTTTAATTTATTTTATTTTCATTTGATATTTTTTATCTTTTTAATTATTCACTTGATAAATAGTCGAAAAGCTTTGTGATGAAAATTTTAGTGATTTTAATTTTGTTATTTATTTTACTACATTCCACATTATTCAAATTCCCTCCAGGTTGTTAAACAATTACCGGAATCTAGGTTGTTTCTTTTGTTTAACACGGGTTGAGTTTTTACTTATTGTTAGTTTTAACTATGTAATCCTGATAACGCCGTATCCGAGAAACTGACCGACTGTATTTTTAAATATAAATAAATTTTTATTCGATATATGTATATCGTGAAGAAATTACCGCAGATATACTTCATTGCGGTATACATATTACTATTTGACATTTTCGATAATACGAAATTTTTCTGTAAGCCGTCTTTAAATTCGCGAATTATTTTTTATTTCATTCGTTAAAATGTTGGGAAAATTCTAACTATAACGACATTTCGCATTTGATAGCGTTATCGATTACTTTAATTCAACTAGTATTCAAGTATTGAATGGCAGCGTAAATATCGACTAGTTGTTTAGCTTAACAAATTCGCAGATTATTTTTATATATCGACTTAACGTGGCTTTAATTTATTCATTTGCATTATATGCGTAACGTTAATTTATCAAATGTATGTATGTGGGTGTTTTTTTTTACTACATCGATAATTCTGACTTAACCTAATAAACAATTTAAGTTTAATTATTAACGAATCGCGGTAATTTGGTACGTTGGAGCATAGTTTTGCCGAAAAATTTTATTTTATTCGCCTTTTTTTTTATATATATAATCTTAAGCTAAATAAGTACTATTTTTGTACTTCTTAGAATAACCTGTAATAAGTCCTTCGATTCAATAATCAAAGTCATAGTTTATTCGTTTAAAAAGAAAGCAAAAAAATCTTTAAAATATTTCTCTTACTATTTCGACTATTTCCTATTATATTTTTGTTTCAATATTTCAGCGGTTACTCCTATGGTGCAGGACGCGAAAGCCGTTGCCGTAGATCCGAAAAATTCGGCCGCCGTTTCGAAATGGAGAGAAGCCAATAAAAAGGTTATTTTTTCTTTCCTCCTTTATTGATGATCCGCGCGCTATTCATTAAACCCGTTTTATAGAATGTTCGCACGAATGTTCACTGTCGTTAACCTATTTCTAAAACGATCGATTTGTTCTAGAAATACGAGTTATTATTATTATTATAAGAATAAAATTGAAGAAGAAATGATAGAACGCGATATTAGTCGAAGTTATAAATATATAAATAGCGTATTTAGAAACATGCAGCATTTATTCGAGTTGTACTGATTGATCTATAACGTAATCGATCTAGCCGCAATATTGATAACAAGTTTAAAAGTTTTCGTACAACACAAAGCGTGTACAAGAATTAGGATTACGACTCACCACACGTGAGTAGTAGTGGCCTCACATCGGACGAAACGCATAAATTTTGATTTTAGGAAACAAATATGTCTAATTACTAAAATATCATAGCCGACAATCGGGTTTAATTATAAAATCGGTAAAGACTAGAAATGATATACGTGTAGAAAAAATGTGTACAAACGAATATTTCGATGTTGAGAATACTTTTCATTAGCACATTGTGAAGGACCGTTAACGGTACTCGACATATTAGTTGTGATTGTTCAGTAGATACGAGCTGTGTAATCCGTGTATATCCAAGATAGATTCTACTGTTGTTTCCAACCTCAGCGAGCAGAAACATATGTATTTCATAATGCTTCTAAGGAAGTTCATCGACTCGGAGAGGATTCATTGTACGAATACGAAATGATTTGTAAGATGCCCTCCCATTATCGGAGAATATGATTGCTGGTCTTCACTCCGCATGATGTACGACATCATGGGCATCTGTCCCTCGAGCGGTTTGTGAAACAAACGAAAGTATTTTGGTGTCTGTTTACTTAATTCGAAAATATTGAACAGTATATGGTTCACTGTCGTTGCATTTAAGTTTATAATTTTTTGATATATTTTGCACGACCAAAACTGAATAAGACGTAATAGTGTGCTGGTTAGTTGGCAGCTCCGAAATTCGCAGCAAACATTGAAGTAAGCCCTGGTAACATGCTTGACGGGTTGAAAGGATGGGTCTTTCTCCCATGTGAGAAGGCATCTTCAACTTGAGTTTAGGTTTTAGACTCGTCAGTGAAGCGAAGTATCGCATGCGGTTCCTACTAGTATAGAATATTTAGAGTCTAAATTATCATCAATAAAGTAGTAGAGTTGGGATTTTACTTATTACATTAGTAAGATATTTTTTCGACGTCTTTAGTGTTCTAATTGTTTGCAGCTACTTTTGAATATGCTTACAATTTGATTTTTGCTGGTGACTAGCAACCTTCATCGCGTTCTGTACAACGTGTATTTCCTTTTTATAGGGAAAGAAGAAGGATACCAATGACATACTGGAGACTGTCCGTCTCTGATAAGGAAGTTTTTTATATCTTATTCGATATTTTTATTAGAAGTTTACAGACCGATGAGTATACAAACGTAATATAGTTTCAAGCGGCTGAGGACATCATATATTTGAATTAGTATTGAATTTTTTGATACGAAGGTCTAGTTATTCGACATTTTTAAGATATTGGTAAATGGCCGATAACATTCCACGATTACGTCAGATAAATTTAGAATGAAATATAATTCAAGAAATTTAATTATCTCTCTTTGCTGCAAAATTGAACGACTAATTTTTTAGATTTAATGTAACTTGATTTGAAAGGAAAAAGCTGTAGTAAGCCCCCGCGTTTGTGTTTATCAGAGAATCTCTGTAATGAGACTTTACGCGTACCTAAGTTTGTAATGAAATGTTTAAATTAAATCGTCTGCTAACGGTGAAATCGGCAACTGAATATTATCGATAATCGTATTTATTAAGAAGAAAAAGAAATTTGCACTTAAGTACGCCGTTTTTTATAATGAAATATTGCAATTTTGTAATTCCGACTCGAACTTAGTTCCCGATAAATAGTTTTACTTGGTCTTTCGATCCGATCTTTAATACAAAATGAATAATTTTTGTGTCGTATGAGTTTTCAAAAATACTAACACTTTATCGTGAAAGGTGTTCGATACTTAGTGTTGCAAATTATACAATTTAGTGATAATACTGCGTCATATTTTCCGAAACCCGTCTGATCTTAGACTTATTATGTTCTAAATCCTGTAGTAACCGGTTCGCTTCGAGTTTTTCCATTAATTTGTAAGCGCAATTAACCTACAGTCTACTCTTTGCGAATGAGGGCAATTTTTTGTTTTAGTCCGTAGTCGATGAACATTAAATGTATTTAGTACGCTATTCTTTACTTGATAGATCATTGACATTCAAGCAGCACTGTGAAGCCACAAAGATGAAAGTGATGACAAGAACGAACTTGATTCGAAAATTGATCGGTAGTAGATGGGGAGCTAAACCGCATCTATTACGAACATCGGCCTTGTCCTTTTGTTACTCTGTAGGAGAGTGTGCATGTCCAGTTTAGAGTCGTTCCGTACATGCCAAGAAAGTTAACGTTGCTTTAAATGAAGCATGCAGAACAGTAGCTGGCTGTTTAAACGCCTCTATCCAAATTATATGAACTTGCTGGCATAGCACCACCAGAAATTATAAGACACGTGGCAGCGAAGAAGGAAAGATGGAAGACAATTCACGACGAGCGCCACCCATTACACTGTTATACGGGAGTAGCGAAAAACCGATTAAAATCCAGACGCAGCTTCCTCCGAACAGTGAACTAAAAAATACAGACCACGCAGAAAGACTCCAAATATGGAACAACAACCAAGCAGCAGAATCACTTCCAGCAGGTTGTCACCTTAATTATTCATCCTGGAGAACACTAAATAGATTACGAAGTGGTACCGCGCGGACGAAATACAATCTATTTAAATGGGGTTTGGCAGAAGATGATCAATGTCAATGTGGTGAAAGGCAAGATGGGAACCATTTATTCAATTGTAAATTAATTGGAGCATTTGATCCATCAAAACTTTATAGTGATTTCGGAGAAGACACATTAAAATTTATAGATTATTGGAAAAATATTGGTACATAAATCGACCGGATACGCGAAAAAAAAAAACCCTATTATTCATTTCCGATAGGAGATTTCCTTGTATTTACATGCAGTAAATGCGTATAAATAGAAATAATCGTTATGTTGAATATTCTTAAGTATTGAAATAATTTACATTTTTCTCAACTACTCCGTTATCGTCTTTACAGCTTTTAAACGCTGTTGGTAATATCAGAAACGCATTGACCATATCACCCGACATCAATGGATTACATATAAATGGTAATTATTATTATTATTATTTTAATTTTATGTAAATTAAAATAATTGAAAATTGAAAATTAAGGCGATTTTTGAATATTTTATAGTTAAAATATTTATTTAGTTCAATTAATAAACTAAGACGTTAAGTAATCGACGTCAAATTATAAAACCACGCATATTCATATACGTATTTGTGTGTGTCCTTTCTTATGTTTTCTTTATCGCAATATCAAGAAACAACAATAAAATTGCTAATATAAATCAGTAATTGTTAAATATTCGTAACAATACTTTTCGGCGTTTATGCCATTTTCAAGTTAGAGAAACAATAACGAAATAAATTTTTAATGGCAACAATAACTAATAACAACCGATCTTAGCACAACCAATTCCAAAATACTCGAGGATAATCTAAATATTCCGGACTAAACATATTTATAAAAACTAATTCATCAGATGTTATACAAATAGCATCGGTATCATCGTTATTTTAGTATAATACCGACTAATATTGTGTCTTGTACTACCTTTCTCTACTACCCAAATTACGTAATCTAATGTTAAAATCGCGATATTCAATAAAATAGTAGTAATAAATTAAAAGTGCATTTTTTTTAAAAAAATTGCGACGTTTATATTATGATTGAACGAAAAATCGGAAAAAAGATCAAAATTTAAAGAAAATGGAAATTTATTTAAAAATTTAAAATTAACTTTAATTCGTTTGGTATGTATTCGATTAATTTTCTTTTAATCTAAGTGGTGTTGGTATTTTACCCATTATCTTTATTATGAAAACTAAATTGATGTAGTTGCTTAGAAATTTAGTGTTTTTTGTTTGTTTTTTTTTTTTTTTGAAGACACTATATTTTATTATAGAGGTTGTTCGACTTAAACACGGCACACGTTTTTAATATATATAGCTAATTTTATGCAATAGCTGAATATAGCGCTTTTATTTAATTTTTCGCACGCTGTTGTAGATGGAGATGGTTATAATTCGCGAACTGAAACGATACCTTCTGCAGCTAAGTTGTACGAAGGTACCTATTAAATTTTCGTGATTTTTATTATATTATATATGTAACACATTTCCTCTCGTTGTCTATTTACTGTTAATTTATGACAGTATTTTCATTTTAGCCCTTAATTTTTATAGAAATAATAATGAAGGTTATGCCGATTTTCAATTAATTGTAAATAATCGCTAAAGCTTTGCGGCGGGGTATTATGGGTATCATTTTTAATTATTATTATTCTTATTCGTTTCATCTGTCGGATTTGTAAACAACTATTTATAGTCGAATGGAAATAAAATTTTCTTCTTCTTGTTTTGCCTTGTCCGTTTAGCGAACATTGGCGACCAATGTGTTCAATAATCTTCTGTTGCGTGATGCGTCTGTTAGTTCTCTTATTAATGCCTATCCACCTTTTTATATCGCCTAACCAAGATATCCTCGGTCTGCCACGCTTTCGTACTTCTATTTTTCCTTGTAATGTTAGCTGTATTTAGTTATATCCTCTCATCACATGACCCACATATGCAATCTTTCTCTTTTTAAATATGGTTAATAGTTCCCGGAGCTTTCGTAAACCTCTAGCACCTTCGCATTAGTTTCTTTCACCATCCAGCTGCTCTTCAAAAGCCGTCGGTAAATCGCATATAATTTTAATACCATGACTGCACAAGTTTTAAGAATGCCTTCCGTGCTACCTAATTTCCATATCTGAATTTGTCCTTTCATAAATCCATACTTTTTTTTATCCTTTCTCCTTAAATTGTAATTTCTTCATATCTTTCCCCGATTATTTTTAGCTATATTCATATATTTCGTTTTACTAAAGTTTATTTTAATTCCAAAATCATTTACGCGTCTGTGTGTATATCTTGAATTATCGTTGTCGGTCCTTCTCGGGAACTAGCGATAACTGCAACATCACCAGCAAATCTAACATTATAAGTACTCCGTTTACACGAATTCCCTCCGTTGATAATCGAATCAAAAATCTGCTCAGAGTATACATTGAACATCATTGATAATATGCACCCCTGTCTTACTTCCGATTTAATCTTTATCTCATGTTTCCTCATTTTCTACTGACTGTTACTTCCTGCTGGTGGTACATGTTTTTGATATATCTTAAATCTTTTGTATCTATCATAGTTTTTTACAATATCTCAAACATTTTATTATGTTCCGCCTTATCAGAAGCTTTTTCGAAATCTATGAGGCCTATATACATGTCTCGATCCTAATTGTAGCATTTTTGTGTCAACAACCGAACGCAGAGGATTGCTTCTCGTGTACTGATGCCATTCTGGAATCTAAATTGTGTTTTCCTCATATAACTTTCCAGCTTTTTATAGATTCTCCCTTGAATTATTCGTAAAACTATCATTATCATACTACATATTAGGCTTATTAAACGGAATTCGGCACATTTGTTCGCTATTGGCTTTTTAGAGATTTGCATGAACATGGAACGAAAGTTACCTGTTTCATAGATTGTGTTAAATAATGGAAGTAATAATTCTACGAGATAATGCCTAAATGATTTCTGTTGAGCCGATCTTAGTTCTACCTTTGTACGCACCCGATTCCAGTTAGAAGCTTTAATCTCGTGCAAGAACACAGCACCCCTTGGCCATATATATATTTAACTTTTGTTTCTTTGATAAAAAAAAAATAAGTTTGTTTTATCGAAAAGGTGTATATTATTATTGTCATTCTGGTTATTAGTAAAAATATTATTCAGATCTGCTCCCAATAATTATAATTTAATTTCTTCAAATTGTAATCGATTAGTTTTTTTATGTTCATTCTTCTTTCAGTTTCCAGTTATAATTAACTAGAATAATAATTAAAGAATTTTATCCGAAAATTATACACGCGTAATATTTTGTAAATATTTTTATAGACCTCTCACGTATTATATTTATACAATTATATTAGATAACACATTTTTGTATAATACTTTAGCGCTTTGTAGACATAGTTTTTAACACTAAATAAATAGTGATATGATGTAATAGACACGTTCTCACATACTTACGCGATGTAACTGTATGGTAAATTTCAGATGTGGAAAATAAAATTAAATCACCGCGACAATACAAATCAAATAATGCTACCGTTAACGAAGGTATATGCGTAACAAAAACATATCGTTAATTATTTTGATAGATATGTGTGTGCATTTATAGTTATTTCGTTCATTGATGTATTAGTATAATAATGTGATAATTTGACGAATAAAAAAAAAAAAAACTTTTAATAACAATTAATATTGTAATAATGTGAATCTGTTGCTTACTGTAATATTAACACTTAAACTTGTTTTATATAATGCCGCTTTTTTAATTTTTTTTTAACATCGTGCCAGCGCTAAGTGCTGCAAACAACGCAGATCCAGGATAAAAGTACAGGTGTTAATCTAACGCCTCCATTGAAGCACAAGATTGTGAGAAAAGAAGCAGAAGTAATACGATGGAATGAAATTGAGAAAGAATGATAGTAATAAGAATGATCAAGTACAGTAGTTAATAAAAAAAAAACAGCAAACTATCATCAGGGAAAGAGGAGTTAAACTGGAGTCTGCTAGGTGATCGGAATGGCATCACGGTACCACTTTCTTCTCAAGCGCAGTGTATGTATCCTGCGGATGGTGGGATAGTTGCTATCTCAGAACTGGTCAAATAATCTCTTGTACTGTTGAGTGTGCATGTCACTGACATATGGAATCTTAAGATTAGTATGTAATGTCGGATTGGAGACGTAGACAGTACGAAGTATGTTCGACTGTTGCTGTGATATTCTTCGAAGATTACTTTTACAGGTACTTTCATACAACTCTATTCTATAACGTCAAATGGGGTAATCATTGAAAGGTAGATGGTCCGTTTAGTCACTAAATTTAAACTACATTTCCGCCCTAATAATGGATGTAGCAATTTTGCACGAGATAGTTTTCTTAGTCTGTGCCACGTGTAGTCGTCATATTCTTGTCCATAATCGTACCAAGGTAACATACTGATTCTGCTTGGGTAATTTCATTATTATTGATTTTCAGAGCTGGACACCTGACTTTTCTATTTGTAAAAGTAACGTGTCGGCACTTATTCGGGTTAAATAGCAAGCCCCAGCCTTGTGCCCGTTGAACTAACCGGTTTAATTGATTTTGGACTGCTGTGTTTGCATACATTGCATCGAGTTGGACGCGAGGATAGCTATATCATCGGCAAATGTTGCTAAGATAGTAGGTCGGTTTGTATACAACAACGGCCCTACTACCTTGCGGAATGAACGATAGAATTTAGAGCAAAAGTTTGCATTTTAGTTTCTAGTTTTCTTCGTGTTCGCATCATAATTAGATTGATCCTAACGTTTGAGTTAGAATATTTTTTAATGTTCGACTCATATTCGTTATCCTTTTTTATAAGCTTCAAAATTTTGTTTTGCATTTTGCTTAACTTTTTTCGTATTAACAACGTATTGTGCTTTTTCTTATATTTTCTGTACGGTAATATAACTCGGAATAATTTAAAAACGAAATGTTTCTCGGGATGATAATAATTATCGTAGTTAAACAAATCATTATTGAAATTATATATTAAAAAAATATGACAGAAGATGGAAATTGAAACTAAATGCGTATAAATCCGAAGCAATAATTTTTACCTAGAATACGTCCACTACCTCTACCTGAAATAAATATTAATTTCAAACAAATCCCATAGTCAAAAAAAAGTTCGTTATTTAGGTGTACTTCTTGTCAGAAAATTAACATTTAATGAACATATTAAATATGCGATAGACAAATCCCACAAAGCAACGCACGCATTTTTTCCAATATTTCATAGGAAATCAGGCCATATAAGATTAAATAAAAAATCACTATACACAATAGTTATTCGTCCCATATTAACTCTTGTCCTGTATGGTCTGCTATCTCAAATAGTACGTATAAAAAGTGAAACTTTTTATACGTACTTCAGATCGTCCAAAATTATTCTTGTAGAATTATATTAAATGCTATCCGTAATACAAAAATTTACTTTTTACACGAGCAAACAAAGCTTATCGTTTATTGATCAATTTATTTATAAAATTTCTTCGATAATTGTTCTATCCGCCGCGATAAATTAATATCAGTTATCGGTAAGTACGATATACTCTATAAGCCCCGTAGAATTGAGCGTAGATTTTTATAAAAATTATTTTCTTATTTCGAGTAACTATTCTTTTATTATGCGATTTATTAATAAGTATCGATTTTAAATTGTAATTATCCGATTTATGGGTTTACTTCAGTTTTTTTATTTGTAGTTTTTTTTTCTCTTATCTTAACTGGTTCTTTATTTTGCCGTTTTTTTTCCCTGTATTTCTTTTTGATCAGATTTATACTGAATATTAAAAATGTAATTTATTATTAAGTCAAAATAACTATTTGTCACAGTTAGAAGTGATGGCCAATAATTTTATGAAAAGTAGGTTAATTAATGAAATAAAGGCTTTTTCTTCTATTTAAAAAAAAAATAATAATAATAATTCTTACGTAGTTCCTTATCAAGGATAATATTTAAATTTTAAGACGTAACGTATTTGGTAATTTAATTTTTTTTTCATGTTTTCCCCGCATCTAGATATACCTCCACCGCGTCATATTTCTTCTGCTGCAACAACATCGCCACGTCATTTACCAGCTGAGACGGACGATGAAGACGATATGTTTATGCATGCTCCATTACCTAATCAACCTATAATGGTAAGTTATGCAATAAACTTTTTAAATGTACTGTTTGAGCGAATATGGAAATCGTATTGTCGATAGAAAAGATAAATTTATACTTTCAGACTCTTGGAAACTAATTGGTTTTTTTTTTTTATTATACGTGACAACTGAGACCTACTTTAGTGAACATTTAGCGATTAATTTAATGCGATAAGGGATGTTTTGTAGAGGGATAGTACTCAGTAGTACTTCCTCTAAACTTTACCGGTCGGACAAAGTCTTCGCCACAGCCTGCGTATTTCACCGAAATCATTCAGTAGATTGGTTGCAAGTGGGTTCATATGGACGCTAATTCGGACGACTTGTTTATTTGCTTGTCTTTTGATGTTATCTTCCACAAACATAATCGTAATGGAGGGTAAGATTTGAGACGTACTAAAGAGCTGCAGCAATAGTTAACGGTCTTAAAGTTATTTTATATACTAGAGTTTTACTTCGAAAACGATAACCCAGATCTATTAGTTAGCATCCATGACATTGTTCCGGTTTTAGCCTCAAATACTCGATATTTTTATTGTTCGAATGCGTGACAAAATATTTTACGTTATCGGTATTTGAAATGGGGACATTGTTTATTTCGAATGGCACGTGTTCAATTTTTAGATTTGTGAAAGAAATACGATTTGACTTACTTTCGTTGACCACTATGCGCTATCATCGTTTCAGCCAAGTCTCTACATGCCCGGATTACTCGTGCAGTTTTTCTATGGTCTTGTTTTCACGCCTATCCACGTTGCGTCATCGGCGTATAATGATGATACTTCTGTATTACGAAGCGTCCGGAAGTAGGACGTATAGATTAAGTATAATATTGGACCAAGAACGCTTCCTTGCGGGATCCCGGGGCAATTACTAGAAATAATTTGCAAAAAGCGCTACTTTAACGAAATTAGTACGAGTCCAACTACCGTCATGTTTTTGTACTGGCGGAATAATTGGCCGTTGAAAACTTTTGGTCACTTTCCATAGTGAGTAATCATCGTATCGGCGATAATCTCGATAGAAATGTTGAAAGCATTTCATTTTTATTTTCACGACCACTTTATCAATATCGTAATTAGTTTTCGGCGGCATATTTAAACTTGTGTTAAACGCTAGATATTGTTTAAATAGAGGCCAGTTAGTTTTTTATCGATGGCATGGCTCTGGTGTTTTTGTTATTGGCGAAATGCTCACCGTTAATATAAGTGACGAATGATCTGGCTGTGGCTCGAAAGAAGAGCCTACTCTGATATATAAAGATGATATTCCTTTTATTAAAAAAAAAGTCGAACAGATCATGGGTTTTTTACGATCTTGATGCCAGTAAGTAATCCCCCCCACACACACACACGTAACCTAAATTCTGGCTACAAATAACTTTATGACTTTTTGAATTCCATTCTCCATCAGATATAAATTTCTCTCCAAATGACTTAAAATTTTAACGATTAATAAAATGGCATTTCACGCGCTTTTCAGTCGTGCCAACCTTTTTTTGTATTGGTTTTAATTTAGTAAAAGTTATAGCGTTTTTAAAATGTAACATCCATTCTGCCGTACCCTGTATGTGTATATTTATATAACATTTACAGGATTTTTTAACATTATATCGACAAATATATGTCATAACCAACGTTGGTGGTTTAAATAGAACAAGAAAGAAGGAAAACAAAGAGAGAAGTAATCAAGAAGAAATGGAGGAAAGGAGAAAGGAAAAAATGTGTATATGCGTCTAACATCTCGAGTGAGATAAGTTAGTGAGGAATGAAACTTAAAGAGGATAATAATTCTGTTACATTTCAATTGAATATTACGTGCGTCAAATTTGACTATTCAAGTAATCGGGTAAGTGTCGCGACACCATTTCCGTTTGTTGAAACGTCTAGAAAGGTCGTCCGTTAGACTGAAGTGTATGAATTCGTTTGATGTTTCGATATGAACTGAATTGTAGCTTATCGAAAAATTTCTGTTTTTGCTGTATGTACGCGTCCTTAACATAATATATTAGTAAATCGAAATGAAGCGTCTGATTTGAGAATAGATGCAATAGTACGTAATATCTTTGGCCACTGCTGTTGTATCCGTACAAGGTGACTTTTACACGTGCTTTAGATCTTCCATTTGGAAAGTTTGATGTTGATTTTTCAGACAACATTGAATATACAAGTGTCTAGTACGCTTTATAATATATTTTCTAGTTTGAGTTACACAAAAAAAAAAAAAAAAAAAATATTCGTAAAAGTTTTGTACTGGAAAGTTATCATGGATTACGCGATAGATATAAATCCGATTAGAAACAAGGAATTTAGTTACCGAATTATATACTGGAAGTAATCGATATTTTATTCGTCTGTGCTTGTATGTGTTATATTTATGACGAAAAGATTAATAATCATATTTGCGGATCAATCCCTGTTTTATTAAGAAAGCCTTGTTCGTTCCTGTTATGTTCTTAATCTCTTTATACGTAATTTGCATTCTTATTTTTATTTCATCCATCTATGTTGTCTTAGATTTTCCCTTTTTCGTCTTCCAAACAATTTTCAATCGATTATGACTATCATAAAGGCGTTATGGCGCAGTACGTGTTCTAGAAGTCTTTCCATATGTTTTATTATTATAACGGAATCTAGTTTATTGCGATTGTTATAAAATGTTATTGTATCATTTAATTATTACGTATTTCGATCTGTTTAGTGTAATTACGAAATAGTTGTTTTGTAATCGTAGCAGCAGTTTTTGCAGATATTACTAGTTGAACATCGAAAAGAGAACGTACAAGATTGTTGTTCGGAAAACGGTTTTTTATAACATAAATTTATTGATGGGCGTTAAACATATATTTTCTATGAAAACTAATGTTACTCCGAGCAGCTTTCTTTTTTCTATAAAATATAACAATTGTAAACTGTTGTATATTAAAAACAACTAAAAATCTTTTCGGCTGTCAATTTATATTCAGTGTAACAAATACAATCGTACGAAATCAATAACGGGATATTAAAAAATTAATTATTATTATTATTTTATTCCCTAATTAAAGTCGTACAGATTACGTATGTGATATATTTGGTGAATGATTTTCATTGAGTAAAAAATGCATACACAGAAGTCTTAATTAATTTGGTTGATATCAATAACAAAATTAGAAGATTCTCGAGCGATTGAAATTTCGATAAAATAATATCCTGAGTGGAATGTATTTTTAATTTATATATATATATACGTATAATTTATGTAGCAAAGTGCTGCGAAATATCACACGTAATTTTATCGTCATCGTTTGTTTTTTTTTAACAAAATTTTTATATGTAAATGTAATAGGCAGCTGCTCACGGATTGCATCAAGAAGTTCGTCAGTGGTCTAGTAAAGATAATGAAATCATTGCAGCTGCTAAAAAAATGGCTTTACTGATGGGACGTCTGTCACAATTAGTTCGGGGTGAAATGGGTACTAAACGTGATTTAATCACTTGTGCTAAAGCGATTGCCGAAGCTTCCGAAGAAGTTACCAGATTAGCGAAAGAATTGGCGCGTCAATGTACCGATAAACGAATGCGAACGGTAAACATTGAAATTATTTTAAAAAATATATATATATTTCGCAGTGTATCGCAAATCTGATAATGTATTTATTTATATATATATATATATATATATATATTTAAATGTATAAAATAGAATAATATTTCCGTAAAATTAGGCACACAAAAACTCTTACCAAATTCAGTGATGAAGTGTGGATGATAAATGTCACCAGAACCTTATAATTTAATAATGTAACATTTTTTAATTTTCGACAATTAAAAAAACAACATTTATTTTTAATAAATTTTGTACGCAACAAATCAATTTTGCGTTACCTTTAGTTTACTTCATATTTGTCGGTAACCACGTGAAATATAAATTGGTATTTTATCGTATACTTGCAAAAATAATATTCTACACTTCATCACATCGCTAATGTGAGGTATAGATTATAAAAGAGTTCACTAAAAATTTGACAAATGGCCGCATTGCGTAATTAATTAAATTATTCGATAAAGAATTATCGCGTTATTCGATATATTTTTATAAAACTAATTACATATACGTTTGAAAATATAATACCTAATAAATTTTCAATTGTAAGTTTTCAATAATTTTTTTCTTATAAAAAGTTTTAGATTATAAAAGAGTTCGCTAAAAATTTGACAAATGGCCGCATTGCGTAATTAATTAAATTATTCAATAAAGAATTATCGCGTTATTCGATATATTTTTATAAAACTAATTACATATACTTTTGAAAATATAATGCCTAATAAATTTTCAATTGTAATTTTTCTTATAAAAAGTTTTTAACAAAGTGCTAAAACCTTACTTCGCTTTCTACATTATTAAATAATTTATCTAAATTCGACAAATGATATTCTGTACTTATGTAAAATTTTCGTTCGAAAACAAATATATTCGTTATTAAATATTTTTAATAAAAATAATTATCTCGATAACACGTCTACATCTAAAAATGTAATATCATTTCGGTTTTTAATAATTTTGTTTTTTTATTAGAGGTGTAATAAAATTTCAAACAATTATCACCCTGTAGAAGGCTGATTTAATTATTTTTGAATATAACAAAATCGAATTCCGCGGGCTATAATATATGAATTACACGCGTAGTAAGTCTGTACATAGATAAACTGTTTTTTATTATTTTAATAACATTAAATATTTTGTTTTATTATCGGATTTTGTGGTGTAGCTGTCATTTTTTCATAGCTTATTCAACTATCCATCCAGTTTCGTGGTCGGTAAATATTCCCCACTTTGTGCTATGAAGACGAATTACCCTATATGTATCAATTTTCACAGTTAGATCAGACACTAATTTTCGACGATACTTTATGAAAACCTTCTTTGGATATTTATTTAATTGTGCGTCCTCGTTTGACGCAAGTAAAATATTCGCGTCGTATATTTTCTATCGAGCGTACCACCGGGTAAAAATATCCGGATTATAATTCTGTTATTTTTACATTACGTTATTACGTTATGCCTATCTCAACCCAATGCTGGGTTTCCCCAGACGTTTCCAAAGTTGTCTATCATCTTTACATTATTTCTTTTTAATTCTCTGCTACAGTGTTTCTTTCAATTAGTTGTATTGTTTTGCTTGTTGCATTTCCGTTGGCGTTATAATTTCTTAATAAAAAATATATTTATTTATTTTTTAACTTTATTATAGGGATTACTCCAAGTTTGCGAACGAATACCGACTATAGGAACTCAGTTAAAAATCTTGTCAACCGTAAAGGCTACTATGTTAGGAGCTCAAGGTAAGTTTATCTTAGTTTGAAATTGTTCTTATCAACAATATATATATATATATATATATATATATATATATATATATATATTTAACAAGCCCATTTAAGATTTCAGTAACAGAATACAAAAAATAAATAACTAAAACAATATAGCATAATAATGAATAACTAATTTTTAAAATTATTTTCCAAAGAATGAAATTTTCAACGATAATAATATCCGCCTTGTACACGAAAGTGTGTAGCGATTTTTTCTAAATGAATTTCTAAACGGGGTTGAATTTTTGTTAAAAAAAAAAATAATAATAACAATAAGTGAGAATAAAATTGTTTTGCAAATCATTAATTTTATGTTTAATATTGCTTTTCGGCAGTTACGCCATTGTCGGGTTAATAATTAAATTAAATACTGCAAGTACACATACGAGATTAATTTATTTAACAATAATTATAGTTGATTAAACAATACGAATGTAAATTATGTTGCGCATCTAGCGTGTTCAACTATGACAATTCGTAGACATTCTTTAAAGGTGATCGACGGAATGTTATCGATAAGTGCGTTGATATTTTTAAAAATATAGAATTTTTAAATGTTAATAATCTTTTAAATGAAGAAAAACTGTATTGTTTTTTGAATTATTACTTTTATTTTTATTTTGGTGTTTTATTCCATCCCACAACTAGCCTCGAATGTATTAAATAAATATTTAACAGACTATAGGAAGTGATAAGAAAGAGAACGACAGAATTCGTAGAAATTAGCTTCCTACTGATAATGAATTTTTAATATTGAACTATACAGATAGCGCCACCTTTTTTTTTACGCAACTAAATTTAAAAGTTATTTTTTTATTTTTTGAAGCTGTCTTAACAGTACGTCTATAGTACACCACTTTTCGCTTCCGAGCAATTACTGGCTCAATAGGTCTCATAATTTCCATTAGTTTCTTTTAATATTAGTATTTAGTTTATATATATATATATTTATATATATATATATATATATATATATATATATATATATATAATTAGTGATGGGCATAACCGACTTATGACTAATGACTAATGACTAATCCGGGTTTTGAATAACCGACTAATTCAGTTTTTTAAAATTTACCGAATAAATCAGTCATTTTCTAAAAATATATTTTTTTAAATTTTATTTTTTAATTTAGCAATTGATTAATTATTCTTTTTTCTTTATATAGAATGTTTACATATATTTATAAATCCGGTAAAGACGTTATTTTGTTCATATAAGTAAATTTAATTTTTTTTTATTTAATTCGTATATCATATGCTAAGAAAAGTGTGATGTGGTTGAGAATACAAAATCCACTACTTTTAAATCGGATGACGTAAATCCGATTGAATTTAGTTACATTTCGAATAATATCCGTTACTGGGTACTATTTTATTCGGTTATTTTAGTTCGATTGAAATGAAGTAATCATATTTCGACTGAAATATTATATTGCGTGTTTTCTTTTTAATACGTTTATCAAATTTTACTTGGCATTTAATAATAGTAAGTAATTATAATTTGACGTAATTTAAGGATATTGAACGTAGAAAATATCAACTTTAGTAGTTTTTGCTAGAACCGATTGAAAATTAGTCGAATTATGAAAATGGTTGATGCTTAATTATATTTTTACTAGAATAAATTATTGATTTTGTAAAACACCGATTACATATATTCATGTTGTATTAAAATATAATTAACTTATTAATGGGGTTCTTAAATGTGTATGAGATTACATGATTCATTTCGCAAAATTTCAAACAATTCTATATTATCTTATATTAGTAGATTTTGTTAAACCGACTGGAAAATCCGGATGTATATCGATATAAATTAGTCGGATTTTGGACACGGCGAATTTTAGTTATATTTTTGTACTAGAATAAATTATTGATCTTGTAAAACACCGATTATATAACCAATTTATTAATAGAGTTCTAAAATCTGTATGATTACATGATTTACTTGAAAAAGTTAACACATTTCTAGTTTATCTATTAGTTAATCTTAAACGGAAATATATGGTTAACTTTATTTTAAATACGTTTAGTTTTTTTATATCTGTTTTTCGTTATATAACTTATCATTTAGGAATATCTACATTTGCTATGCCGTGTTTACATTGTACTAAAATTGAATTAAAGTAAATCTGACTAAAAAAAAAACCAACTGAATAATTAGTCGGTTCTTTATAAACGCTGTTACTAAGTAATCGGTTATGCCCCCCAACACTAATGTGTAAATGATGTCAGCTTTTATCGGAATGAATTATAATTTCTTTTTCTGGCGTCTCCCTTTAAATGCACGGACAGCATGGTGTGAAATTTCCCATCACGCCGTGACTGTTCTATTGTTATCTATTATATATCTTGTATTCCACGAATAATTGTAAGCTAATCTTCGTTTTCCTATGTGTAAATAAAATTTCATTGAAAAATTTTGGTCCAGTACTTTTTGAGTTATTCAAAAAGCAACAAAATCTTCCGTCTTCTCTCGGTGATACTATCTTTTGACGTTATTAATAAATCATTATTATCCTATCGTTACATACCCGAATATCTTATTGACTCTATATCCACCCACAGTATGTTATTGTTTTACTGTTTCCACTTAACTTCGTTATACGTATATTTAAACGTGAGTCGTATTTTTTAACGATTTAATCGTAGAAAAGTTTAATAATGTTTCAAATATAATAAATTTTTTAAAGGTTATTTAATTATTTATCTTAAATATTTATTAATATATGTATATACATATATACGATAAATACGTCCGTACGTATGTATAATCGTTATATTTTTTTCATATCAGAAATTATACCGAGGATGGAATTAGCCGAATTACAAGGCGGTAATCAATTTTCCTACATTCTCGCACCTTTTTTTTTCCTTTTTCTAATATTTTGCTATTAATTTTTTGATTCTTCGTTATTTTTGAATTTTGAGTACTTTTTAATTTTTTACTTTGCATGCCCGATAAATTAGTATAATCGTTTGTTATTTTGGATTTAACGTCATTCAACGTGTGATTTTTCGATAACAGCATGAACAATTTTAGAAAAACGAGACGCCATTTAGTTTTATTTACAATCTCCCATGACAATTAAATAAAACTGTTCGACGACAATAGGTTTTTTTTTCTCGTCTACAAAATGAAAATAATTGGTCCAGTCGGGTAACAAATAAATAGATTTAAGTTTTTAAACCCGAATAAATATTTAACTATAATTAATCAAATCCAGCTGTAACTAACCCTGCAACGCGTGTGCTGCACCATTATAACCAACGTACGAAGTAATTAGTGAATACATTATTTAAAAGTGCGAAAGAGGTATATTACTTCCGTGTGTTATTCGAGTTAGTCCAATAGAAACAATGCGGTAGTTAAATATGCTGTATACAACGTGATAATGACCGTCGATGTCTTCAATATTTTTTAAAATATGAGATTATTTAACGGAATGTTGAAATAATCGTTGTTAGTAATTATTATATAATATTAAAAGGATGCGAGAAATAATGAAAAATATTGATAATTATTGTTAAATAATAATGTATGGTTATAATATGTATATATATATATATATATATATATATATATATATATATATATATATATATATATATATATATCATCGCATTTTTATTCATTGTAAATTATTGAAATTCTTTTTTTTTATTTTATGTTATATGGTTCTGTACGGTAATACAGACATGATGATCGGAAATTGTAAGTTTTCAGTGCGTATTAATGAGTTCAAATAGAAATTGAAAAAGAAATCAAAGCACTTTTTAGTATTATTTTTCCAAGCAATGTGCGCCTAACTAATCCTTTTGTACCATATTATTACTTTTTTAAAGTGTGTTTGCATTTATTATTATTAATATATATTACATTCACTACAATTGATTTATTATCGTTCTCAGGGTGCGTTTTATATATATATATATATATATATATATAAAATGTAAATATGCACTGTGTACTTCACGAATGCGAATAATATTAGTAATAGTATTATTCTGACAATTTCGTGAGTGAATTTCAACACATATTACTAACTTATTTGGTGTAAAATTAGATATTGTACATATATATATATATCATAAAAGTAGAATGGTCCATTTGGATGTTTGCACAACAGCGGCATCTTGTTCATTTTGAATAATTCGACGATGTCCTCAATTCTTGTATTTGTTGTAACTAATTCTTTTCTTCTTCTAGATGACTTTGCTGGAATTTTACCCTATGCTGCTGTTAGGTTGAAAATTTTCGAATTTTATAAGCGGTATATTTAATTTTTCTTCTTTTTATATCAGCTATTATTAATTGAAATCTGTTGACGTTGCAACTATTCAACATTTCTCGGTTGATCACCATTATCTGTCCACAGAATTCTCAGCATGCGTCGATATGGCCGCATTTCAACGGCGTTAATTATTCTTTGGCAGTCAACGTTTACTGTCCGGGTTTTCGTTGAATAAAGCAACACGGACTAAACGTAACGAGGTAACCTTTTTTGTCGTTTGTCTTTTTGTTTTCCAAAACTTTTTTTTAGATTCCTAAACGCCCGTCTGGCCATTGTTAATGCTGCAAATTATTTCTTTCTATTATCACGCCAATCTTTTGTAATCAGAACTCCTAAATATTTATACTGTTTCACTTTTTCTAGTAATATATAATTAAAATTCGTCGGAATTATTAAACCCATAAACGAAACCAGAAAATAGTTTAATAAAACGAAAAAGTGTTTCTGTTGGATCGTTGTTCAAAATATCCAACTTACCGTTTAACGACACTCTACATCATTTCTAACTATGAAATAATGAAAAACTTCGCATACTTGATGAAAAGTAAAGAAGTTTCTGAAGCTGATTTTACTGTCTTTACATAAATATCCAACTTGTGCTAACTGTGACGTTTTCATTATTTCTATACATCGTTATGGAGATCTTATGCAAATAATACAACACGTTTTTTTTTTTATGTTTTTTTTTGTCATATAGCATACAATTACTTTCGCATCATTAACAGATAATTTACAATCATACTAATGCAGCATCACAACCGGATAAAAATGTGTTACATAAATATTTTCATGATATTTATCGTCATCATTTATTCTCAATCTGTAAGAAGTTGACGTGTAACTAACGTATTCGTAACTTGGAAGTTATCTCTTCATATATAAGCTTTGTTCTTTAATTATCGTGTCTATAAATCGAATTCTCTCTGTCGTAATTTCCGTTTGGTTTTTTGTATTTCCTTCTGTTGAATGTTTTTTATTTTTAAACTATTTGACACAAATACTATCATCTATTTAGAAGTATCCTTGTCAATTACGGGGTTGTAGTGCCAAAAACAATATTGCGATAATATAGCGTTACCAAAATAAAACACTACGGATGATGGCGAGTACTCCATAGAACGTAAGCAACAAAACTTTTCCCCGCCATCTGAACATTGAGTACGTATCAGAAGTTAAGCCAACAAGCAGAAAATCATTTTAAAAAGTCTTCATTATCACCCGAGTTCGCCAGCAGTTAATTTACTCGATAACTCATCAGAAATACATTTATTGTATAGACAGAAACCGCTAGATTTAATCGTAAATAAATATAATTAAGTCACGATCATGTAATTTTTCGATACGACACTAACTATACACTAAGTTGCAATTTAATATTAACCTACATGCTCGTAGAATGCATTTTTTTTTATATGGGGTTGCCTTTACAGCTTACCCAACGTGATACTGTGGGGACTATCTACATCTTAATCAAGCATGCTGACTTCTCTAAAAACGTCGCTATATGGGGGAACAATTGTAGATTATCCAGATGTAAAAGGGACGATACATTATACGGAGGTTTAATACTCGAAGAACGTAACAAGATAAGGTAAAGCACGGTGCTACAGCAGAACATTCAAAAAAGACATGATCGGGGGTGCAGACTGCCAGTTCAGAATGGAGGGTACAGAAGTGACTTTCTCTAAGCTGCATACGGAAAAGACGGTCAGGCAACAAATGATGTCCAAATCGCAATCTGCTGATGAGTACAATCCTCTTACGACTAATCTTTTTAAAGAGATAGAACCACGGGAGTTTGGGGAGAGACGGCTGGAGGTGATAGTAATAAGTGAGAGGTGATTGACTAATGCTCTTATTAGCTCCCATTGATCCATATGCTCTAGCTGAATAAAGTAAATTTACAGTCCCTGACAACCTTACAAGACGATTAAATTCTTTTAAGTGAGATTTAAATCGACTATTGCGCGTTCATTAGTATTTTAATTTATGTCTACTCTCTTAAGTACTATTTTTTTAAAAATAAACAAAGAAGGGGTTAAAATTGCTAAATTTTTATATATAAAAATACCACAAAGCTTTTCGACTATTAAGTCATTATCAAGTGGACAAAAAAAATTAAATGTAAGAAAATACTTAATTTAAATGTACACAATATTGCAAAATATAGCAAAATGAAATAACAGATTAGATTATAGAGTAATTTGATAATGAATGTGATAATAGGAGTTCTTACTAATTTTACTATGGGATTATTTTATAACCCAATCTGTTTTTTCACTTTGCCATATTTTGTCATATCGTATATATAAATTAATTATATGTTCTTACGTTTTATTTTACTTTCTGTTTTTTCCTTGAATATTTTTTATGAATCGTATATATTTTTATAATTCAATTTTTTTTATGTCCACTACAAGCTTTATCGTCTTTTTATATATAAAAATTTACTGATTTTAACTACTTTTTTGTTGTTTGATTTTTTTTTTATTTTTAAACCTACCTACGCATAAATTTAAATATCATTTTGTCATTAATTATTACGACCCGATCTTACAATTTTTTTTTTTTTTTAATTTATTAATTTATTAGTATGATTTTTTCTATGTAACGTATATATTTTCTTTTAACTAATAAATCGTTTTTATATATATACATAATTATTTATCAGAACAGAGTTATATTAAATTTGTAACTGTTTTTAATAATACCCTTTTCTGTAAACAAGTTTTTAAAGATATTGCAGTAACTTTTTAAACCGATAAATTTATCTATTTTCGAATTAAATGAATTTGTAGATATTAATAATACGTCACTCATATATATATATATATTATATATATATATATATATATATACACGTATGTATGCGTGTGTATATGTTAAAAAATTATGTTTTTATTTGAATAGTTTTTTGTCCTTATAATTACTGACGCTGGTGATTGCTGAATGAGAGTCGGTGGCAATGACAGCCTGCTTAGAATTCCTAGTAATAGAATCTTGTAAATTACAGCTAGTTTTATAGCATATAGTTCAGTCGAGAATATTAAAAAATGAGTTGGTAGTGGAAATCTGATTATTATTTCGTTGGAAGATGCTACTGCACATCCTACACCAGAATTTGACTTTGAACCATCGGTGAATAACATTAGGTGGTTGTCGCACTGATCGAATATACTACAACGGTTATTGCGAAGTTCTATTTAAAGTAACGAAAGATTTACTTCCACATTCAGTGAGATCCACGGCGGCAATGTAGGCATGTAGTTGTGATAAAGAGAAGGAACGTCTAATTTGATATCTATTGTGTCAAACGACTATTTCTGGATTTACCACTAAGATTGATTTCAGATCGATGGATTGATTCAGGCAAAGTTGGAGTACTTCTTATGTGAGTGTAAAAATACGGATATACGTTTGGAACGCCATTTGAGTGATATTTTGCCGAGTATGTTCAATAGACTAGCAAAATAAAGCCACCTGAACATATTCTCACGGCAGAGACTGTTTAACACTTTCTAATGATTGTAAAATAGATCCTTTTGCATTTCCATAAACTACAGCACCGTAGTCTATTTTTGGGCTAATTATTGTCTTGTATATTGTAATAAGCAATCTCATTGCGTATGAGCTAATTTTCGTAATAAGTATAAGTTTAGCATACTTTTATGTTTTAGCATATGTATGTGAGGCTTCCATGACAGTTTCTGATCAAATGTTAGGCCCAGACACATTACTTTAAAGAGCTATATCACATGACGACACATCATCTATACCGTAATTTTATTTTTTATCAATTTTTTTGTAATACGTCGTTTTCTTTTAATACTCTGTTCTTTAATTTATTCGTATAAATTTCAACAAAAACACATCCTAAATATAATTCTATTATTTAATGTCGTTAACCAAAATAATTTACATATCCATTAGATATCTATTTCAGTTACTTTTTATAATTTATTTGTATAGATTTTTCCCTAATACATGTGATACGTAATATATTTCCGAAATTAAAAATAGTTTTAATTAAATATTTTTACTTTAGAAGTTACTTTTTCGATAATGGCGTCTATTAATAACTTTTTCTTATTTCTCTTCGTTATTATTTCGTGATTCATGCAAATTCTTTTTATATTAAAATTACGGGTGAACTCGTTTATTTTCCTTCTAATTAATCAACGCGAGAACGGGAAACATTTTTTCGCTATATTTCTAATTTTATGATTACAATTATTTATTATTATTATTATTATTATTATTATGTTTATATAGATCGATTTTACCGAATTAAATCGAGAATATTTCAAATTGCCGTAAGTAAACAAAATTCGCATAGACCGGTAGTTGAATTTTTTTTAGAAATTTTTGTCTCGCTAAATCGTCTTTTTTTTTTAAAATCTGTATCGCATTATTTTATAATTATTCGCTTATTTCATCTATTACGCATTTTCTTAAAATAGATTTTTATTTTATCTACGGATTGACGACGTGTATAAGAATAGGAAAAAATTGCGTAATGCGAACAAATTTTTATATTTCACCTTTTCAGTCACACTGTATCGATTTCTTTACATAGAATTATATTAAATCTTTCTGTCACCGTTCGTAACGTATGAAATTGTAATATGAAGAAAATCGTTTATTTTCATCATAATTTGATCGATCTCTAAAAAGTGGTATTTTACACTAAATATTATTTTTGTTTTTACTTCCGCTATAATTTTTTGTAATGTATACGTAAATACTACCTTGTATCTTAAAAACGAACATACCCATCGAAATAAGCTAGCTGTATTTTACCTAGAAATTTTAAAGTATTTCGTATTCTAAAATTTATAATTTGTAACTGAGAGCATAACACGGACGCACTATATAAAGTCGCTAAAAAAATTTTCTTTATGAAAAATTACAAAGTTTTTCGACTACCAAGTGAATATAAAAAGTATAAATTATAAAAAAAAAAAATACACAAATTTATAAAAATATAAAATGTAAAAAATTAGTTATATACGCAATTAATTATCAAAGTGATAACACAATATTTTTAAATAATCTGATAGTGAATGTGATAACACAATCAACAATCAGCAATATAAAATTTATATATAAATGTTGTGTATAAATTTTATATATTTTTGGTGTTTCTATTTATTTTTATTCTATTTACTGTTTTTGTTTATACATAAATGTTATATAGCTGATTGTTGGCTCTGTTGTTTACCACGTTCATTATTAGGCTATTTAAAAATACTGTTTTATCAACGATAATTTTTGTAAGTTACGTATCTATTAGATTTTATGTTTTTGTAAATTTATGTATATTTTTATAATTTGTACTTTTTATATTCACTTGATGATTGTTTAACGGTCGAAAAGCTTTGTGATTTTTCATAAAGAAAAACATTTTAGTGATTTTAACTATTTTTTTTTTATTTTTTTTATTCTTTACATCTTAGTTATGTTATTTCATTAAATCTAAATAGTTACGTTAATTCGAACATAAACTTAGCTTACAAGCTCATACACTGGCGGCGCCTTTACGAAATGTATTTTATAAGTTTCATTTTTATCGCCCGAACTAAACCATTTGTATTATATTCCGCATCCGCGGTATTTACATCGTTACTAAAGATGTCCAATTGCATGTATATGATGTAAAAAGTTACGTAATATGTGTTGCACTTCTTTTTTTCTCTCAAAGTTGCCATATTGCTAATTTTTTTTTTAATGTAGTGTTGACTATTGTTATTATTTGATTTTTATACATATATGTATGTGTGTGTGTGTAATGTGGAATGTATAGATACGTAAACGATTAAAAGTGTTGCACTATTTACTTTCATAATCTCGTATTTATACATCATTGCGTTCATTTTTTTTTTCATGTAGCGTTGATTATTTGTTGCTAATGTAAATAGGTGGCATTTATGATTACACTTTTTTTTTTTTGTATATATATGTGGGTGTGGGTGTATGGGTATGTAGAATTATTGTTTCGACAGTCGAATAGATTCCACTTCGTCTATAATCATAAAAACAATTTTCCTATATTAGCTGTATTTAAACATTAGTTAGTTTACATCATATTAGCATATTTATTTTATCCTAATTAACACTTGATGATAATAGTGATATATATAAAATGTAAAATCTATTTTTATATAATTTAAATTGTTCCTCGTACAAAGAAATTTTAAAAATAGATACCAAAAAAAAAAAAAAAAAAAAAAAAGGTGATAACGTTTATTGAAAATGTAAGCTCGTCGTACTATTTATTGCAAAAACGTTTTGTTCGATTTATCTTATTTCTCACGCAAACAGATACAATCGCAATGAAACCGTATTTATTTATTCCTATGTACAATATTCTGTTTTTTTTTTTAATGTTTTATATAAATATTTTAACAACTGAAACATTTTTAACCGAATGCACCGCTATTATCGGACAATTTTAAGTTCGCTATTTCACTAAATCGTCTTTTTTTTTTTAAGTTTTCTTGTCGCTATTTATTATGACTTTTTCTCGAAAAATTGCAGGTACAGAAGAAGATCAAGAAGCTACCGACATGTTAGTCGGCAATGCTCAGAATTTAATGCAAAGCGTGAAAGAAACCGTTAGAGCGGCCGAAGCGGCATCTATTAAAATTAGAACGGATGCCGGAATACGATTAAGATGGGTTCGGCGTCAACCGTGGTATCATTACTAAAAATACAAAAAAAAAAATATTTAATGTTAGTAACCACTTTTTCTTCTTCGGTTAGTATCGGATATGTACATATAGAAAACAACACATTTGATATCGAAAAGTATATCTATAATACTTACTCGGTGATACATGTTGAAAATAAAGTAAAAATACCGTATCACAAATTATATTTTATGAACACAATCGACTAATTTCGCTCTGGCTACTATAAACGATAAAACTAACGTCCAATTATCATAAACATAATAACACACTTAAATAACGCACTAAGGAATAAAGTAGTTGAGTAGTAATGGTAAGAATGAATTTTTAATAAACTGATTCCACACACACACACTATAACAGTGACGGCTTGTGGTTGAAAAATCTAGCGGTTGCAATTACATCTTACGCCCTCTCCAACATAGCCACACAACAATTTTTTTTATCTCACGCAACGTTAAAAAGTAACATTAATAATATCGAAGTCAACAAAATGTAATACAAATACAAAAGAACCTTTTAAAACCATACTCTGCACTTAATTTGAAACACTGGTCATCTTTACGTGGACATTCTGGCGTTTCAAGTGGATTCCGAAATATTTGGCCGAATCAGCTCGAGGAATAGGTTGATTGCCAAGATATACTCGATATCTACTGTCTGTATGCCTTAACGTATTAAAAAATGTGGACTGATTTTGCTTTATTTAGTTTTATCTTCCAGTCCCAGGTCCATTTTTTAATCAGATTTAAATGCTGTTAAATTTTAACATTTGCCTCGCTGAGATCAGCACTGGCAGCTAATATTGCGGTATCGTCTGCGAATGTTACCATTTTTACACGACACTGTTCTATATATTGTATATCACATACATCTCTATTATTGCTACTTGGATTCAAATCGGCATAGAACAAACGAATTTCTCTGCGTATCCTGTTGACGATTTCATTCTCGTTATTCCTTATCTTTATTAATTTTAATATATTTACTATTTTAGCTGGCTGGTATCTTATATTTATAAGTTCTTGAGAAATTAGTTCAAGTGGCATTGAAAAGACGGTAATCCTCTATTTACTAGATATGGTTTAAAACAATGTTAGATTTCTTCGGTACATCTATTAATTGACAAAGTATCCGGTTTGGCAGTCGCAAGAATGTTATTGTGATTTAAAACTTTGAAGACAATGTTATTCTCTCCAAGTGTCTGCACTATATAACTATACTGAATTAATTGAAATCTGTAATTCCTTTTATACTTTTGGGGGAGGTTTAGGTGTAGACACTGCACTAGGCCGTTGTTGATATTTTTGCTGTCCATTCATTACTCTTGTCCACTTGACTGATTTTACTGCAGCATAATAGGTGTTTGAATAGACAAAGTATAAGTTACATTCTCCCGTTCATTCGCTGGTAATCTGTTTTCCGCTATACGTAAATTTTAATTTTACAGAATTTATGGTATTTTAAAAGATCGGTTAGAATAATCAATAATATATAGAAAGTTGATTTTTGTTTAAAAAATACGATTCGTTTCTACTTTTACAGTGAAAATTAACCATTAAATATTTTAATTCTCATCACACGATTAATGTAATTTTTAATTGTTTCAGGTTACGGACGTTGCTTACCACCCGTGCGAATTAACCGTTATATTTACTTGAATTTTTATTATTCGTATTTTACTAACACAATACAATTAATATATTTATTAGTGTTTAAATTATTAAGATTAAAATTAACAATTTGTTTTATTTTGTATTTTTCTAACATTAACAACTCACATTTCGTAATACCGCTCTATTTAAAAATAATAATAATAATGATGACACTAAGAAAATTTAATTAAATTAGTTTAAGATATGTATAATTAAAAAATTAATTTAAACTCAATATTTCGTATTAGGCACAATTTAAACAATTTGGAAATAATTCGAAACATTAATCTGTTACATTTTGTTTCATTAACGTAAATATTTAAATATTTCCCGTGCAATATTTATTATTACTACCCACTAAAGGCGATGTTCTGTCGTTAAGTCTTTAATCCGCGCCTTCTCTTTCAATAGCTGGTATTTGTCCGTTTTGGTATCTTTCATTATTTATGTGATGAATGACTATACCTTCAATTATCAGTGTTAAATACCATTTCTTATTACATGTCCTATTCGGCTATATCTCTCTTTCGCTTATAATCTTTGTTAAACAGCGTTTTTCATTAATGTTTACACCGGATTTCAAAAATGTTTCCGTCTTGTATTTCGTATATGTTGTAGTCTTTCGTTGTCTAAAGCCATGGTTACCGTCTACGCGAATAGACGCAGAATGTTTTAGGTAAAATATATTTAAATGTCAATGATGTCATTCTGTAATACTCGAAAATGTTTATTTTACCTTATAACAGGTGTCTGTACAAACTATGGAATTTACCATTTGTTGTTTTCGCTTTTTCAAAATTACATTACTCGATTTTTTTAACTGTTTTTTTTTTCTAGTATCAATCTATTGATTGGTTGATTAATGAATCAAATCCGCAGTCTTTTCTTCCGTTCTTCTCTTCTTCTGCTTAGTTGCTTTAATTCTTGATAGTTCCTTGCTCTTATATCCTCCATAACTTGTTCCATGAATCTTCTTCTCGGTCTTCCTCTTGTACGTTTGCCGTCTAATTTTCCTTCTATTAATTCTGTTAGTAACGCATTATGCCGTAAGACATGTCCAATCCATTTATTTCTTCCTTGAGAGATAGTTTTCATAATATACTTTTCTTCCTTAATCCGGTTATAAATTTCTTCATTTATAATATTATCCTTCTACTTTATTTTAAACACTCTTCGTCGACACCAGGTTTCAAAAGCCTCCAGCTTTGCGATGTCTACTTTCACCAATGTCCTCAGCACCGCAAGGACAGACCGATGACACAAAATGTTTTTACAAAATTTTTGCTACGGCTAAATCTAGGTTTTTTTATAAACAATTTTCTTTTCTTGTTAAATGCTGCTTTTGCTTGTGCTACTCGACACCTCACCTCTGTTGAACATTTTCTATTCCATCGAATTCTGCTGCCTAAACACATGGAACTCTCCGATTTTTTCTGATTTAATGGTAATTGACCTTTTAATTTTTGTCTTGTAGCACACCACGATTTTTGTTTTTTGTTTTATTTGTAACATTTATATTTCAAATAACTATTTTCAAACGGAAATAATCGGGACATTGTGGATTTATTTTAGCGTTCAAACCAAAACTGATGGTTAAAAATGAAGTATACTAAACTATGCAAAAACCTATTATTCGCTGCTTAATGAACAATGACCGTGTTACTCGCGCGCGAATTATTTGCTTAATTCGCCTCTACTAGCTTATCATCACTTCTTCGCAATTCGCGTAGACGGTAACCACGGCCTAATACATTATAAAATACGTCTGTCTCTTTACTAAATCCTTTCTTCTGTAGTCGTTATCCCTCTGAGGGATGTCGTGACCATACTTATACTACCGATTTCTTAATCTTTTCCGGCCATTCAACTAAGGACTGTCCAAGTACTTTTGTGATCATATTCGTCCCCGCTTAGAGGGTACTCTACAACGAGGACGAGTCCCTTGTATTTGTCATCCTTCAATTATTAATCGCTGCATTGAGATATGCCGAAAAATCGTAATATTCTTAATAGAATATCTTTGGAAAACCTACTTTTAATATTTAGCTTCCGTAATATGGAAAGGCTTGTTTCCTTTGCTGTCCATACGTAGCATACGCCTCCAAATCCACATTTCGAAACTATCAATACGTTGTATATCTTTAGCTTTCACGTCCAAGTTTCCGCTGCTTATGTGAACATAGAAAACACCAAACACTGCGCTAACTTCTTTTTCACTGCGTTCGTGATGGACGTGTCACACTATATTCGGTTTAATCGACTCGCTAATATTTTAAGCCAAATGAATTTGCCTTTTTATTTCACCAGTTGAAGCTTACCTGTCATTATAATATACGTATAATACAGAATTTTTAATGTTATAAAATTTATTTGTGAAAAACTATAAATAAGAAAAAAAAATCGTACATAAATAAAAGCGTCATGATGTTTGATTTGTCACTTTTATCAGAGATTCCAATATAATCAGTTTGTAAATATTTATTTTGATTTCGTTGTAATAGTAACATTTTTTTGTAATCATAATCAAATGAATTAGTGTTTCTTAGTAAAAAAAAAATGAACGAAAATTATAGTATTATTTTTACTCTGATAAACTCCAGCAATTAATACATATACTGAATAATAAACGATAGATTAGCCACACATCACCAAAGCAACATAGTCGCGACATGCTGTGAACATAGACCCACCACCATTGCAAAATCTTATATACATGAAATATTGCCAGACGAGATGACAACAGATGTACCAAGCACATATTGCAATGGTGGTCGATTAATCATCGCCGAGGCAAGCAGGACCCATAGGTGGATGGCTAGACGACATTGTGAAAGTAACCGGAGTCAATCAAGATAGACAACTTTAGGAACGTTTAGTGGGCTGGTATAACGTGATAAAGTGTTATATATATATATATATATATATATATATATATATATATATATATATATAATGCTTGTATTCGCGTCACTATGTTTGAAAATAAGTCTTGTATTTTTTTTTAATCGTATATCTTATGTAATGCTGCAAAAATTACTGACAAAACCTGTAATGGAAACGTACAGCTAAGAAAAAATATGTTTATTTTCCTTCAAATATTAAAGAATAAATATTGTCACTTGTGTTCAGTGCGATTATTATTGTTTAAATACTTATCCAAGTTTATTATTACTATTAAAATTTAATTAAATCTAACATGTGCAGCGACTAATAATGTATACAAAGGTAAATGACGAATTAAATTGACAAATATAAAGCAGTTGAAGTAAGCTAAGGGTGTGATATGAAAGACATTTCTTATAGCAAATTACGTATTCAAGGATGATATTTGTGTAGCAAGTATTATGTACAATGTATGTTAATCTAAAGCTTAATAATAACTGTGTCATCTTTTCGACGCCGAGTCAAGGTGTTATTTTTAAGTGTAGACTTTTTGTTCGTTCATTTCAACTACCCTTCTCCCTGACAAAGCTTCAATGGTGATTTTATATAAAGTAAACGTTATAGCCCAGTGGCGCATCCACGGTCATCTACCGGGCTCAAACCTCTCCAGAGTGCTTAGAAAAGTATAGAATACATATCAAGAAGGCACTTGTAAGCTCTAAACAATTTTTCAGCTAAAATGAATTTTTTATTTTATTTTTTTGGGCGGAGAGAAATGTTTGAGCCCACCCCCAATATACAAATCCTGGGTGTGCCACTGTTATAAGATATAATAAATTGCTAGCAATTCAGTTTCTAAATTACATATATACAAAATTGTTGATTGCGTAACGTATTAAATATAAATTTACTAATTTTCTAATTTATTGTTTTTGCATTTTTCATCAATAAACTTATATTTATCGTTATTAATGTATTTGTAAAAAAAAAATACGACTGTTTTATACATCGCATTTTGATCTAATCTTTAAAAATATAATTTTATTAGTCGCTGTTTACACGTTTTTTCTTTTAAAAAATAACGTCCACGTATAAAGAAATCTAAATTTGATTTTTAATTGTTTTTTTTTTGTGTATCTGTATATACTTTTAAATGATAAAATTAATAATAGATTATGCTGTCTTTGAGATGGGTAATAAATACGGTGTTAAAAAAATGGTGCTAAAGTTTTTCGTAAGTAATATTTACTATTTGATTTTATATTTTAAACAGTGTACAGATACGAACGTCCATATTATATTTAATATGAAAACATCCGAATAAATTATTTTCAAAATCTGACAATTATATCATCTAGTATCGAGAAAGCTAATATCGGCTCACCCGGGATGCGCGTCATTTAATCGGTCCTTTATCAATCTTTCTAGTTCGGTTAGATGATGTTCCCTATCAAATAACGAGCTGTATTTTATTTGTTCTATATCTGCCCGAATAAATAAATAATAAATGCGAACGGTACGACGGTCAGTTTGTACCTTTCGTTCTTAGCCGTTAGATAGCGCTTCGATTATTATCGGCCGACCAGGATGAAAGATCGACCTCCGATATTGTAAATTATTTTATTTCTTGCCTTGCGTCACTAAATTACTAATAACAATATTCGCGTTAACGATAGATTATTTTTTTAATAACCGATTATTGTTATTATATAAAAAAAATTAATAAAAAATATTCGACAGAACGGGGTTTTATTTCATTTACTACTGAAAAATCAAACATTATCTTTTACGTATGTATTTTTAAAGCATTTACTGGAATTATTCGCTTTTAAAATGAGCGAAGAATATATTATGTGGACGACGTCGCTATAAAAGCAGAAAATGTGAACGGGTTAAAACGTATCTTAAGTAAATATGAAGACTAACAAAAAGAGAAAAACTCAAATTATATTGCGCTACATAAACTCGACGCTGAAGTAATCGTAAAATCAGAAATACGATTTCGTAGCGGAAAAAAAATATGACGATTGCATTATTAATACACAATGAACTATAAATGCAAATTGGCATATGAAAAAGAGTTTAATAGTGTTTAAGAGGTGATTGAATTCTTAAAGAAATCCTATATAGACAATAAATATATAAGAATAACTAGACCGACGGCTTCGCCTGTGTAATTATTATTTTTTTAATACAATATCGCTGTCACTTTTATTACACTGTCGCAACTATTCCAGAAAGGGTCTATGATGCGATATTTTACAGATTGTCTTTGACAGATCGTCTCTTTTACTAAACGAAAGCAAAAAATACGGACCGATGATGCGATGTTTTTACAGTCGGTCTACCGGCTAATAGATGTACTGTTTCACGATTTTAGGTGGATGTTAAATTTCAACCGATTAGAGATATCGCTGGCTTGTACTATTAAAACCTTAAATTGTAATTTCTGGTGATATCATTGTGAAGCAAAGCTTAGAACGAATCCGATAATATAGATTATGTAAGCTGTGCGAATGGGGAGCTACACCACATACTCTCTCCGGGTGTCAGCTGTGGCACTGTGCAATTCAGTCACAGAATACGCCTGCCCAGTGTGTGGTATAACTCAACACATATAAAAAATGAAAGTTTTCGGATTCTCACGGGTTGCTTAAAACCTACACCGGTACATAAAGTCAGAGTTTATTTGATTTACATAATAAAAGTATCATAATTATTTTCGTAATTATCAGATTTAAAAAGTTAAAATATAGAGAAATAATAATAGAAAATATTTCACAGAGAGAGAGAGAGACAAAAGGAAAGAGAGAATATTTAGAAAAAGAGAAAGAAAGAAAAATTAAGTTAAATTATATATATTAAATTAAAGAAAATACGTAATAAATAAAATATGAGAAAACGCGCAATATTCACGTAAAGTCAAAAACCGATCAGAACTAATAACCGCATACTAGCCAAATTAACGTTTAAAAATCCGAAAGCGATTATAATGTACGCCAGAGATGGAAAAATAATACGCAATCTTTCGATTCTAAAGATATGACCATGATACCGATGAAACATTATCGATTTCGTTTGTACACATATCTTCAAAATTTGCCATTTTCGATACACATATCACATTTGCATAAAAACGATCAGTGACGAAAGAATCGGAATTCAACAGTTTTCGAAAAAAAATTAATTTTTGGAACCGTATTTCCGAATTTACTAAATCAACATAATAATAATAAAAAAAAAAACATTACTTATCGGATATTCAATTTAAAATGACTAAATATATTTATTAAAAGCACCGCGCAAAAAATTAAACATTAAAGTTTGAAAGAAGTATAATTTATTTTAAAAACAAAAAATGCCGTACTTTAATTATACGCAATGATTTTAATAAGTATATTTAGTCATTTTAAATCGAATATCCGATAAATAACCGGTTTTTTGTTTTAATTTTGTAGACTTAGTAAATTCGGAAACACACTTATAGAAATTAGATTTTTTCGAAAACTTTTAGAATTCCAGTGGAAAATTTTTTCGTCACTAGTCGTTTTTATGCAAATCTGATTTGTATTCCAAAATCGCGATTTTTCATGTGTATAAACTCAATTTTTATCTAATAATTTTTTTTTTTATTTTAGAAAATTTGTTCGTATAATTGCGCGTTTGACAAATTATATAACCTATAAAGTTTTCCAGATTTTTCAATTACAAATAGAAAAAAGAATGCTAAAATTTTATATTTTTCCATTGCCTATATTTATCGGTAAAAAACAACATATTGTACATTTTCGTTTCGATTCGTTTTATATGTATGTATATATATATATATGTGTGTGCGTGTACAAGCAGACAGTGACATAAAGAACATTTATATACGTATGAAGAACGAAAAACGAATATTCAAATATTAAATTACATTTACACAAAAATAATTCCATATAAAATATTATGCGATCGTTAAGAAAAAAATATTTACCGCTATATATGTCTTCTGTTTTATACGGAAAATAAGACTTTTATTTCGTCGAAAATATTAGATAAAAGAGATTTGGAATTAGATTTCGCCTCTAAGGAAATACTACGCTGGTTCTTCTGTGATTTTATCAGGAAATATAAATGACTTCCGAATGAATTACAGCCGTACAGCGAAGCGGAATCGTGGATTCGCTCCAAAATTACCAATCGACATCGTTTACACAATATTTCTATAACCTATTCATAGAAAATACAAAAACAATATTTTTAGTACAATAATTATTTTGTCGGTTCATTTTTGTCCTAATTTGTAGTATGTGGAATATATATAGTGATTTTTATTAAAATAAACAACAAAAAGTAGATAAAAGCAATAAAAAGTTTTTCTTTATGAGAAATCGCAAAGCTTTTCGGCTATTAGGCCATTATTAAGTGAATATTTGAAAAGATAAAATGAAAAAATATTAATTTAAGATTACAATTCGCAAAAATCAGCAAAATAAAGAACAGATACAAATTAATTACAGATTGTTTGGAGCAGCGTCTTCAAGATGATTGTATTTATACGGACTTTAGTAAGGCTTTTGACAAAGTCGGCCATAGTTTACTTCTGGTTAAGCTGCATAATTATGAATTTTCTGACGATTACATGCAGTTACTTAGATCATATTTAATTTCGCGTGTGTGCTACGTATTATATATGTAAATCGTTTTAAGAGATGATAGTTTGGTTTTTTGTTTAAATTATAAAATCAACGAAAACAAAAATGTTACAAAATTTTACACATTCCGTTAGTTAATTTTTTTTTAAAAAAAAAAGAGAATAATAAGAGTTTAAAATCGCTAAATTTTAATAAAAAACAAACAAAGCTCTTCGACTATTAAGTCATAAGGAATTCCTGTAGTCATTTTTGCATATGTATAAATTAAGTTTTGATAACTAGGCACGTGTGTTTAGTGATTAGTGTAAATACTTATAATTAGCGTTGCAAGGTAAAACCTGTATTATATATATTACGACGATCGTCGTATGCTCACGTTATAATAAATCTAAATTTATTATATTGAAGGTGGAAAACTAATATTTAATTTAATTAATATAATAAAACAAAATATATATATAATTATATATTTAATTAAAGTAAAATATATTAAAATTATTATAATATAACCAAACCGGATTTGTAGTAGATAAACTATTATTATACAATAGTTAAAATTAATTTTAGTTAATGGAAAAAAAAACAGTAAATTAGTTTGACCAAATAATTTTAGTTAATACAGCCAGTAAATAATGAAGAAAATCCAGTAATTTTTGTTTAACAAGGCATAAGAAAAATGTATAAAAAGGGATGGTTGTTCATTTTCAAGAGAGTTCTAGTTTTTCAGTTACAAAGTTCAGTTGTTAGTTTCTTAATGAAGACGGTTAGAATAAAATGAGAATGGATGATTGAAACAATTACGAATCCGGTCAGGTTAGTCTTTAACTAAATTATTATTTTTTTTTTCATTAATAAATATATATTACTATTTTTTGTTTTTGTTGTTTTTTTTTCAAATATAAAATAAAATTTTTCTTTATAAATACTTTATTTATTTTTTTATTAAATAATAATATTAATAATAGTATATACGAGATATCTTGTAATATATAAACTCACCTTAGAAAAATCATCCAACGGTAAAGTTAACGATTCAGTCTGCGACAACTGACCGTTTTCTATTAATTCGTTGTACGACACAGTAGGCGTTGTAGCTAACAACAAAGACGAAACTGGAATTTTCATTTTCCAATCTAATTTTTCTTGTCTAAATATATTGTCTTCCTGTTTGATAACGTGATGTCGCGTGAAAATTTAATAGAAAAACGTTACTCATAAATTTTGTTATACTCTGTTTATTTAACGCATTAAAAATATCCTCGGCTAATTTTATTACAGGATTAAAAGCGATTAATAACTTAGAAATGTTTGATTGGTTGTTTTTTTTTAATACAGCTCCTGAAAAGAATAGCCGCTTAATTTCTTTATAAATAGCATAACGTGCGCAGACGAATAGCCCAGTGACTAAACTCTACTAATTATATTACGGTAATGACCAATTGATGAGGTACGTTTCAGCCTTCTGAAATCCGGATCAATAGACAAAAGTGCCGATGCCTCCGGATTTGGATGGTAAAAAAGCGGTTTCTAACGCTGTCGAGCATTACTTCATTGACCCATTTGATCTGTAGATCTGCGTGGAGTGCGTCATTTTGTTGAAATCAACGAACATTAGTGACCAGCCGAAAAAATTTATTTTGAGCTGTTTGAAGTACTTTTCGATTCGATGCTTTAGCACACCACATATTTGTATTCCGTAAGCCCATATTAGACGTATAACAGTTTTATATATTAGGAGTTTAAAAAAAAAAAAAGGATCAAATTAAAATTTAAAAAGCCGATTTTAAACGTAGTTTTTATTTTCTATTAATTTTTGAAACAATATATGCGTTTATTCAAATTGTAAGGAAGACATTCATATCGTCCCATAAATGGCATAAAAGGGAAGAAATCATATGCCGAAATAAAAATAGTAGTCGCAGCTAGAAAATCTAACATATAATATATAATATATATACGTATGTATCATATTGTGTACATACAAACACTCGAGAGGTATAAAGAGAAAAAAGTTAGCACGTAAATAAGAAGTCGTAATTATTTTCCAGTGCTTATCATAGTCGTCGGAATAGCCTCTAGTGGCTAAGAGCACGGACCAAAGCGACACCAAAATGATCATCAGAAAATAAAAATATAAATAATCCTAATATTATCGCGTGGAAAGCAATGGTCTACCACCACGCACAACGTCATATGCGCACCAGTAATAATGTAGTACACTACAAAAACATGAGCTACTGTACACATTGTGTTGTGCCAAAAAAACGATTGCAATTAGTTCTCAATTCTCCCGGGTGTGTGTCTACGATAACGTCATGTTACGATTGCCTTGTACGCTACTTGCAGCCTACCTGCAATACGGAGACGGCGATTAATGTTGATTAACAAATACCATCGAAAGGCAGAAGCATAATTTTTTTTTTGTAATAACAGAAAAAATAACGTTCTTCCTACGTAACAAATTATACCAGAAAAATTGATTTGCTAACATATTTTCAAACGTGATTTATTATATCCGAAAACACTAAAAATCACTTCCCGGATGAGAACATAATTGTTTTAAAAACACAAATTTACTCTAATAAATAAATCATCTTGACTAACGATATATCTATATTTATTAATTGTAATCCATTCTATTTCCGAACTATTTTTACCTTACACATGACGATATAGGTTTCTAGAAGTTTTTTTTCAATATCATTAGGTTAACACAAACAAATCGTACTTTGTTTATTATAATAAATGAACCAAATTAATCGTGACGTAAAATAAATCATAATCATGATCGTCATATTGTTCGTTGCCGAACGTCGTCACTAGCTATTGTACGTTTATTTTAAATATAAAATGAGCTAGCATTGAAGGCGCTATATACGATGCAGATGCGCGCGCATATGATGTTATACGGAGTGAGATGCCACCGCCTTCTCCGTGATAATTATTAAATAATGAGAAACTTTCTATGTATCGTATTGGTTTAGAACCCTCGACCGCCGAAGTTGACAGTCGAGAACTCTGGCAACTACGCCACCGTGACATAAAATAAATATAAAAGCTATAAAATACCTCCGCAAAATAAGATAAACTTCCTCCGATTCTGTGCGCGTCGTTTAAATCCCCAATCATGAAATGTACAGTAATCTCTTCGCTTGCTTGAGGATGTAAATGAAACGGTATTGTCAAACTGGATAACGGAGTACCAACCTAACAAAAAAAAAAAAAGAATCGAATAATGACAAAAATTTACAACCAATTAAAAACAATAGCATGGAATAGGACCGAATCTAGAAAACAAACGTGTGAGTTCAATGATTGATATATATATATATATATATATATATATATATATATATAATCCATAATTATTACTTTTGGGAAACTAAAAGAAAAAGTACATGAGTAACGCATTATTCAAGCTACTACATATTAGCAGAAACACAAAATGTATCATTAAAGAAGACAGCAGACTAAACTGAGAAATGTAGACTGAATGGTGTAGATTTAAAGAAGATAAAAGATTCAGGCCGGACATAAGTAGCAGTCAGTCGGAATGAAATTAACGAACAAGACTGCGATCGACGCAACTAAAAACAAAAGTAACAATTTACATCCAACAGTGAATAGATATAATCGCCTTGAATGAACAATGAACAAATATTTATTAGAAAAAGTTATACACAAGTTATGTTGCTAACAAGTAGTTAATTGTGTGCCGGATACATCCTTACCACAATATATAAGATTATCTTATTATAACTGAAAGTTAATTATGATATATATATATATAAAACCGCAGACTTGCAACTTAAAAAAAAAATAGAAAAGGTTAAAAATTTACAAAATAATAAGATTAAGCGAGCTTATATCAAACAGTAAGATGTTGCTGAAAAAGTATCTTGAAACTGGCCTTTTCGAAATAATAAATGAATAATACACGATTGAATAAATTATTTATTTTATTTAACGACGATCGGCAGCTGTAGCCATTTGCATCGTTGACCATTCAATAATGAAGAATTATCAAATAAAAGGTATACAATAACGTGACCAAAATTATATAAACTTCTTTCAAAAAATTAAATAACTTCTGTAGCATATTTTCGTTATCCTGCAACAGATCAATGATCGTTTCATCAAAGAGCAAACTGAATTGAAACAACGTCTGCGCTTTTCCATTGATGACTGGATCGTGCGTTAATCTAGTGTGGCCGATTTGTATCGTACGTAGGGCAACTTCTTTACATATATTTGTTTCAATACGATGTTATCTCGCATGCTATCTCTGGTTCAAAGTGTAGTAGTTTATTAATCTGTTTTAATAATTAATTTAAGCTGTATATTTTGCTTCGGTTCAGTAAATTCGTGGATTTGAAGAATTCGATGTTGTGACAGAAGTTATGTTTAAAAAGCGAATAAAATTGTTGTTCGATAAACCAACTTCTTCATTATTTTTAACAGAAGATTGAAATAAAACGTTTTATTAAAAAAAAAAAAAAAAACAGCTGAATAATGATACAAATGATAACTTACTTTATTGACTAGTTGTATTCCGGAAGAATTGGATACATTAATTTCAATATCTTTTACAGCAGAACCGAGAATATTTTTCAATCGTATAAATACCCGAACGATGTTAGTTTTTTCTACGGGCGCTTCTATCGTATAATCCTGTAAACCATGCTCATGTTAATTAAATACGTATCCTTAATATTCGAATATATATATATATATATATATATATATATATATATATATATATATATATATATATATATATATATAATTGTTACAGCAGGGGATACGTCAGTGATTTAATTAAATAAAATACAGCAGCAAATTAATAAAAAAAAAGTAATGAAATGTGTGAAAGAATGAGATGTACATATGCCCGACAATGATGGGCAGAACATCCATTAGTCTAATCAGTAACATAAGTAAAATAAGAGAAAAAGTTATTATACTACGCCTAAAAGCGTATTCCAATGAACATAACATCCTAGAAGAAACACAGTTTGGATTTAGACCACAATTATCCAAATTAGCTCTCACTTCCTTCGGTTCTATATGTATATATTGTATATTATTTAATATTTAACATAATCCCTTCTCCGTTATGCAGGGTTTTTATTGTATTTTTCCGATGTACAATCGTTTATTTTAATAGTAGTTGTAAGCTAACCTTAAGGCTTGTTCACTAAATCTAAGTCGCGTAGTCAAAGCGGAAGACTGCTTGGTATACGAATTTTATTATGTATATGTTATTTGTAAACAATTTAAACATACTTATTATTCGTTCATGCATTCATTCGTGTTAAACACGGTGTGTTAGTGTGGTTCACCACCATTATTCGACGGGCAACCAATAAAACTACGCAAATGATCGATAATTAAAAAAAAAAAGGATAGAAATAACAAAAAGAAAGATTAAAATATATTCGTATCGTTACCGTGTAGTAAATTATTAAGTCGTACATTATATATTGCAATGGACCACCGAGAATTTTGACGTAAAGCAACAGTTCGACTAATAACGGCGTATTGAAGATATGTCGATATGATGTAAATAACACGTAGAGTCGATATGTAGTAGTCAGCTGATACGCAGTGAAGCGGTAATTAACAGTCGTTAAAATAAAAGCAAAAATTAAATAAAAGTGGATACGAGTATTTGTATTTATGTATGATGCGTGTTTGTTGGGGGGTGGAAGTAAGGAATTTCGACACAGTACTTAACTATTCAAACAAAATTACCAAATTTATTTATAAATAACAATAATAATACCGCGTCAATGGTTCGATTCGTCGCTAATTTCACGTAAGCTGGCGAAGGTAACACCTTAAAATCGTTACTACCGAATAACTCCTTATGCGATGTACTTATACCAACCGCTTCCTCGTAATCGTCTTTTAACAGTAGCAACGGTTCCTCTCTATTAATCGCGATATTATCGTTTGCTGAAAGAAAAAATAGCAACACAACTCTATTTAAATAACATTTTATTATTATTATTATTAATTTTTTATTATTAAAATTAACGTTTCGCGGTTTATTTCATTTACAGAGATGTCGCCAGTTTAGGTTTAATACTAGAATAAATACTTGAACATATGAAAGAACGATTTTTCTCGACCGACTAATTACTTATATACATGTAACAATAATGTAGAACAATATCAGCTATAAATTCAACTAAATTAAATAAGTTTTTTGTTTACGTGAAAAACAAAGATAAAAATGAAATATACCAAATTATAATTTGCATAATGAAAATAACAACGTGTAACTATGTATTATGCCGATCTCTATACTAAATGTAACGTGCGTAATGAATTATCCATTCTAAATATTTAAGTTCTTTTACGCACGAAATTTGTTTATTATTCACAATTATTTCAAGCGAAGATGGTCGTTTTCTCGAAAACAAAATGACCATAATTTTTTTTCCAACAGTTAATTTAAATCTCTCACCTAGCAGTGACGGTTTGTACATAAAGGTTGTATGGTTGCACAACCACACCAGAAATATCCAGAATAGAATAAAAATTGATGATGTAATAAAATAGTTAAATGCATTATTTGTTTTATGGACATTAAACAAAATAAGCGAATTTTAATTATATTTTTCGTAGAATATATTATAAAAAGTAAAAAATCATTTTAAAAAGTACGTTGAAATGTCTAGTTATAACGGTTGGTGGTTGCATGCTCGATGTAGCTTGAAGAAGGTATCGGAAAGCAGTATACAGCGTTATATGTAGATTTCGCGCGTAATGCTACTATGGGTGTAGAGTTTACACAATACTGTATGAGCGACTGCTGGTTACAACAGTTTTGCAACCAGAATCCTTGAAGTACACACACTTGACTCGGCAGAACCGATTTTTCTCATTATGTTGTTCATAACGCACGGGTGCGGTTGCGTATGCAGAAGCCAATAAATGAACGAGTCTACGATTTATATTTTATCTCTTTCCAAGATTAGTTTTTCTTCTTCGAATTTCTATTCCTTTTTTTACTGTACACATTTCTGGGTGTGAAATGTTTCATTGTCTCTCTCCAGTTTATATTGTTCATATTATTGTTGGTAGAATTTTTCCTTACTGGAACTTTATATGTACACCGCAATTGTCATTTCATTTTCAGATGATTGTTTAGTATAAATTGTGAAAAAATATGAAGACTTATTGTATAAATTTTGTACTTATCCATGCGGAAATAAATTTTAATATGTTTTGTTGGTTTAATATTATTTTTTTTTTCATCTTGGGATTGATAATCTAACTTCATAGGTTTTAGTTTTTCTGATCACGGTTTTAAAAGGTTCTTGTATTTGTATTGCGAGTTCTTGACTCCGATAATATTGTTACTTTTTGATGTGCTTATCGATAATCATAAATTTAAGAAAAATAAGAATCCAACGAACAGATTTAATGGATATATCAGAAAAGTAATAAAGACCATACATGGAAGTACTGCAGAAGGAAGTAATACAACGAATGATCTGTTAATCAGTTATTTCAAGAATTTCAATTGCATAGAAATGAATCCAAATCCAATAAGACCATTAGTTAATTGTATAAATGCTCCATTTTATAAAGTTTTTAAAATAATTAAGAAATATTTACAGACTAATTATGAATTTGAAACACAATTTAACGTTAAGAATAATATAGAATTTATTAATAAGTTGAAAGAAATAAAACTTAATAATAATGATATACTTTGTAACGACCCGTACGATATACATATACATATACATACCTACAGATCGCTAGCATATATATATATATATATTGTTACGTTATATACCTAAATATTCAGATATAAATATTAAATATACAACGTTACCGACTTTCTGATTTCCTTTACTCCGTTGAGGTATATGTCCGGGATGCCACATGACCGATAATTAAATTAATCGAAAACGGAAGAAAATAACACACGGTTTATTTCCGATAAATAATTTATTTCGATTTTATTTTATTTTTTGCGAAGAAATTCCGATTAACTATATGTACACAGGGTTATATATATACACATATATATGAGCGTATTATTAAATTAATTATTCTATTCGCGTATTGTAAATTATAATCACTTATTTTTTTTTTTTATCACTACTGACTACAGAACTTTTCCTTAATACTTAGACGAATCGGCTTCGCGATCGAAGTCCCGACGGTCCATGCTCACTTCTTCGAACGCGGTCCGACTTAACGTGACTGTTCCTTCGACTTATTCTTACTCGACTCTAAAACTGACGAAACTGGCGAACTAAACTTCGACAAAACTCGTCTTTTTATTACTCTCCAGGACTCCAGAGGCGACACAGGTATTTTATCATTATATACTTATTATTTCCTTTACTTTTGACGAAATGCCGGTTTCTTTTCAATTATATTATTTTCAGACCTTTTCTCATCCCTTGTTTTTTGTCCGCTTTCGACGAAAATAGTTGAACCAAGGAAAAGTTCCGTTGTCCCGTATATTTTAGGGTTATATACTTATACACACACACATATATATATATATATACATATATAGTCTTATATATATTTATTAGTACGGCAGCCAGCATTAGGTAACATAACATATATATATATACTCAACATACTTGCTTTTCTAGGAATTCTATAGATATTAGAAATTTCCTAAATTGACAGTTTTCGGCGGAACTCCCCGAGTTCTCTTTTGGGATAGCCAATCAGAAAATTCGGAGCTGTTTCTTTTGGTCTTCGACCAAAATGCCGACTGAGTCCATTTTATGAGGTATATTTACCTCCTTTCGTCTGCTCTTGCTATGTCAATTCTTAATTTATTATATATATATCCTCTCGGTATTTTTTCTATACTAACTTTGATGAATCTTTTACAACTCTAAAATCTTACTGGCGCCAGTGTGCTTTCCCCAATACATATATACCTATACTTATATCAGTCTAGCTTCATTCTATTTCCGTTTTATTATATTTCCTTTGGGAAAGTCACGTTCGCGACGCCGACTGGATGTACATACACATATACGTATATATATACTATTTTTTATTTTTTTCATCATCTATTATTTAATTCACCTTCACGAACTATTGAATTTAAACTTCCAAATATAAATTTTAATTCTCATTTCAATTTATCAACTTTAATCGCTCACTAATACTAATAAGCATGGTTGTTACAACTTATATCACTAGATATAGTTAATATGTATAATAATATACCAACAAACGAAGTAATAATATATATAGAAGATAATAACATGAATAACAGCATGTTTAAAAATCACTTTATAAAATTATTTAAAATTGTATTAAACCAAAAAATTATTTTAAATTTAACGATAAATACTACAAACAACAAGAAGGGTTAATGATGGATTACCCTTTATCACCTATTTTAGCATAAATATATATGAATAAACTATAAAACATAATATATCAAGAAAATAATATATTTAAAAACAAAATTTTGGTTAAGATATGTAGACGATATATTAATTATTTGGAATAACAAGTTAAAAACCCACGAATTAAATAAATTTGTAATAGAATTAAACAACTTTAATCAAAACATTTAATTTACAGCAGAAATAGGTAATAAACATATAAATTTCTTAGATTTAAATATCAATATAAACAGAAAACAAGCACTAACAGATGTAATTATACTAAACGATTTTTTTCATGCAAAATCACATAAACTAGATAGCTTAAGAGATTATTGTAATAGAGCCAAAATTATTTTAAGTTATAAGAAAAACAAACAATAAAGAAAAGTATATTATTAAGCAAATAGCCACAGCACATAAATACAATCTGAATATAGTAGATCAATTATGGAACAAACTAAAAAAATAACAATCCTCAACAAAATAAAAAAGAAAACGATAATTATTTAGGATCAATTAAATATATAAGAAAATACACATAAATTCCTAAAAATCATTAAAAAGTACAATATTATGATAGCAATAAATAATAAAACATTATTTAAATCAACTTGCAACAATAAAATAGAAGAGAATAGGGTATTACAAAAATCTGGAGTATACAGAATAATTTTTTATAATGTGGAATGTAGTGATTTTTTTATAAAAAATCAATTGAAAATTAGTTAGATCACTAATATTTATTTTCTTAAAGAAAACACAAAACTTTTCGGCATTTACGCCATTATCAAGTGAAAAATTTTAAAACATCATAATTTTTAAAATATAAATTAAATATAATTACTTAGAAATATGTGATGGTAATTGTGAAAATATGATCCAAAAATGCTGTCTGCTTCTGTTCTGTCTATTTTTTGATTTGTTGAAATTTAATATCAATATATTTGTTTATTAATTTTGTTTTTTTAAATTAATTTTTTCTTCAATACTATTTTCCGGATTCTGTAAAAGTTGTATACTGGTGGAATTTTAAATTTTTCATTTACTGTTGCGATGTATGATGTCCAAAAGTAAAATATAAAATATAAAAATATACAACCACAAAATTTTTTAAAAAACACAATTTTACAAATAAAATGAAAATAAATATTAAATTTCTGATAATGACCATGGTGAACAATCAACTATCAATACATCACATATTTTTAAGTAATTATATTTAATTTATATTTTTAAAATTGTGATTTTTTTAAAATTTTTCACTTGATAATGGCGTAAATGCCGAAAAGCATTGTGTTTTCTTTAAGAAAATAAATATTAGTGATTTAACTAATTTTCAATTGATTTTTTATACAGAATAAACTGCACAAAATGTAATGTTTTATATAGATGAATCAGGGCGACAAATAAATAATACACTAAGAGAACACTTTAATTCATATAAAAATAAAAATGATGATAAGTCACTTTATGGAAAACACTGTAGAGAAGAAAAACATATTATAGAAAATATTACAGATAATATAAACATTTTACACGTAAAATATAAATTTAAAAAAAGAAAATTATTAGAAAAACTACAAATTATAAAACATAGAAGTAGTAATAAATTATTAAATAATATGATCAATTTTGATGAAGAATTAATTTTAAAATTGGTTTTTTAAATTATATCTGGCTAATCAATGTGCATCGATATATATATATATATATATATATATATATATATATATATGTATGTATGTTTTTATTATATTAATATCTCTCTTAATTTATTTGTAACTTTTTTGCATATACTTGAAAATAACGTTAATGTCGAAAAGCTTTGAATTAATAAAATAACTTTTAACTTTATTATTTTGTTTTATTAATTCATAAAATCACTACTCTCCAATACAACAACATTATATATATATAGACCTAATGGAGATAGCAAGAAAACTAAAATGGACATGGTGTGGTCACGTTATGCGGAAACAAGCAGATAGCTGGACCAGAAAATGTATAGAATGGATTCCGCTGGATAGAAAAAGGAAAAATCAAAAACCAAAAAGACGATGAAAAGACGACATTGTTAAATATGAATATGTTGGGAAATTGGATGCGAAAAGCAAGAGATAGAGCGATTTGAAAGAAAATGGGTGTTTGATATGTTTCTTCAAAGTTAAAAAAAAAATGGAAGAGGCCTTTGCTCAATTTGGGATTTCATTATTATCATTAATTTTAATTATTTTATGCATGTATTTTTTGGTGTATTTATTAAATGAAATAAATGATTTATTATTATTATCATTTTATATATATATATATAACGGGTGATTGCACCCTTAACGTTTTCTAGCATCCTACGAAACTATCAAATACATAGATATTCTATCGTTATTATTCTTCTTCTTTGAGTACCATCTCCGTTAACGAAGGTTGGCTACAACTTTTGAATATTCCCTTCTGTCCCTAGCTAAATGTAGTTCAACTGCCGATTTTCCTGTCTATTGCTCTAAGTTTTTTATCGATGACATCCGTTTTCTACCTCTGGATCGCTGGCCTCCTATCTTCCCTTCCAATATTGTTTATAATATCTCGTATTTCTGATTACGCATAATATGCCCTAAGTATGCTATTTTTCTATTTTTTATAATTTCCAGCAGCTCTTGGTTTTAACCAATTCATTTTAGTACATCTGCATTCGATATGTGATCAATTCACATTTCAAATGCCTGGAGCCGGCATCCATACTTCCGCACCATACAGTAACACTCTATCCACTACAATACCAACCCCATTCCTATGTTCCTTATCATTGTTACCTACATAGTATACTTTAATTCCATTTATTGTGCATTTATCATTTCACTTATGTACATTATGCTGATTCCAATCATCCTCATTTCAATAATTAGACTTTGTATTTTGCCTGTCTCAAACATACTGTTGACATTCCATGTACCAATATTATGAATCTTTTTTTGATTTTTGAATTCTTACTTCTTGGTTGTGAATTATCTGTTCCCGATATTGGGTGAGGTTTGCATATTGACGACCTGAGGAGCCCGATGTATCCTCCTGCCGGGTCTGGCGTATATGAGTCCACCTGAAGCAGTAACATTCGCTATGTCTGTATTATTTGCATTCATGGTTGTTTCCTCAGAAGTTTAATGCGGTGGTTTTCCGTTGCTTTCCGCATGATTTTCTGTTGGGGTTTACTCACCTAGCCGAAAAGACCCAGTTCTGGCGCCGGGTACTCGCCTACTACCTCTAGACTGGTATTCACCAGCCCGACTGAGTCACATATGTCACGAGCAAGCTGCTGATAGTCTGCTCTTCTTATGCAGTAAAAAGCTTAACTTAATGGTAGAAACACCTTCGGCAAGTGAACCTTACACTAATTAGGGTCTGTAGCAAAATTTTTGTTACGTAACGAATATCCATGATGCGAATAAATGAATAAATTATTGATAGGAATACAAATTCTTCTAAAAACGTAAATAAAACAGAAGCCAGAAAAAATTAATTCGTACCACTGGCCTGTTTCGATTTACTGGACGATTGTTTAGACTTTTTGGATTTCTTTTCGGCGACAGTATCTAAACGATCTCGACGATGATCAGTCGATGATTTCTTCTTACTCTTCGACGTTGACGACTTGCGACGATTATTTTCTTCATTCGTTTTCTTTTTTCTGGAATTATTTTCGAATTCCATATTTTGATAATCTTTTTGCTTCCGTGAACTCGTATTAATGTTATTTGAAATATTATCGTCCTAAAAACATCGAACTTGTATAATGACTTATTGTACGCGATAATTATTTTTCGTAAAATAATCGAAAAAATTAGAATTTTATCTTAAATAAGAACTTTGTATTCGGCGAGGCTAGTTTTTTTTTTTCGAATGTTAACACGCGACCGCGGATCTTAGGATAAATTTTTTCAATTTATTGGTCGTTACGGGTAATTTTAATGACGATTCCGACATTACAGTGGGAGTACGTTCAAAATATTCGTCTTCAAAGTATATTAAACCAATTATTCATTTTTTATTTATTTATTTTGGTAAATTTAATGTTTTACGTCGTACTATATTTTAAGTATTTGTTCGTAATAAACGACACCGTAATTGATAATAAACTGGATATTATACAAACTCCACTTATTATAATATTAATACTTCAAGTTGTTTGTAAAATTTTAATTCGTTACATACATACATATATATATATATATATATATATATATATATGGTGTAAATAAGCCTCGAACATTTCCTTTGCACTAAAAATAAGTGCCTTATGATTAGTATTTTTATCTAATTAGGGTGTAAATTCGGAACAAACGATGCAGGGAAACTCTTCTTTATTCTCAATTATCTATAAAAGGCCTTTTATAAAGTAAGAAAACAAATAAAGTTAACTGGAACCAGTAACTTATTAACACAGGCAAGGGATCGTTTCTAAAACTCATCTTATAAGATAACTAAAAGGAATATACGATTTATAAAAAAAAAAAAAAACTAAGTTAGTTGGTGTTATAAAATACAAATAAAAGCCTCGCAGAAACACGAATGCGATAATTACAGTAACGGAAATAAAATATAAAATAGAGTACGACCACTCGTAATCGGCTTCCCCAGGGCGTTAATAAATGTCGAATTATTTAATAACCGATTAAAGTTAATTGTTTTTTCTTTTTCAAAACTATTAAATTTTATATTTTTCCGTTAAACATTTTTATTTTGTTGTTTTAAGAAAAATACGATACAATTAGGAATTCGTAAAACCTTACTTTAAATAAAAGCTGAGTTTTCTTCGTGTCATTGGAAATACTTCTTCTCGACTCTTGTCTTTCGTAATAATTGTCATTTAAAGCTCTGAAAAGAACGCGACGTATTTTAATATTTCATATTTAAATTATCATCGTTACGCAACATCGATACTTGGAGAAATAATAATTTAGGAAGAGAAATCGACTACGTGTGTAACATTATTACTCATTAAAGTGATTTTTTAATATAATTAAATATAAGATCAAAGTTTTTTACTAATCGTGCCATCTTAAGATTATTAAAATTATATTTACTGATAATAATTATTAAACAAAAATTATATATAACAAATATAATTAGTCTTATTACAACCAACTTAATTCTAGTGCATCCGGTTTCATACTAAACCAGATTCGGAGAGATTATATAATATTTTAAGAGCTGAATATAAACTTAATAATGGTAGTTATTCGCAAAATATTTAAAAATTATAAAAAAAATAATAACACAAAAATATGATTTAACAAAACGCTGATATAATAACAAAGAAAATAATACATGTAAAATAAGAAATAGACCACTTAGATATGTCACTCAAATTTATAATAAAACAAAAAGATAGTCTAATTGATTCTATAAATAAGAAGGTAACACGGTTAATAGTAAAATAAAGCATTAAATTTTAAAACAATCATCTTAAATTATGTAGATAGAGCCCAAGTAGAAGTTTAATGGAAAATAATAAAAAGCAACTTAATAAAGAATTAAAACATTTAAATAAAAATAATAAATCGAAATCAAGGTATAGAGAAAATAAATATAAATTGTGATTCAAATTGTGGATAAAAATATACAGAAGAACTTAAAAGTAGAAGATACCTCAACGAGATCAAAACATAATGAAACAAATGAAAATATAAAAGTACAATTCTAAATACAGATCAAAGTATACTAAATAACTTACGAGCGGAAATCAATAATAATATAATCAAATTAAGACATAAAAATTAAAAATAATATTTAAAAAAAAACTAAAATAAATAATGAAAAGCGACAAACTTCTATCTTAAAAATATACATTAAACGGAAACAGTTTAATAATATGTAAAGCAAACAAAATATAAGTATAATTATAAAAAAGAAATATCTTTTTAAAAAATGTATTTCATCAATTTAAAAATTAACATTTAGATTTAATGACATTAAAAAAGAGATTCAAGTTAACCAATCAAAGAGAATCAAATACCAAGCAAGAGAATAATACTAATGCATGTAATAGCGTAGGTAAAATCAGAAAACATATTTAATGTTTCACTGAAATAAACCGTCAAGCGTCTATTTTAACAGGCTTAAAAAAATTGCATAAATAATGAACCTATTAAATAATTAATAAACTGTATCGTAAGTTTACAAAAAAAGAAGGAAACTAGATGTTATACAATTAGATTGTAATAAGAATTAAGTTAATTATGTTTTTTTCCATGCGGTTTTTTTATTATTATTTAATTTTAACAACCCGAAAAAACTATAATTGCTGAAAAGCTTTAGGTTTAATTAAATCATTAATAATGTTTACTAACATTATTATTTTTATTATATACATTTTCGAATTACATATATATTTCAAGAGATATTTACTCTTCGAGATTTATATCAAGAGCCCTATGCGGATCGTTGACATCAAACGGTGTTTCACTCTCAGCGCCTGAGTCTTCGGCTCCTTCCGGCAACTCACCTCTATCTCTATTTACCAAAACGGTGACTATTTGTTCGTCATGATCTCCGTCTTCAATAGCGGTGGTACCGATACATTCTGCATCGTATGTCTCTTTATTTTTTCTATCGCCTTTTTTCCATTTACTTTTTTTATTTTTTATTTTTAATTTGTTCTTTTTCGGCTCGTCAATCAGATATTTATCCGACGAAGCTAATCCTAATTACGGAAAAATAAATAAAAATAAAAGAGATTAATTAAGAACCGATAGGGAAATATCTACATAATATAAAATAAGAACAAGAATATCGATATTAGAAAATTACATTGTAAGAAAATATTATTTATAATTACGACGATTTTAATTCAATAATATCGAAATCGTCGTTTTCGAAAATTTAATAAAATAAAAAAACTAACCCGGTATAGAGGGTCGAATTTCGACATCATTTTCCACCACCAGCAAACGATTACTTTCTTTAGATTTTTTCTTATTCTTAATGTTCGATTTCAAATAATGCGGATTATTATCTTGTTCAATTTTTCTGGCATCCCTTAGCTAAGGGGAAAAATACGTAAAATCATCTTCAATGCCGCGATAAAGTGCGTATATACATATATATATTTTTAATTTATAAACATTATTATCGTATAAATCTCAAATTACCACCCACTACACACAGGACATCTGTTGCAATAGTTATTTCGAAAATAAATAATTTTTTGTTCTCCCTATTTCAGTGTTTATCGTATTTGAATCATTGATATTAATAACATGATTTATATAATTATAAACGTTACAACATCGTCAATTTTGTCGAAATACAGACTTACGGTATTCAAAATTACTCGCGCCAGAATAGTCACGACCTCGGATAAATTTTACGATATATTTTTACATTTAAACTTTTGACATATTTATTATAATTCGTTAAGTAGAAATTTTTTAAGAATCATAAAAAATCAATTCCATAAAAATTAAACGCATAAATTAACTAATACAAAAAATAAATGTCTCGTATATTAAATACATCGATACTAGAACACAGGAGCCAGTATAAAAATACTGAAGAATTTAAGTTAACCACGTGCTGGACACATTTTTAAAAGAATCATAAAAACATTCGATAATATTTTAAAATAACCAATATAATGCAAAAATAAATAATTAAAAAATAATAATAAATACGTGGATCGATAAATGAATACATCCAAACAGTAGACTTGTAAATTTATATAAGGAAATGCAACTCTGGACAGTACATATTTAATTTATACTATTTAGGTTAGGTACGCGTACATAATGACAGAAGATAGTCCCCCGCAAATAGTAACCATCGATTACCGTGAATAATTACGGATAAATATAATTGGTAAATTGCGTTTCGAAAATCGTGTGTCCATATTTATATATATATATATATATATATACACGTAAATTTTTATAAATACATATTTTTTTTTTTTTATATGCGTTAAATTATAAATATTTCTGTATGGAAGAATATCGATATACATACATCATTATCATCGTCATATTATTCATTGTCGAAGATCGTTTTAGCTGATCGTACGTTTGTTGATTTTTTTAAAAAACATTAAAATTTAAGTTTTTTCATTTAAACAAAATCAAGTTTTTGAGTTAATTTTTTTACTTTTTAAAAATTTTATGTACAAAAATGTTTAACATTCAATGCACTAATTAAATTCAAATCATGAACGAGCCATATGATATGATCTTCTCCGTGATAATTAGAAGACAATTTTTTTTCCTTTAGTTAAATTGCACCTAGCTGATGGTAGCTATTTAGCAATTTTAATACTTTATGCAGATGGCATGATTAGCAACCTACCCATCAGTAAGTGCTACAACAGTCATTCAAATTTATCTCTTAGGCTAGGTCCATCGGCTTGATAGCCGACGAGCTTCTAGCGAATTATCCAGCAACTCGATCGCCATGTTGTTCGGTTCACCCCTAGTCTATAAGCATAATTTTTTGCGTCGCTGGATATTACCAAATGACAATGAAAAACTTTTATGGCGGGGGAGCTGCTACCAAATGTTCAACCACCGCGATGACACAGTCGAACGCTGTAGGAACTATGTCCGCGGCATTACCAAATTCATATTTCGTACAGTAGGTTATAAAAAAATAAACACAATAAATTTGAGTACACATTTGGTAAAATTTGAGAGCTAAACTTATTAGAAAAATCGTTTACAAAATAATTTTACGTGACTTTTTCAGTTTATCATTCGCGTATTATAAATTCCTTATTACTTGATGGATTATAACAAAAAAAAAAAATAAACGTAAATTTGAACCGTCTATGTATATCGAATTGATAACTTAAGCAATTATATTACGTACAGCATAATTAAAAACGATATCATATTACAAGTTTCTGGATTAACCCTTTCAGTCATACTTTATAGAATTTTTGACGCAACGTTATAAATTTTAGATACGTGTTTTTATTATACAATACCGTTTCTTAGATGAACTGTAAATAATTTTCGATGTGTGTATATAAATATTTTTAAAATTAAGACATTTCACGTCAACCAGAACGTAAAAAATTTTATTAGCATTGAAATTTCACGTACCGTATAGTGGACATATTAAGTGATAGGGTTAATATGAGAAATGTAGACGTTTTATGTGCGAAATTTTTTCAATTCTCTAACCGGTTTTTAAAACCAAAAATTGCGTACAAATTTGAATTTTGCGAGTATAAAAATTTACACATATATATATTCTCACATTTCAACACAAAACAGAACTTTTTTGCTAGTATACACACAGCACACACGCACTTATGTATCAAAGTCATACAGTTAAAAATAAGTAAACGTGAAAATGCTTATTTATATATCAAGACGTCGCAAACAATATACTACCCACCTTTTGTAAATCTTCATCCGTCGGCTCTTGTTTCTTTTTGTTTGTCTTTTCGCTACTATAATTTATGAAAATAGATTTATCTTCCTCCATAAAGTTGGCACCTTCTTCCTCACTCTCTTCAGAAGACGAAGACAACGGCTTATTTATCCATTCGTCCAGATCTAATCTTTAATCATAAATATTAAACCGTTTCATTCATAACATAAAAAGTACCTTGGGCGACTGAGCTAATAGTGTTTTCTTTTTTCTATTTTTCTTTGTACAAATCACATACTATTAAAAACCATTATGTACGTATTTGCCATTACTTAAATCCTGGAGAATATTTCCAGAGCTATAAACAAGAATTTTATTTTTTGACAAATATCAGGAGCGCATCAATATTTAATTTTTCGATCGGATTTTTTCCTTAACAGAATTATTTTAAAAACATTAGAGGTTCGGTCCATTTCGGATTCGTATCTAAACATATTTTTCGAAAAAATACAATCATAAAAGAAAGTACTGAACAGATACTCGAAACTGAAGTAAACTTTATACTGAAAAAAAAAAAAGGCTAATTATTTAAGCGCAGTATATCACGTTCACTATACGGACGACAATTCGTCACGAATTAAGAGAAAACTAATCGAAAGAACACGCGTTTTCTAGATTGTACGAAGCAAATCATGACGCGAAAAGCATTGCATGCGTTTTTTCAGACTGTGTAAACGAAAAATATTGCACATGCAGACCACGTAAAATGTAGTTATAACCAAAAATGCCACATTCGCAAATATCAGAAGGAGGTGCCTTTAATTTCTTTTTTTAAAGCGAATTTTAGAAGTTTTCGATTTTAATTTTTAATTGTAACAATTAAAAATAATTTCCAGAATATTCGAATAGGAACAAAGATATAAAATTTCCATTATGTTTACCAACATATATGCAGTGAACAACGAATTTCTGAGCTTATATTCGAACAGTTAATGCGACCGAGCTAAAATTTTTACCGTAGATTTATCACGAAAAAACGACGGGGGAAAATCGAAATTTCAAAAATTTTATGGGCATACTGGCCCAAAATTTTAAAATTCATAATTACACAAATATAAAAAAACATCCAAATCGTTAGAGCCGTTCCGGGTGGGTGAAATATATATATATATATATATATATATATATACATACAATAATTGGTAGTTTGATAACACGTTACGATACCCTGCTATTTCATGAATAGGTATATAATATCAACATCGATAGATAAATAAAACTCTACTGATAATTTGATAAAAATATTTTTTTGCAGTAAAAGAATTCAATAGATATTATAAATGTACCGGATCAATAAAATAATTCCAAATTCGAATATGTTTTAATTAAAATTAATTAGTGTTCTAAAAATAACATGATTTTTTTATTTCATTTTAGAAAGTACGGTACCCAACTGTAAATTTTTCATTATATGTTATTTATAACTATAATCGTACTTAAAATATAATTAGTCTTCTTACCCATCAGGAAGCTGTACTTTTCTTTGTGCTTTTAAAGCAACAGGATTAAGTTCACCGACAAAAAGCTGCGACAGTTCATTTAAAATTTCATCGTTGCCTGAAGCTAACTGATCTTTGACTACCTGTAAAATATGTAGAATCGAACTAGCACGTTCCTGAACTTCCAAATCGCCGCTTGAAACAAATTGTGGTAACTTATCACAAACTGCATTCAAAATCTGTGAAAAAAAAACGATTAATTACTAATAAATATATTTTTAAACGGTAGAAAATCATGATGCAAGAACGACTGCTCATCGTGACCTCTTGTGTATTGCATTGATACACAATGCAATATATACACACACACATATATATATATATCCATAATCGCCTCTGTATATGTCCTACAAAAGGATGTGGCGACACTATATATTATTATGGAAACTACATTAGCGTGTATGATATCTTCCCTTTTAATTAATCGAGAATGAACTTTTTAATTCGACGCGCTTTCAATAAGATTCCGATTTATACGCTTTTGTGTCAGCTTTTTTTGGATGGTCCATATTTGGGGTACATATGTCGCAAAAGGAAAAATGACTGCATTGATCAATTTTAATTTATTTTTTATTTTTTTTTTTGTTATACAAGCATCCTTAATATTCTATTTAGTTTTGCCATTGCTACTCTCGCTATAGCAAGACGCCTGCAAATTTTCTCTTCGCATCAACCTGTACTTATTATCGAATGGAGGTAATCAAATTGGCGTACTAGTTAATAAACTGCAATTTTTTTGTGGTTTCTGATCGATTATTTTTTGCTCTGTTAACAATTAACACTTTTTTCTTAAATTTGTTCAGTTTAATATTGTAATTTTCACTTATTACTTTCAGTTTCTTCATAATGTCTTGAAGTTCTTCTCCTTCTAAGGGCAGTAATACTGTTATCCGCATACTGCAAATTATTGATCTTGCGCACTCCTATTGTTATGCCACCTTTCTTTTCATTTGAATAATTTTCGCATTCTATATTTACTATATGTGTTAAATAAGAGACAAGATGTTATACAGCTTTATCTAACTTCTGTTTCAAATTTAAATGGTTTAAATTTACAGTTATTAACTGTAGTATCTGTCACAGTTTGCTCCATTTTACTAGCCCAATGGTTTGGAGTAGTCAACACAGCACATGCATAATTATAATTGATACTCTTGTGCCTTTTTAATAACAAATAAATTCGCTTGTTCCTCAGCCGGGCATGAAAACCACTTGTTCTTTCGACATTATATGAGCTTTAAATCTCTCATTGATAATAGTTAAGAGGTTAAGAGAACTTTAATAATGTGAGCTACTAGTGATATAATTCTATACTTCTCACAATTCACAAGTAAGCCATTTTTTTAAACAATAAAATAAAGATTAATTTGAACCCGTCTGTAGCCCATTCGCCAGCACACCATACGTCACATTCAAGGCACCAAATTATATAAAACGCAGACGCGCGCGCATGCTGTTACACGGAATGGGGTGCCACTGCTTTCTTCGTGATAATTAAAGTCGAGCATTGTAGCAATTATGCTACCGCTATAGCTACTCCTTTTTGTCCAATTTCATCCTTTCCTTAGGTATATACTACGTAGTCAAATGCATTAAAATGCCAATTTGTGCTCCAATGTGTTTCAAATACCCCAAAATAAAAACTTACTGTATTAATAACTTTTCTCTAATATATATATATATATATATATATATATATATATATATATATATATATATATATATATATATATATATATATAGCTTTCCTGTATCGATTCATATAGCTAGAATGTATTTTTTATTTCGTATCTTTAATTGCGGTAGTCTTCTAATCTTCCATTTCGCAGAAACAGCCTAATTGCCTACCGCCATCCGTCCAGCCACAAATTTCACACCATCCATCCCGGACTTCAATGACACATACTACTAGCCACATTGCATGGTAAACTATTTTGCGCTGTATATTTCATCATGGTAATCTCTGGAAAATTAATCAGGTGGATTTCTGTTTGTCTTCCTAATCGCAGTGTTGTTATCATACTGGGCATATTCACAGTGCCCACAAATGTTCACTACATAACCGCAACTTAAATTGATTCACGAGCTCATACTTGATACTGTTGAACCTGCTACGACTCAAAAGGCCACCGAACAAAACTCACCGAAGATGACACAGTAGTAGGATTTAATCAGACTTTCAATAGACAGCTCCTTAAGCTATTTACATTCTCGTATCTCATTGCCCTGTCACTACTTCAATCATCGACTAGAGACTTTCCATCAGCAGCCGCTCTTGATTCGCGAATGCTAATTTAGTTATTCACAGCTGACCAGTGTATTTACTCGTCATTCTCTTATTCGCTACGTGCGCTCCGATCCAATATATACACACGCGATACTCTACACAAGATAAATAAACAACGCGAAATCAAATACGATCATTATGAGAAGAAATGAAACGGTTGGACATGTAATCGATCATTTGAAACGGATGAAGAATTTATCGAATGGAATGGTGGACAGAAGACAAAATAAAGGTAGACAAGATCTAAATATATGTTCTTCTTCGTTACTATTGTAACTCCAGTCATGTCTTAATATTTGGAAGCCAAGAAATTCCTTTAACGACACCATCATTACTATCAGGTAGCAGGTAATGTGCTGATTCTCTCATAAATATTTGAATTTAGTAGCAACATAGTCAAAACCAACCACAGGTTGACGCATTAATGTAAATCAGAGAAAGACGTCCATACACTAAAATTCGTTCCCTTCAATAACTAAACAGAAAAAATGGATAAGGCAAAAATTGCTGAAGACAATAACCTATAGTATGCTGATGACATTGTGATGATCGTCAATAATATATATATATATATATATATATATATATATATATATATATATATATATATATATATATATATATATATATATATATATGTAAACATTGTAAATATTAACTAGCCTCTTTTAATGTTAAATATAAAAACTTAATAGTGATTAAACTGTGTTATATTTTGTTTGGTTTATAGCCTCTTTTATTAGCCTGTAAAATGTAAGTTGTTGATAAATTTGTTTATTTTGGATAACATATTATTATTTTTTTATCTAAAAATAACATATAGAGATAAAATTTTTCATTAAATAAATGAAAATATTCATAAATAAGTATTTGATTTTAATGTAGTTTTTAACGAAAAATACAAACTTTATTTTACAGAAAAATTACCTCCAAAGAATGCTCCCTCGAGGATTGGATAAGAATAACACTTAACACCTTTGGAAGATTTTGCACGTACACCGCTTGTATATTATTCGGAAGCAAGCCAACTTTATTTCCTAACATGGCTTGTAGCGTACTTTCAGGATTCGGTAATTCTCTGAAACGGGAATACAACGACGATTATAATAAAAGCGCAAATTTATTCTCTCCAATTAAGTATTAAAATCCAATGCCTACTCACAGACTGATGTAATTATCTAAATACAACGAGTGAAAAGATTAAGTTAAATTTTAAATCACCATGGCGATTAAATATCAACGTCCGTCTTTGTTATCTTCAGGTCCTGCGCTACAACATCTTTGTAACGAAGTTTCGGCTATTAAAAATTTTAATAAAAAATTACGAACGCATTTATAAAATAAATTTAAATTGAAAAGAATGAAAATACTAACGAAGAGTATTCGCCGCATATCCAAGCTGCTGCGTAAAGTACGTCAACCATTGTTGACGTCGGTTGGGTAAAAACGTGAGCATTCTCAAGCAATAAAGCCATTTGTTGAACGGCAAATTTTCTTATTGCCTGTACTCGAATAGCTACATCTAACATTTGATGGGCCACTAATAATCCGTGCTGCGTCCCTTCCATCCTAGTTAATTCTACCAAAACGCTTACGTACCTATTATATATAACCGAAAAAAAAAAAAAACCGAGAAAAAAAAACAATGAAAAATTATCCGGGAAAATGTAAATAAAGAACAATAAATAAATCTTTAATTGAAAATTTCAACTTCCAACTAAAGCAATCCGCAGTGTAACCATAAAAGTGAAATAGTACACAATAATAAATCCTACTGTCAGGTAGTGATCAGCGGTGAATAGACAAGTGCTGTGGAGTGAAGTGAGAGATAATTGTAACCGAGTAAACGTAAATAATATTAAAAATTTTAATTCATAAATAAAATATAACCGTAATAAATTTTTAACAACTTGCCGACCAAAGTATACATAAATATAATATAAACTTAATTAATAAACAACAAATAAATTTACAATAAAATATACTCGATTAAGAACCATGTTTCGCAGCATACGTTAGTACTGGAATTACGCATTAGTTAAATATTTTCGATTTTGGTGTTAAGCGGACTTATTTTGGTATGAAGTACACGTTTTTATGATATGCGATCCATCTGTTCAATATTTTATTTTCGAGATTTAATTTCATCTCTTGAAAGAAGTTATAGAGAAATTAAGAAAAAATTACAGACGGATAAAACGAGCGTTACTTCAATCAAAACACATTAAAAAAAAATCGAAGATATAAGAAAAAGAATAAATCTAGGCTGATCACATTTGCAATGGGATATCTGACAGAATGGAGACCCCTACACTGTTAAAGGAGCACAAGGGTAACCTTGATAGACATCAGGAAGGCCTAAAAATTAAGAAAAAATTAAGAAAAAATTACAGACGGATAAAACGAGCGTTACTTCAATCAAAACACATTAAAAAAAAAAATCGAAGATATAAGAAAAAAAATAAATCTAGGCTGATCACATTTGCAATGGGATATCTGATAGAATGGAGACCCTACACTGTTAAAGGAGCACAAGGGTAACCTTGATAGACATCAGGAAGGCCTACATCGAATAGACAATGTAGATATACACACATATAGTATAATTACCATTCGAAGTTAGTAATAAACTGGTAGTTATTTTGCGAACATATATCGACGATTTTCGATAACAGCTCGTCCCTATATAATGTACCTTCAGCTTTATCCATATGAACCATCAGTTTTTTTACTATTTCCATCAACGTTTTTTTAGATACCTGCGATAACGATAAACAACAAAAATAATATAATTAACGCTATTAAATAGTAGCGTTAACGGCATTGTAAATTAAACGTGTTCTAATAATTATACGTTAAATTTGACGAATAAAATGAATTCCGCACTAATTCAATGGATATTTTTCTTTTAAATAATGCCATTACTAGCGTACGCCAAAATTTCACCGAAAGAAATATATTTATAGCTCCTGTTTATAATTTAACCAGACACACATAAATCCACATAATATATTTAAAAACGATTTTCGTAGTCCTTAATTATTAATATGGTTTTTTACCAACATCCATAAGTATATATACACATACAATCAATTATTTATTGATTTTTAGAATGCCAGATGAATTTAAAAGTTCACTTTTCTTATTATTGTAAAATAACAATATTATACACGAGCACATATACATATATTAATACACATTTATTTATCATAAATTAAAACAGGGAAGAATTTAAGGAGATAATATTTATAGATATACCGTACTTATTGCGTAGTTAGCGCGAGATAACTAGTATAAAGTACTTTCCAAAGCGACACAAATGAACGATCATATTAAAAAACAGCCATAATAGTAATAACTAAGAGTTTCCACCACGGGTGGGCTTACATAGAAGTGGACTTTTAATTATTTCAATTGCATTTCTTTAAGATTAAGTAGTTCCAACATTTAATTTTTGTATTCTGTAAACAAATATGGGTATTCAATTTTTTTCGTGTCACAGATTTCTTTACCAAAACGATGAAAACCATATTTTCTTTAACTGTCGCTTATACCAACATGAGCTATTCTCCCGCCTAAATTACATGATATCAATCGATTATCCATCCCTCTTCTATTATTTCATTAATTTACTCCGATGACGTTCGACTCTTCCTGTTTTAACCGAGTACCATATTGACGTATACAATTTAATCACCCCTGTTAATGAGTTTGATTGCTACGTTATCGCCTTAATATCCAGAACAGAAACGGTCAAGGGTCATTGTCGCATGCATGTAAAGCTATGGATACAGCTCCAACCGAGATATATATATATATATATATATATATATATATCGTATATTCTAACAAGAACCATTTCATTATTAAAGAAATAATTTCAACGTACATAGGAAATTTTGTACTTCTAGTAGTCATGTCAACTATAAATTATAAGCAACTAAATCAATGTAATTCTCGACAGGCAACACAAATCGGCATATACAAAACCGAACGGTCGTACGGAGAACGATTGCTTTTGGCTCAAAATCATGAAACTCGCATCGCATAATGTTAAAAATACGATGGAGTTGGTCGCTTAAGCCAATAATTTATTATTATTATTATTATTATTTTATATATATATATATATATATATGATCTCACTCTTTTATTTTCAATTTTAACGTCACGAAATAAAATCTATTAAGATAATACTTGCACAGAATTTAAGGAAACAAATAATGAAAGTACGCGTACGACCTGACCGTAAACATACGAAATAAGGAAAATTACATACTTTGAAATGAGGTGTTGCTAATGGATGAAAAAAAAAAAATCAGATAGGTACACAAAATAAAATATCAATACATATTAAACAGAATATCCGAAAAAAATCGCTACTTAATATGATACATAAAACACAGTGTTGATGGATTACTGAGAAATGAGCTTGAAGGCAAAACATATGGAAAACAAAATCACGAAAGGCCTCCGAAATTCATTTGTACTGACTTTACCAAAAAACAAAGGTTCAGCGGGCTTAAAAGTGACTACTGCAGAAAATCGGAATTAGTATCATAATGGATGGAAACAAGTTAGTTTCAGGCCCAAACCACAGAGACAGTTAAGCAATATTGCTACACAAACTATAATATTATTATCGATACGAATTAATTAAATCTATGTTATTCTCGATGGGCAACACGAATCGGTATATACGCATAAATGCAAAGCCGAACCGTCGTACAGAGAACGTTTGTTTTTGGCTTAAAATCATGAAACTCATATCGCGTAATTTAAATACGATAGAGTTGGTCGCTTAAGCCGCTAATTTAATAGCATACGTTTATTTCACGTCTTATTTAATACTACATTCCAATTTAATGTTCTATTATACATATAACATAAACGCTCAATTCGCCCAACAGCGAGAACCATTAAATCATATAACAGTCACACGTAAGCGCAACTGTGCACACAGTCCTATATTTCGTGAATATAGCCTCGTCACTACCGTTAACTAAAATAAACATACCATGCCGTAAAGAAGATTTAACGCGCGCAACCTTATCGATTCGTCCTTGTCGTCTAAACATTGCATTATCAAGTCTTTATGAGCCTGAACAGCTTTCGGATGTGTTTTCAGGATCTTTGACATAGCCAGCAAGCCTAAATATTTTACTGAAAATAATAACGTGAAATTAATATGAGAAAATTTACTGAAATTCGAAATTTCCTTTTCGAATTAAAAATATTTATTTTGCTACTTACAATTTTGATCACTGTCTTCGATTAAAATTCGTAGTTTTTGTACGCAAAGCTGTAATAAACAAAAAGTTAAAAACGTATATATAAAATATTATAGCCGCTACGTAAAATGTATAACAGGATCGTAATGTTAAAAAAAAAATGCCGCAACAAGTTTATTTTGATTTATTTTACCGACTAGTAATTAACACTTTTAGTCAACAGAAAATGAACTTTCCAACAAAATTGTCAATTTTTTAAAATAAATTCGGTTAACGTACAAGTTTTAATTCTAAACATGTTTATATAACACACTTTTACAATTATCTAATGTCATCTAATAACCTGTATTATACACAAAGTGCCTCCCTAAATATTTTTAACTTTTCATACGGCAAAATTTATAATCTTATGTCAAAAATTAATAATGGATCATACTCTACTTAAGCATTCAATAATCATCATCATAAAAATAGCATCTCCCATTCGGGAGGTTGCGCATCTGGCTGACTCAAATAATTCGACGAAATCATTAATTACTGCGTTGTATTTGTTGTAGATAATACTTTTCTTTCTCTAAGTGAAGCTGCTGGAATTTTATCATGTGTTTCTAATTTTAAAGGCTATTCTTCTCGTGAGTGATATATTTAATTTTTATTCGTTTTATATCAGCTACTAATTGCAATCTGTTGACCTTGCACCTACTCAACACTTCTCGGATAGTCACCTTATCTATCTACCGAATTCTCAACACACGTCTATATGCCTACATTTCAACGACGTTAATTTTTTTTTCGCAGTCACCATTTACTGTCCAGGTTTCCGCTGAAGAAACCAACACGGACCAAACGTAACAAATATTCGTTTTTTGTGTCCAAGTCCACCTTTTTCTTTTTCAGAATTTTTCTACATTTTCAAACGCCTGTCTGGCCATTGTTATTCTGCAAAGTATTTCTCTGTTATCACTCCCGTCTTCTGAAATCAAAGCTCCTTCCTAAATATTTACACTGTTTCACATTTTCTAATTATTGTCCATCTATTATCCATTTTGTCTCTCTCTCTCTAGTTTTATGATTTGTTTCTCGTTTGGTAATACAGAACAATTTTGAGTAAACGTTGTATCATTGCGCCATTTTTCATCAATTTTATATATTCCCATAAATTTCTGCTTATTGTGTTTTGAAATACGCGTATATCTTTATATTTTTAATCGATTCTGTGACGTAACGCGCAACACTGAAATTACGATAATTTACATCCTTCGACCGTATCTGTCACTGAACGAGTTTCTAGGCAGTTATTTGTACTTTCGTGACGCAATCAATCGTGTGTATATGACGTGAATATAAATTACAATTATACGCAGAACTGAAATAAACACCTCACAGTGCAATTTTAATAGTATACATTGACCACCGTGATAACGTATTTATAAACACTTCTCCATAAAGCATGACCCAGTTAAACTAAACAATTCAATAGAATGGTGTTTGAACTAAGTTGCCATTCACTGTTATTAAATTTGGACAATCAATCGTCGTATAATATACATACAATTAAAAAGTTATCGAATTTTCTTTTAGATCACACTATTTTTTCATATTCACATACCTATCCAACAATTTCCTAACACATACAGAGTAGCTGTACATATTTAAAACTATTATTGCATTTCGCGTAATTCCTACATTTTTAGTAAACAAATGATAATTTTAATTAAAAGCTATTCGTACATACGAATACATTTACCTGAACGGAAGCACTATGATTGGGCATACCGGAGGAAATCGATATTAATACTGAAACAAAATATTTTTACATAAACGTACAAATATTGCTAATTGAAACGGCGAGTTTAATTATCAATACGGTGAGAAAATTATTTGAATAAATTAATCCAATAAATAAATTACGCTTAAAAGCAAAAAATTAAATAAAAGGGGTTAAAGGTAATTTTCAATTGAGAATATGGTTACACTGATACGAGAATGATGTTAAAAATGAGAGTAAATTTACTATCTAATGAAGTTCAAATTTAAATGTTAACGGTAGGAATAAAGCGAAAATAAATAAACATTAAAAATATATTTGCTATTTACGTCATTATCAGGTAAATAAAAATTAACTGATTTAAGCTTTGTAAGAGTGCAGTATTTTTTGTGTTGTGACACACAAAATGACGTAAGTAAATACCGACAAGTTTCATTATGTAAATTTTTATTCATTTCTATTGTTAGTTAATACAGTAAATATTTAGAGGATCATTGGATAAAATTAAAGATAGAGTCGATTATTTTTTGAAATGATCGATCTTTGGAACAGTTTAAAGGAAAATATGAAAGATAAAGACAAACATTGAAAGCAAACTCAAAACTATTACGTGTTAATCATCATACAGTGATATAGTGAAATGAAAATAATTTACGTATTCAAAAATAAGCAGTAAATTTAGGCAACTGAAACATTCAATCTTTTCTTTATCGGTCATATTACACATCCTTCATAATTTATTGAGCCGATTAGACTTTCAAGGTTTATTTACCGTTAACTGATTTATTGAAGCATATTTACAAATTACACATTACGAACAAAATATAAAATTACCTGCAATAACTGTATTTATACACTCGTACAACAGAGACATTGCTGACGTACTGAAATAAAAATAGAAATACGTGTATCTATAGCAAATACAATATAAGGATAGGCAAAATTTGTTACGATTTTCATCAAAATAAACGAAATTATAATTGGGATAATATTATGAAATTGATTTTTAAAATGTGATAAAATAATTTTTTCGTCTTGAACCCACGTAGTTTTCGATATAGTGTCATTCATTTAAGAGAAATATAAAGCGCAAACTGAATATGCACTTTTACTTTTAAATATCGCAATAATAATCCTATTCAAGTCAATATTTTTTTAAACAGAGAAAATGTTTACTTTATTTAAAGAAAAAACCGTACAAAATAAATCAAAAAGAGAATTACGTACCTGTGAATTAAGTTAGTTAAAGGTTCTATAAGTTTCTTTCCCAAACGTGGTTCAAGCGGAGTTAAAGCTCCAAACTGAAATTATGAAAATCATTACTAATAAATGTAAACCTAAATTAAATCATGAAGTTTTAAAATATTAATTCAAATATAAAAGCTAACCAAGACAAATAATTTACGAGGAAATTTATATTTCCACCATTTTCAATTTAAATCCACGTGACGATTAAATATTTTTTCAATAACACAGTATTTCTCAATTTTTTTTCTACATATATTTATACAATTTTTTTGTGTATATAACTATTAATAACAAAAAAAAAAAAAAGGAAAAACATTAATAAACGGTAAATTATATAGTTAATCAACATATATGTCGCTTATAAATTCATAAACATGTAAACAAGTATTTAAATGTGGGTGTAGTAAGTCCTTTCCGAGTGTACTTATATTTAAGGACAACAGCTAGGATGACAAAACATAGTACCAGCCATTACCGTGAAATGTGTCATATGCACACAATTTAAAGAGGGGAAAAAATAACAAAATTAAACATTATTGTAAGATTATTGCAACATTATATATTAGGTTCACTATAATTAACCTATATCGCGAAAGTTGCTGTTTGTATACAGCGTTAGTAGATATAAATTAAGATACAAGATTTAAATATAAAAAAAATAATGTATAGTTAATAAAATTTACCATATATACTACATAACATATATACATATAAACGAACAAGTATAAAAAGGATTGATCAGGCACTGGCAGGCTCAAAGTTAATTTCCTTTTCATAATAATATGAAAATATTCTAACAAATGATCAGCATTTTTTACATTCAGGACTAAAGGTAAGTTTTTATTAATTTGGTATTTATTCCTTCTTTCATTAAAGGCACAACATTTGGAGATAGTATGATGTATATTATCAATTTCTTTGACATCGCAGTACTGGTAATAAGGCGAAAAGGTCACGCTTTTAGTATTTATATTTTTTTTTAAATAATAAATTTTTCATTATAATCACATCAAATGAAGGGCCATAAATTTTCTTCTAAGTGATTTCTAAAAATAAAGTAAACCAAATTCCAACACTCATTGTGACCAGCAGCTTTTCTGTTGTGGTGTTGATAAGTGCCGGATTTTCCTTATTTACTTTTTACACATAAAACCATTAACACTGAATGATTTTTTATCAACAAAGAAACTTTAGATGATATCATTAACAGGTTGAAAATTAAAAAAACATCTTCCAGTGACAAAATCAGTAAAAATATAGTTAAATTTCATAATCAAAAGTATCCATAACTATTTGTTACTCTGTTCTCTAAATGTCTTCTTTTCCAGGTATCTCTCATTTATTGGAATGTAGCTAACATAAAAATCCTTCTCAAGCTGAGTAAAGGCATGCCTCGTGTAGTCTGTTATTACACCACTTTACTGTTAAATTTCATTTTCAAAGTATTCGAAAAATTATGAAGTGAGGTATTTACAAATTTGGCTTCCGCTCTGAATATTCTTCAAAAGGTCAGTATCTTAATTAATAGCAAAAATTAAATATACAGTTGATAATTAATAGTCTGAAGTTGGTATTTCATATAATATTGAATGGGAATTTGACAAATACAAATAATCAGAAATTTGAAAAATTAATCCCTATTTAATTAATATTATCAACTACTTTACGATAGAATTGCAGGTCTATAGCTAGGTACCTCGCTGTCCCTCAAGAAATCTGCTTGCAGCGTTTCTCAAAGATCCATTCTAGGTCCCACATTGTGGAACCTACTGTGGTTCATGACAAAGTGGAGGAATTCTGAGAATCTATCAACAACGAATACGAACTTATTTCATACGCAGATTATCTGTATATAACGTTTGACATCCTTAAAACTTCCACTTCAAACAAACTGAAATTGCCCCCAGGTTCTTCGAACAGGCTATCAATGACCTGTCTAATATTTTCGATTGTCAAATACAGATTTCTGTCTTTTTAGTGATCATGGTATTGTCGATCAAGTGTATGCCGCTGATTTCTGGATCAATAATTGATTATACTATTGAATGAAGACATATGGGAATAATCACCTCTCTATAACATAACTACTAAATGCGAGGATCGCTTTAATAAGCTTGCTAGAGTACAACCAAATGCCGCCCCTGCGGCGAGTTTAAAAAGAAATCATTTCACGAGTCGGACAAAACATTAAAATTAAAAAATATTAAGAAATATTTACTTCTTTAACCTAACAAAACATTATGAAATTTATTCATGACTATACGTAAATCCATACAACAAATTAACATAATTTAAGATTGTTTGCATCACCCATAATTTTTTAAATATATAGTTATACTTATGGTAGCTGATTTTAACACAGCCTTCCAAATGTAAATCATTCAATCTTGATCTTGAACTGTTATTTAGATAAAGTTTATGTTCATAAATATATACTTCTGTATAAATTTCTTTAAATTTGCATATCTTTCATGATTCATCTACTTATAAAAATTACACAAATTTTCTATCTTATCGATATTTTAAATATAATAAATTCATCGCACGGTAAATTAATTATTTCTAATTGTATGCCAACGGGAATGTCATCAACTTTCGCAGAAAATAACAATAGAATCTCTGCTCGAAATTTGCCATTAATGCGAAAATATTTTTTATTAAACGTTCGAACATTTTCTTTTAAAATATTTATATAATCTATAAAGTCGGAAAATGATATTTGTAAAAAAGAGACCAACCAATTTAAATTAAATCATAACATATGTTAAATTCGTTCAAATATATGAGAATATCCAAAGAAAACGCTAAATTACACATCCAATTTGGATTTAATAATATAGGAACTCCTCATTTTTCTTATTTTCTTTAAGCATTAAACATATTTTCTTTTATTCTTGAAAGAGACATACACGTTTCAAAACCCGAACTTAACCAATGAATTTATCGTGATATAGTGTATCTAAATGACTGGTATTTTTAAGATCGATTTTAAAAATATCTCTGCATAATACGTATCGATCGATAGTATAGCGTAGTTATAATTTTGACCAATGCGTTTGATGAATCCAATACTTCTCGGATCCTATTTAATGATTAATCTATTATTAGACAATTTTTCCAGCCAACATCGTATTCTAGAAAACAATTTTCAATTTCACACTGAAAAACATTTCCCTTCATTGTACTTTTCACCAAAACAATTTGCAAAAGTTCTTTCGAAATTTGAAAATCTTTAATATCTCGAATAAAAATTAACAACTGAGCAGTAACTTATCTACAGCAACTTACATCCAACGCTATTGAATAAAAGGTTTTAATTTTTATAACGGAAATTTTTAATATTTATATATATATATATATAAAAGTATCTATAATTCATACGATTAATTATGAAAATTTAAATGCTAATTAGTGAAAAATTATTTGCAGGACACATATATTCAGTATACTTACAAGTTTAATAATTTTTATGAGCATCCAGTTATTTGTGGAAGTAGTCATCAATTTAAAGAATATAGGAGCAAGACCCAGATAATTCTTTGGGTTCTTTCGAGCCAATTCGCAAATAACATTAACAGCAGCAGATTGCACGCCTGTAATAAAATTAATACAGCTCCCTCGAAATTAACCGTATTTATAATATTTTAAAACAAACCTTAAACAAATTTAACAAGACCTTATAATCATCAATATTTTGAATAATTTAAAATTTTACATATACCAATATCATTACTAAATCATCAAAGCAACATAAAATTAATTTCAAATTAATTATATTTACAAGAACAAATGTCAAAGTAATCTAAACTATCAATAAATTCAAACTAAATTGCAAATTTCGCTATTATCGCTGTGTACCAAAGTGCTTACCAAACGAGGAATAGATGAACTACGAGATAATTTAACGCAAGTATGGCCTTTACAAATTGTACTGAATATATATTAAATGATTACGCTGACCCTTGACTTGTTTAATTTTTATTAATTTACTTTGCAAATCGAGAATTACATTTGTATTTTCGCAATAATAAAATAATTATGTCGATTACGATTTATGTAAAATAATCGTAAATTTATATATATATATAAATAAAAAAATACCTTGGTCAGAGTCTTCCAATTTTTCTTTCAGACGAGGGAAAGCGGGTCGAAGAGCTTCGGGATATCTCAAAAATACTTTGAACATCATCAATACCGCTTTTTTTCTTAAATATGGCTTAGTAGATGTTAGCTACAAATTAAAACGATTTATCAATAAAAAGATAGATTTTTTTTAAAAAAAAGGGTAAATAAACATAAAATTCCGATATGATAACATTCGTTACTAAAGTAAATAAAAACCGGGTGATAAATATCGATGCGTGACGAACTTTGAACTTCATTCTTTTAAAAAAGAAAACAATAATAATAAAACTAAAATTTTTCCATATTTTATTATAACAATTATAGCACAATTAATTTAAATTATACAGTTACTTACATTTTTTTTTCAATATTTGCTCTTCATTTAAGAAACACAATAATTAAAAAATTACATACATGATAGATAAGCCACATTTGATGTTTTCGATAAATCGGAAATTTATTCTCAAAAGGCAAATACATGATCGAACGTACAATTATTTAAATTACCTACTAATTACTGGTCTAAAAAAACATTTTTTATTTTTGTCGCTGTTTTCGACAAAATGCTTCTGGTATTTATTTAAAAACAAATCAGGAAATAAATATTTCCAAAATAGATCGTACACAAAACTTACTAGTGTCAAAATATCTTGAGTAAGATCGCGAGCTAGATCTACACTAACAAAGCAAGAGAGTGCAGAGAGAGCGGCCCCCGCATCGTACTGATTATGACTATTTAAATCTTTCCGTATCATGTTCGTCGTTAGCATTAATAGCTACATGTATAAAACAAAATAATAAATTAAATAACATAACAACAAACTATTTCATAGGACAAAATTAAAAACAATTCACGCAAAAATTAAATTAATTTCAAAACGTACAAATTATGTTTACAATAAGGAAAACACTTCATATGAGTTATCGTAAGAATTTACAAATTAAAACATTAAAAAAATAATCATAATTTCGAAAACTTCTATAAAGTATTTACTGAATTCTAATGTGCATATCATCCATTAATAAATGATATAAAAGGTTTTCTTTTAGACTTTCCCGTGTTGAAATACATTTGATTTTTTTTAATCCTTAAACTAACCTAGTTATAAAAAAAAAAAAAGGAATAATTTATATTTAGCATTCACACCACACCCTTATAATATATATTATATATAAAAATACATTATGTATCAATATGACTTGATATTACATAACATAGAGCATTAACTTCGGAAAAACGTGAAGATTTTAAAAACAAAAATTACCGGCTACTACTTCCTACATATGTTACAAGTTGCAAAAGTATGTAATCAACTTCTACAGCTTGACTTCAATCGACATGTTATAAGAATTAATACATACATCAACTGAAATGTTTTAATATTTATAAGGGGACATGAGTGCTGCTGCTTAACGGTATTAAAAGTTCACGAATCTGTAGTTGTGTCAAAATGTTTGACTAAGATACTCATAAGAATTACACTAGCCCAGCTAACATACGATACAAATAAATCAACAAACGTATCAAATCAAAAAAATAGTTGAACAAAGAAAATATCTAAAACAGAAAGTTCCATTCACGCACTGCTAAAACTTGCCTGCAACGTAAAATAACTGTATTCTACTTTTCTGTTTTCAAAAAGGTTTCTTCATGCAATTATTGCTTTAAATTGACTACTGTTAAATATACATATATATATATATATATATATATATATATATATATATATATATATATATATATATATATATATATATATATATATATAAAAAATATATATTACTTTGTAACGTCAAATACCTAAAAATATACTACCGATAAATACATAATCCAAGCGTATAACATTTAAACAGTACGTAAATCTAAAAAGCTTTATGAATAACAACAGCTATAACACATGGTCTGCATTCAAAATTAGTTTCGTTTTAAAATGAAGTATTAAAATCAATTCCAGTCACGTTCTATTGTCGAAAAGTCGACATCATTTTAATGCATACCATAAACAAATAATTCTTTCACTCACACTTTTAAAGTGTCTTTTAGAAAAGTGATTTCTTGTTAAAAGTGACGTGAAATCTATCACATTAGATAATAATCTAAAAATAATATGCATTGCATTTGCTGATATCTCGCTATACTAGCTAGTAACTTCGAAAACGTATAGAAACAAATAAATCTACTGAGATGATATCGGAAAAACTAGTTCATAAATTTCCATCGGAAAAAATTAATATTTAACAAATTTTAAATATTCACTTACATTTATGAAGATATAGCATATTAAAATTGAAAGTTTCAAATATGAAGAAATATTATAAGCAAAAACAACGCAAATTGTAGAAAAACATGTCTAAATACAAAACTAGTCTATTAAAACAGAATGCTTATATGCATCAGAATGTCTTACACTTAACATGAGGTGAAAATTAAAAACAATTTGTAAAACAATAAAGAAAAAGTACAAGGCCTTAATATTGTGGACAAAATGAGATTAATATTACAGAAAACACAGAAAGGACAATAATGTTTTATGACCACTTCAAGAGAATAGAATAAAATTTGAATAAACATATATTAGAGTTTTTTGATAAAAAATATAAAACAACAACGGGATCGTTTTAAAACATTAAGAAAGATATGAAACAAATGAAGATTTTGGATTAGAAAGGAGCCAAAATTACAAAATTTCATATTTTGAATGAATACCGGAACAAAATAATCTGAAAAAAGATCGCAGTCTAAATATTAAAAAGAAAATATCAAAAACGATCACCTCGAACGAGCTAAATCAATCAGAACGTCAGAAAAAACTTTCTATAAATGGAGTGAACAAATGAAAGAATATTGTAGAATAAGAATTTCAGCTCATGACTCTGTCGTTTTTTAGGGACAGACCGTTTGAAACTGTCGATCAAAGAATAATAACCGCTAAAGCTATTACGGGGATGTCACTCATTTAGGATGACGAATGTTTTTAATGTTACTATAATTTAATTTTATTATAATTATTTGAGTAATTATAAACATATGAATGCTTGCTATCATCGGTGCCAAAATAAAAATAATAATAATAACACTGTTATCTCGCAATCATATTCAAGTATCTAATAATACTCACGTTAAAAATTATTTCTAACTGACAATTAAAAATATTGGGTCACAACAGTATTAAAAAGAAAAAAATATAACACCGCTACTTTATATACCAAACATAATGAGATTTTATGAGCATACGTTATAAGATATTTTTTGTGGGGAATTTAACATACTTACTTCACACAATATTAATTTAACTAGTAGTTTTTATATACCAACCGGTAATACCAGAAATATAAATTAGAAATTTTAAACAGAAAAAACGTATTCTCCATTAGACAATAACACAGTTAGTTTTTCGTCAACTAAAATTTTCAATCATTATATTACCCGTAAATTATAAGAACTTTCAAAGTAATTCACGATTTACACTTAAACATACCATAACGTTTACAAAATAAGCAATAATTACACATTTTTTATTTCATGATTTTTACAATAACAAAAATAAATAAAAATCAATAGTACACATTACTTTTCTTCTTTACACACGGATATACGCGGTAAATTCAATCATTAAACGATATAATATTTTTAAATAGCGAAGTAAGTCTCTAGCCTCTAACTTTGACAAGTGACACACTAACCTAGTTTATCGGTAGTCTTTTGGTATATTAGAAATGATGACATATATAGAGACCTAAAAATAGAAACTGTGAAAGATGTAATAAAAATATACAGTGAAACATATACACAGCGCCTCAGATCGCACACGAATCCGCTAGCAACAGGCTTAATTAATTATAACCTTCAAAGACACGTAGAGTGAAAAGGAAAATACCATTACATATAATATAACAATTAAAGTTGAGTCTCATTGGAGAACACCTTACTACTAAATGATGTCATACATGACGTTTACCTTTAAAAAAATGTGATAGAATATAAACATTTACATATCTGAAAAAATTTTTTAAAACATTTATATAATATCAATCATATCTTATCGTATCATATTACATATATATAACAGTTTGAAATGATAAATACCACGTGTGGATGTGTATTATAGGTTTTATTCAGACTTTGTTCGAGTGATGACATTAGCATATTATAATATACATTACCAATATTTTCTTATCAAGCGTTTGCAAAGCAATCAATCAATCGATCTTTTATTTAAACATTATAGGGCCCCGATGATAGCAAGCAGTTGTTTATAATTACTCAAATAATTATATTAAATTTAAATTATATTAACATTAAAACCATTCAACATCTTATATGAGTGACATCCCCGTAATAACTTCTATTCTTCCTTGATCGACAGTTTCAAACGGTCTGTCTGTATCACCGATTTAAGAATTTTTACACGGAACCCTATCCACTAAACTAATTCATCATTAGTTAACCCCTTTCTTCATTTAATACGACGTGCTACGACACCAAGCACATCTCCTTTGTAGTCATTTTAATTTCGCTGAGTACAAAAATTATATGTAGATTAATTAAAAACATAATAAAATCATAAGGAGTAAGTAATTTTGGAGATATATAAAAATAACACTAGAATAAAAAAAAAACAATCAATCTTTTCCGCTATCAACAGGTAAAATATATAACAACGCGAAACATATTCTACTAACGGCAAATTATTTATAAATTAATAATGGCTCTTACCTCACTATCAGCGTGAAAACTTTGGGATGATGATAAATAACCTATTCTTTTATATGTAAATTTGGAACAGCTCATTACTTCAATCACATTGAACCCGGCCCAACTAATATCATAACCCAACATTTGAAGCTACGAAATATCCACAATTGAATAAGTTAAGTGATATACGTAAAAATTTTACATAACAAAATTTCAACAAAAGTATATTACAGTTTGTAATTAAATTATTTAAATTTATAACTCAAATTTCAAATACTTGTTCATCGACGTATAAACTTGATAAATGAATAAATAATAATTTACACGAGCCATAACTAGAAATCTAGAAACATTTATATGAATAGAATTATAAAAATAATATCAAAGAATAAAAAAAATTAAATAATACGACAGTACAAATAGTTCAGGTAATCTGGCAATCTGAGGAGCATTATACTTCTTTAAGGTAATTGTAATCTGTGATAAGTGAAGTCACTAATTTGCTGAAGAAATTTATATAGATTTGTAGCATGTTTATTATAAAATTTGGACGATTCAAAACAAAGTGAACGAAAGAGATTTTAATACAAAAAGTAGTATTTCGGGAACATTTGTTCTGATGGATTAGTAAATTAATAGTTATTTACCTAACACTAAATAGGACAGACATAAAAAGAACAATTAGTAGAATGAGGGGTGTGTACATTATTAATCTATTTGAGTATTCAATTTTGAGTGTTTGTAAATGCTACAAATAGTTTATACAGATAAACATTGTACATCGTCGATATTCTGATGTGTTACTACGGCGAGTCTAAGATACTTTATGGCAAGTTTCCAGGCTGAGTGCTATTTCTTCTGACGTGATGTGAAATTTGTGATCTACGTCTGATTAAATACGACGCAGAACTAGTCGTGGACTATTCTTAAGAAATAAATCAAAATAAACATTCAAACTTTCCATGAATATACAACATAAGCCAAATATTATTTTAAAAATTACTGCAACTTGAGTTTAGTTAAAATTCTTACCTGTTTATAAGTCATTTAATTTTATTTTACACTGTTTACGATTACTTTGGGAAATGTTTCCAGTCATAATTATCAATACATGGTACTTTATTTATAGTTACGCAAAATATGAAATAGCAATATTTGAGTACTAGTCAAAAACAAATGTCCCGCAGTTTTCTAATATGTTAAACACGTCACATGGCGGATCATGTAACATAGTAAGCCCTTTTAATAAGCAAAGCAGTTAATATATCATACAGACAAAAAAGTAAAATAGTATACACAAAAATTACGACTTACATACGTTAGCTTCGCAACAGCTGTAGCCTTCACTGACATATTTTCTTGTCTTAGTTCCTGTTTAATTTCTTCTATACATTGAGTAATGTATTTTCCCTAAAAAACATATACATGTACAAAGACATTTTATAAACATAAAATATATACACCATTCATACGCATTCAAAAAGAACAAAAAAACATTACCAGCACAACATACTTTTAGTTATATATTAAATATAATTACATTTGAATTTTACCTCATTGTCTTTATTATTTCTAATACCTCGGACCAAATCCGATAAATTTTTATCGAACATTCTTTCTAAATTCCCACGAACTTTTTTGAAAGCCATATCAGCTATATGCATTTATTAGAAAGATGAATAATACAAGTCCACATATTAACCTAAGGAATGAAAGTCCAACCACGGTCTAAAATTTAGTTTTACATAATGGAATGTGTTAAAAAACAAAACATATGGAAGCGCTACATAATCTAATGTTAAAAATAAATAAGTTAAGCAAACAATGATTTAAAACATACACGGCTACGAGAGAAACTACTTTAATAAAAATTTAAATAATAATACACATATTCTAGTTATAATACAACACGACTATATCTAGATTAAAATAAAAAGTTGTTTCTTTAATCAAATTGGTTTTTTGCGTTTGTGAATTAACCAGTAATTTTAATATTTTATGGTGCAATTTTAAAAACTAAAATTACAGATGGAAAAGTTTAAATTTTTAAAAAAATTGTTTGTTATTTCTAATAGCGATAAAAAATGAATAAAAAACAAATTAGGAAAATCAGTTAATCACGGCAATTAAAATAGTTTCGAATGAATATAATTTGACAAATAATGTATTCTTAAAAGTTTGCGTTTAAAAATAAAGAATTAATTTTAAAAATAAGTTTATTTTGATAAGTCAAGAAATCGAGGTCGAAATTATTTTGGTTGTTATGTAAACATTTTAAAATTATTTCCGGTTGTGAAATCGGAAATTGAAAGTAATAATTTAATAATAATGAGGTTAGAATGGTTTATTTGTGATATGTCAAATTTAGAAAAATTTCCTGACACTACAGAACTGAGACATGTGAAACCTGGGTTTTTATTCGAATTAGCTACTATTTTGGAACAGAATGATAGCTGGAAATCGCTTATGGCTATTATACCGCGCGATATAAATAACTTTAATGGTCCATTGAAATATACAGTTGAAGACATGAGGTTTGTCTTTTTTTTATTACAATTCTTACGAATAAAATGTAACAAAATTATTAAAATCAATTAATATAATGTTATCGACAGTCAACATCCGCCAAAATATGTTATTTACCGTTTATTATATTCAGCTGAATTTCATAATCCCCGCTACTTTAAATATAATATAAATTTCAAGTCTTATAATGACATTCAAACAAATATTAACAAAGTATATTTAAAGTATCCCAATGTTTTGAAAGGTTAATAGAACAAGCCTGCGCTAAACAAAGTAGAACATGTAGTGAAATATTGTTTGAGGAATGGAGTACCAGTGGTAAGAAAAGACCAACATTTGGAACACTTTTACAATGTCTGACTAAAGTGGATTTATATCGTGCTGCAGACTTCGTAGCTTCACATTTATCAAACGGTAATCAAAATTATTCAATGTATTTAAATGAATATGTAACATTTATTTAAGGGGTGCGGCAAAAGTGATATGTCATCAACTTTATTTCATATAAGCGTAAGGAGTAGGAAAACGATTTAGCTAAATTTCAAATGATAATAAAAACAACATCGAACATATATAAAAGTTGACATTTATTAATTTTAAATGGGTACCTACGGTGCTAAACTACGATAAATATGTTCTGCAATTACATTCAAACAATGTATCAAAATTGTTGAATACTCGGACTGAACGTCACTAAAATTAATGAAATATACAGAAGTTAACATGTTAATTAAGGATGACTTTTGTTTTGTCTCGCAAGGAAAATTTAAGCCTCACGAGTATAATACAGAATGTAATCGTCGATGTTGGTTATTATTTTCATAAAAAATGAAATTGTTTTAAATATATGTTTTCAAACAGACTGGAAATAACATACGTCATATTGTGACTAAAACATCATCGAAAAATGAAACCAAGGCATATATCAATGCATATTATAATACATATATTAAGAAGTAAAGTAGAAATTTGTTATATAATTTTTAAAACTCAGGTTGTTTTTCAAACTCAACAATTTATTTTCAGTAAAATCACGTTTCATTCGTTAATAACTTTTAACGTTTCCAGTGGACTTTTACTGAAAAAATTATTGTTGAGTATGAATAAAATAGAAAATATGTGAAACGAAGAAAACGTATTTCGTAAATGAAAACCAGGGAAAAAATGATAAAAATTAGAAGAAATAGAAAGCGTTACGCACATTCATAGTCATCATTTATCAAAACACAATTCAGCAGAACTATAACTCCAATAACAATAAATCATATTTTCATATTGAATCAGTGTTCTGATCAAAACTGTGTCTTTTATTGTGAAAATAAAATCGCAACAGTACGCACTGCCGTCACCCATAATTTTATTGATTATTCTTTTATTTTTAAAATTATCATCATATAATGTATTGTATTTTTGTAGTGCCTCAACCAATAAGACCCGCTGAGGGGCCTGCTGCTGTAATTTCTATAGACGAAATTTTACAAGATGAACTATATTCTCGTGTTAGTCTGCAACCAACAAGTATCAAAAAACCGAATGAAACTATTATTGATGAATCCAATATACGCGTAACCTTTGAAGATCATGACGAACGAAGTAACATTAAGAATAACGATTCCACAACATCAGTACAATTTAAAGATACAGCTGTTTGTGGGGATGCCCGAATTAAAATAATTGATGTAGAAAGTTCGTCTACGAATGAATTCATCAGTAATGTGGAAAATACATCTATCAATGATGAATTTAATTCTTCCGTATCAACCATTAATACTGTAATAACTCAAAAGTAAGCTGTTGGTTATTTATTTTCGTTGCTACAATTAAATGTAAATTAGAACTCGTATAATCCGTATGACATGACTTACTCAATTTAAGAATTTCAGATCACTTCAAATTATAAAGATAGTGTAACGTGACTAACATAGGTATGCAATCGTGTGAGATTCTACAATCTTAACCTATAGGAAAATAATTAGTAACTTTGATAATTTAACATGTTGTGTACGCTGATCCAGTGATCAGTTTCCACTAATATTAACTAAATATTAATTATGAATATGGAGTTCAATAGAACTATAATTATTATTTAACTATAAATTAGGTCCAATGGATGTGTTCGCTTAAGGCGTCTCACATAATTTGCACTGTCCAATAACTGTGTAACTTCTTTATTAGTGTGGCCATGTAGTCTCCGTTCGTGTTTGACTCTAAAGTTGTGAATGATGTCATCAACTTGTTGAATATTGAAATCATAATGTAAATTACTGTTCCGCTGGAACCATCGTGCGTTAGTCAGCGTCCGAAGAATTTTATTCTGCTGTCGCTGGATGATAGCTCTGTTGGAAGTAGAAGCGCACCCCCACACTTGAACTCCATATGTCCAGATGGGAGGTAGGATTGTTTGATATAGTAACCTCTTGCTGTATAAGTTTAGAGGCGACTTTCTGCCAGTTAACCAGTACATCTGATTCATTTTGCGCTGTAACTGATGTTACTTTTGCCTGACGTGCGTTTTCCATGTTAATCGTGTATCAAGATGAATGCCTAAATACATTGCTGAATTCGCATGAGGTACTTGAACATTATTTATGTATATACTGTAATTCACATCAACAGGTCGAAGCGTGAATGTAACATGGATAGATTTTTGTTCATTTAACTTGATTTTCCAATCTTGCATCCATCTAACTATTTTGTCAAGGTGTTTCTGAAGTGCATCTATTGCCTCTATTTGGGTGTCTCTGGTTAACATGGTGACAATATCATCTGCATAAGTAGCAGTAAAAATTCCATCTGAGGTTGGAATGACAGCTGTATATAGTGTGTACAACATAGGACCAAGGACATCCTTCTGGTACACACCACCACGTATAAGTTGAAAATTTGAAATCGTTTCTTCATATTTTACTCTAAAGCGCCTATTTTGACTTCAGCAGTTGGCAGAAGTTTTCTGGCAGCATTGTGCTTAATTTGTGCAACAAACCTTTATGCCATACTCGGTCGAATGCCTGTTACCTTGTTACCTGACCATCAGTTTGGTTTTCGTAGCTATCATTCAACAATCCACCAAGTGCATCGAGTTGTTAAGTACATCTTAAAAGCATCGAAGAAAAAAAGTACTGTGCCGCTATATTCCTGTATTCCTAGATGGTGCACAATTTTTATATTAGTTGTATTAGCCTGATAACTAAAACCCCTTTCTAACAAACGACAATCAATTTCAAAAACCTGTTTTCTGATAATGCAGTTTGCATCGAACGACAAATTGATATCATATAAAAAGTTTTTACGTTTTGCTAAATTTTTAAAATACGAACATATAACCACAGTAAATTTTAATATTTACCTGGAAGGCCCTCCACCTTCCCCGAGCCGGTGTTCCTCAACGCCGGGACAAGTCCCGTTAAGTTTATACCACCGACCCGTTCCTTCCAGAGACCGTCAAGACGGCTTCCAGCCCGATGTATTCGGTGGCGCGACTGAGGTATCGCGGCAGCCGTCACCGTCTAACTCTTCACCTACCGGCATGTTCCCCGGGTCCGATGTCCGGGCCGGTAAAAACGATTACAATCGTTCAGTGAAACTCGAGAGACAAGCGCGACTTGTCAGGTACTGGACGAGTTCATCTCGGGTGTCGAGTTTGCGGCCCCGTAGGGCTGTACAGCGCAAACTTCATTTCCGCTTTCTAGCGCTATTCTATAAAGAATGCGCACAAGCTGTTGGCCGGTGGACCAGGTAGATTTCTGACGGAAGAAATCTGTCCAGCTCTCGGCCGGCACCCCCATAATTTGGCGATACCGACCGAATGCATTTTCCCTGGCCGAAGTTGCTCTGCGGCAAGTTCCCCTAGGCACATCTGTTTGTGCATTCAACAAGTGGGCGACCGTGCACGCACCGGCACCGCACACGCACTGCCGAGGCGTTTCCCGCAAGGAGAAACGTTGCTCGTAGCACGCGAACGGGCCTTGCCGCGTACCGAAACATGTTAGCGCCCGCGAGGGCACAAACCATTTGCATGTTTTCCGGTTGACCACCTCAGGCAGTAGGGACTTAACGGCACCGTCATATTCCATCCAAGCCCTTTGCCATCTCGCGAGAGCGACGTCATATACTTTGTTACGCAGGGACCTGCTTATTTTGCGGCCCTTTGTAAAGACGTCAACGCTAGCAAACTCAGCATGCATGCGTTTACTTATTATCGACGCGCACACCAAGCTACTAATTGCTCTCTGTCCGCGAGCCGTTACCCTGTCCCGATCATCGAGGGTTATATCCATACTCGCCGACGATAAATCATCGAGCGCGCAGAATACTTCCCTCTCCCAGGTAACCCGAGCATTGTACCTTAATGCGAACATTACAGCGCGACAGTATACTTCTAGCTCTAGCGGGAGTACTCCTGCCAGGGCGATCAAAGCAACCGTCGGGGCTGTTCGGTACGCTCGGGTCATTGCGATAAGGGCTGGCCTTTGTGCGCTTCGTACGAGGTCAACTAGCTTACCATTAGTGACCCTGTGAACCCATACCGATGCACCATATGTGACAATCGGTATAACTATCGCTTTGTACAAAAGCTTCGCCGGAGCGTGCGGGATCCCCCACTCAGCCTGTGCTACTCGGGCTATACCGTGGTACGCTGATACTGCTTTCGCGACAACGTCCCGCAAGTGAACCGAGAAGCTTCCGCTAGAGTCTAGCGTAACTCCCAGGTACTTCATAGACATTGCCCAGTGTAAAGGTTTATTCCCTAATCTTACTGCTGGCTGATGTTCTAGTTTCCCTTTAAGGGACATGTACATCGTTTTACCGGCAGAAAAGACCATGCCTGAGCGGTCGGCCCACGTCGATAAAATCGTCGTGACCTCCCAACTCAGTAGCTTCAAATGCTTTCGACTGTCGCCAGCAATGAGTATGGCTATGTTGTCAGCATATGCTATCACTTTTGTCTCCTCTGGCCAGGTTGCCTTGAGGAGCGGGTTAATAAAAACTCGCCAAAGGATTGGTCCTACGACGCTTCCCTGGGGCAGCCCCGAGTTAAGGTCTTCTCAACCAAAGTTTTGGAAGCCTTAAGGACCGCAGTTCTCCCCCGGAATATAACCACAGTATTACTTTAAACCATTAGAAGATTTATTTCGCTCTTTAATATATCCCATTAAGACCAGTATTATACCTATGAAACTAAATAAACCCGGTAAAGAAATTACTGAAATATTTTAGTACGATTTAATCAATCCATTAATGCTCAAGCTGCGATTGTAATTAAAGAGAATATCTGTCATATTCAACGGCAAAAATTATGGTCATCAGTAGTCACTGTTGTACATCAAAACCGAAAATTAAATATGCTGCTGTATATTATCTATCGCACAAGATAGCACGTCAAATTATAACGAAAAACTATTACATCCAATTTCTCAAACAACTAGTAACCGATTCATGCTTGGAGATGACTTCAGTGACAAGATCGCCACCTGGAATTATTCACACCAAAGGAAAGCAGTTCATTGAAACTGTTCGTTATACAGCCTCTGTATCAAGTGGTAAATTACATATTCTGACAATAATTCTTGTACTGTTGCACAATGTTTCATGCGCGACTAGTTATGTAATTATATAATGTATGACTAGTTGAGGTTTGCGAGTTCTGATGTTAACATAAAATTTAAGTAGATTAAACATAGGCGTTTTCACTTATACTGACTCTTAAGTCGTCGGTCACATCTGTTGCAAATACATGTTGTACCAACATATTATAAAACCAATTAGGACGGGATGTACCAAAGGATCGGACTGAAAAAAAATCATATTCGCGGGAATCTTCAGATTAAATTTGTCAACATAAAATTTAAGTAGATTAAACATAGGCGTTTTCACTTATACTGACTCTTAAGTCGTCGGTCACATCTGTTGCAAATACATGTTGTACCAACATATTATAAAACCAATTAGGACGGGATGAACCAAAGGATCGGACTGAAAAAAAATCATATTCGCGGGAATCTTCAGATTAAATTTGTCAACGATGTTAGGATGTCAATGTCAATTATTCGACACTTCAATTCTTTATATATTAACAAATCTTTAAAAGTTCGCTTAATCACGCAACAAGGCTCGTTCACGTTGAATCTCTGCTGGTGTTACATTTACCAATATGGGTAACCAAGGCAGTAAGATACTCATAAGTGTTCTAGTAACCGTCCTTAACATTAAACTGTGTACCAATGTTTTGCGTATGTCAGCTGCTTATCCAAATGGAAGAACAGTATTCTGCGACAGAATATACTAAAGTCAGCGCCTATGTCCGCAAAACTTTTACTGTGTATACTATCCTATACCAGCAAGCTTCTGTATCAAATTATATCTAGTTTTTAATTTCTGGGCTACATTACTTAGATGTTTGTTGTAAGTAAGCGAACGATGTAATGTTACTCCTAGGCATCTAGGAAATCCTATGTTTTTAATTGTATCCCCCTCAAATTTTACAGATATTTTAGCACTAGCCATTTGTGTATTTAGATGAATAAGACGATCTCTGTTTTCTCTGAATTCGTTCTCAATTTGCAAGTTCTGAAGTACTTACTCAATTAATCCAGACCCTGTTTCAAGGTATTTTCACAATGTACAATATCTGTATCATGAATGCCTATGGCAATATCATCTGCTCACTGAAATATTTTACTGTTGCGGAAATATTATGCACATATATAATAAAGAGAATTAGCGCAATAGATCCTTGGAGTCCATTACTTGTATGCTGTTCACCGAGAATTGTCTATCTGCCATAATGTTGTTTATAAGATGGATTATTTTAGTTACATAGCACTTTCTTTGAGATTTATAGCATAAGACCAGCACATCTTGGAGAAGTATTCAATAAACTGTCGTCCAAGACTCAAGATGAAGTAGTTGCACAAGTGTAAATTGACTGAGAAATTTGAAATTTGATGTATAACGTTATATTACTATTGTGACGTTAGACGATAAGAAGAACTCTAAATTTGATTTTAAGCGTCTTAAACGCGTAAATCCACAAGACCTATCTTGTAATTAATGTAAATATTTTAAATATTATTATACGTCTTTGATTAAAGTCAAATGACCCCCTCGAAATATATATTTCTATTATTAGTGAACATCATTAACACGTACATATTTTTTCAGGTATGATAAAAATGATATGCATATAGAAAATTCTATCATACCTTACGAAGTTATTAGAAAAGCTACCAACGACTTCGATGTCAGTCAAAAAATAGGTTACGGAGCTTTTGGAACGGTTTATTACGGAACTATTGATCATATAGAAGTGGCAATTAAAATTCTAAAAAATCAGGAAAACAGAATCGATTTGATAAATTTTAAAACGGAACTCCGCGTTCTGACTCAATGCGACCATAAAAATATATTAACATTAATCGGTATTTGCGAAGAGCCTATTTCGTGTATTGTGTACCAATTCATGCCTCACGGTTCTTTAGAAAATAGAATAGCTTGCAAGGTTATTAGTAATTTATTTACTAAATTTAGAAATATTAATCGACAAATATAGTATTTTTTAATTTATTTTATTTATTCAACAAATAAAATGAATTTTATGTAACTAAAAAAATATATTTACTCGGAAATTATTATCGTTTGCCGCAACAAAAAAAATGTCATAGACTTTTCGAACGATTTAATTTTCAAATTAAGTTTTTACGTTCAAAACTTCGCCAAATTTTATTTTATACGTTTTATATATATATATATATAAATAAATTTGGTCCGATACAAATCTTGCGCTTTCGTGGATAAAGTAAAATTTACACGATTATTCTACCAACAATAGTAATGACATAATCGCTTCATATTTTTATTCTGTAATATTTAAAATTATATATTATATTAAGCAATATTCTTCATCAAAACTTACGATTATTTAAGCTTCGTATACAGCTACACATTTCTTAAATAATTTTTTTTTTGTTAACGATAAAAAGTGACTGCAATTACTCACGATATTTGTAATATACAATCAATTTAACTAAATTACAACTTCCCTTCAGTACAACTGTTTTGACATGTTCAAAATTACACGTGATCAAAGTATAGTTTCACGTTGACCCTTTCAGTCATACATTATGAGATTTTAACAAAAAAAAAATTTAAATATATATATATATATATATATATCGACAATCAAGGAGAAACGACCATAGTAGTTCCCCGAGAATACCGTGATATGTTAAGTAAACAAATACGTATTGCGCCATGACTACATACTTATGAACAAAAGATGGGGATCATCATGTAAAAATGTGAAAACGTTACCAGGTGCCGAATATGTTTCAGACTATAGATTGTTGATGTAATTTCGCCTAAGACTTCACGCTCCAAATAATTGCAAGATGACTCGCAGAATAAAAGTTACAAAACCAGACGCCTTCAAATTAGCATTGAACAGAACAATGTAAGATCTAATTTGCATAGAACTCACTATAATCAAAATGGTTTATCTCCAGATATCAAATTTAAGAACCAAATTGACTACATACTTATGAACAAAAGATGGGGATCATCATGTAAAAATGTGAAAGGGAATTTTGTCGAACCAGAACCGGAAATTTTACCGGAGGAGGTTGCAAATCCTATTACATATCTGAATATAAATAAAGCTCCCGGCCTAGACGGCATCCTCGCTGAAATTTTCAAAGCTGCAGGTGAACAAATTACACAAGCATTTTATTTGTTCTCGTAAAAATAGCCTAAGGGGTAGTGTCAGGTGACCTATATTAGCGTATATAAGAAAGGATCACCTGAGTATTGTGCAAATTATCGGACTATCTCACTAATACCTTACATAAGCAAAGTGATGATTAAAATTATATATGACCGCATATACTCTTTAATGCACGCTCAGATTCCGCCAGAGGAGCCTGGTTTCACAAAAGGTAGAAGAACAAGATAACAGATTCTCAATCGTAGACTACTCATTGAAAAAGCACATGAATATAACATCCCAGCTATACTATGTTTCATTGATTTCAAGAAAACATTTGACTGCATGTATTGGCCGAAAATGTGATTGAATTATTGGACATGAGTGCACTATTACATCTTGTGCGGCTGGTCAAGCATTGTATGAAAAAACCGAGGCAAAAGTTTGCATTAATAAAGATATTTACTTGAATAAGTTTCATCCTGTGCGATGTGTTCGCCAGGGTCGTATCCTCTCACTGCTACTGTTTAACCTATACAATGAATGTTTAATCTGTACAACTCTCTAAATCGACACAACAAATGATACATTAAACTGGGATAGAGACATTTCAATTGGAGGAGTGTACATTAATCATAACGTTAGTGGCAAAAAACGTGGGCGAAATGTCATATTTTAAATCAGTTGATCAAAATTAGCGCGGAATATGGACTACTCGTTAACAAGACCAAAACTAAAATTATTATCATCAACCGTCCAAAGAATAACAGCCCCGCGCTACGAGAAATTGATGGAATTGAAAACCGGTTTACATATTTAGGCTCTATAGTAGAAAATAGCGGCGGCTGTAGAAGCTGAGATACGCCACAGAGTCCAGCTAACTCGAAGCGCAAATAAGTCGTCTGAATAGAATCTGGACCGACTCCGCAGTTAGTAAAACAATTAAAATACGAATAGTGAACTCCCTCGTTTTTTCAGTGTTCCTATATGGCTCGGAGATCTGATCACTAAATAATGCCGACAAAAAATAAAACTGTGGTGTTAGAGACGAATGCTGCGTGTCCCATAGATAGCTAGGAAAACTAATGCTTCCATATTGAAAGACATTGGCAACCCGAAAAGATTAAAATCTATCGTTCTCAGCAGAATACCACAATGTTTTCGTCACATAGAGCCGAAAGCTAGGAGAACTAATGCTTCCATATTGAACGACATTGGCAACCCGAAAAGATTAAAATCTATCGTTCTCAGCAGAATACCACAATGTTCTTGTCACATAGAGCCGAAAATATGGAGGCGCTGTTCGTTCCAGGTATAATGGTTGGTAGAAGAGAGCCCGGTCATGTACCTCTTCAATGCCCAGACTCGATTTACATGACAACGGATTGTGTAAATATCGCACGCTTTGCTGGCGCAGCCGTGTGACGAATCATGCTCACGATTCCTCTGCATGGTGTGACACGTTTGATGATTATATATATATATATATATATATATATATATATATATAAAATGAATACAATTACGGATTACCCAACGTGATGCTGTGGGAGACTGTTTATATTTTAATCAAACATACTAATTTCTCTAGAAATGTTGTTATGTGAAGGAACAATTGTTGATTATCCAGATGGAGGATGAACGATACATTATACGAGGGTGTAATATATGGGGAACATAGGAAGATAAGATAAAGCTCAGAACGTAACGACGCCACAGCAGAGCATTAAATAAAAACATGGCCGGGATTGCAGATTGCCTGTTCGTGATGGAGTGGGACAGAAAGGAATTTCTGTAAGTTGCATATAGAAAAGACGATTTGGTAACGAATGATGCCCAAATAGTAATCTGCTGATGAATACAATTCCTTTCCGATTGATCTTGTTAAAGAAATAAATCCAGGAAAGTTTAAGGAAAGACGGTTGAAGTTGTTCGTAATTGGCGAGAGGTGATAGACTAATGCTCTCAGTGTACATCAGTTCCTAATGAGTATCTTTGTACAGAGTGAGTGATATGCTTGTGAGAAATTAAAGAGAGTTCTACACCATTAGATGATTCGTCTTTAGCTAATTAATCAACAAATTTATTGTTTAGAATATACCTTTACCACTCGGCACCCACAAGGAGGACACAAATATTCCCACACGTTCTAAATTATTAAGCTTTAAATCCAATTAATATATCTGACACATTACATTTATTATTTATATAAATATTTTTAAAATTGTGACATTTCACGTCAACCAGAAAATTAAAAAATTTGTTAGCATTAAAAAGTCATGTACTATATAATAGACATCGTGACTGAAAGGGTTAAAATCTATCATATTGTCATTAATATTCGAAATGGGGCAAATTTTCAAAAGAATATCCGTTTTTTATGAAAAGAAACCAACTAAATTTAAAAATTAAGTAGTTAACAAGATTTAGCACGCACTTAAAACGTTTTAAAATTGCATTTTGTACAAATTTCGGAAGTTCTTCAGTCTGTTTTTTTATTCGAGTGTTCTTATATTGTGGCCGTGGAATGTTCGAAATATTATTTAGATGTAAACGTTAATCTCTCTACGAAAGAAACTATTTTGACGTAATGTAATTCGTATATTACGAATATCGCGACTAACTCAATTTATATCGCAGTGTGTTTTTCAAATCGACAGCAAAAAAAAAATAATTAACAAATGTTTAGCTGTATAAATTAATCGTAAGTTCTGGTGAATAATATTTCTTAACATTATATATAGTTTCAAATATTACGGAATAAAACATTCGGTTCAATTCCACGCAGTACGTAACAGTAGCGAGATATTTTTAAACAAATTTAATATTTATACATAGTTTTTGTAAATTAACTTTTTTTTTTTCAAATTTTCCTGTATTATATCACCGTAGCTTTTATAGGTTACACTTTGTTTTTATTATTATTGTAGCTACTACAGTTAATTCTGTGTACTTAGTATGTTTACAATTTACATAAATTATATTTTCTTCTTCTTTCGTTATATCCGCTTTTCGGGTGTATTTAATTTCGTATATTAAATTTAAATTTTATATTATCGCGGAGGAAAATTTAAATTTTATGTACGTTTAAAATTAATATTACGATTCAAAATTGAAAATTTACCTCTTTTAGACTGGATCAGAGCCATTGACTTGGAAGAAAAGGGTAATTATCAGTATCGACATAGCCGATGGACTACGATATCTTCATTTTATTTTGAATAAGCCCATAATACATAGAGATATAAAAAGCGCTAATATATTATTAGACGAACACGACAACGCAAAAGTAAGTTTTATATTTTGATTTTTTTTTGGCATTCCAAAAATATGAAAACGTATTTTACATCGGTCGTCTTAATATCAGTCAATTTGCGTTAGATATATATTTTGATGCGAATAAAAACGGTCGATTATTAAAGTATTAGCGTTGGCGGATTACGGCTTAGGCCTATGAGGCCCGAGCCTTGGACAGCAAAATTCGGAGATATCAAAAAATTTTAAATGCAACTCAAATTTTATAGATGAAAAAACGGTTAAAAATTCAAAATTGAATGAATGTTACGTCGATCTTGAAAACAAATTTTATTGCTTTTTCTCTCGCTATTACGTTCAGTAATATTTCGAAAATATCATTACTATGTGAAAAAAATGTATGCAATGGTTAAAATTCATGATATAAAAAAAATTATATTGATGTTTTTACTCGAGCTAAAGAAAAAAAAGTAAGTGTAGTAATGTATAAAAGAGAAATAAGTTCTGATTGTAATTGAAATAAGTTGTACATTATTATTGTGAGTACATGGATGCAATCAATTTTAAAAAGACCATTTTTATACAATTTATTGTGTATGTATACTTTTATATTGTTATAAACATATTTTAAAAAGAACGGCATCTTGAACTGGGCCTAAGACGACGTCACACTTAAATCCACCACTGATTATTATCAGTAAACTGAATAATTGAATTGCGACTAAATAACGTTATATGCGCGAAAGTTCTCTTGTCACAATATGACTACTATTCCGTTTACTTAATTCAAAAATATCAAAAGTCTTTCTGATAAATCTGCAAACGCGCTTAATATAGTTCCTCACTAAAGTATGGTTTATTTTCGAATAGTAATTTGTAGCGAACGGTGCAGGTTCGTTATATCGGTGTGATCCTCGATAATAGATCGACTTTCAACGCTGCAGTCAAGACAGATAATGTTTTCTGTTCCTTGTACGTTCTCCTTAACCGCAAGTCCCCTTAACATTAACAACGAGATAATCCTGTATAAAACATTAATCCGTCCGGTACTTTGTTACGCTTGCCACACCTCGAGTTCGATATCGAAGCTACCTTTAATAAATTACAAGTCCTTCAGAATGAATGCCTCAGATGTATTCTCAATGCACTTCGCTATGCTAAAATTGACAGCGTGAAAGCTGCTGCGACGTGAAGACTGACTTTTTCTAGATATACCAAAACAACGTACTCATCTCCTCAATTGCCAATTACGATTCCGGGCAACGTAGTTTCATATACGCCAAAATAAACACAGAAGCTTTAAACGTAACGTAATGTAGTAATAAACTATAATTATTTTATTCATCAGTACTAACCCCCTTTACTAAGTAAGCCGACATATATATCACCCGCTAAAAATATATTTTAGTTTTTAAAACTTTCAATGCTAACATGTATCATTACTAGCTTGTTTACCAAGTTTTTTCTCCACAGTATTTAACGTTTTGTTTTCTTTTGCTCTTTGTACTTTCTGGTAATTCGTGTGTAAAAAAAAGATGTTAATAATTATTGTGCGCGCTTGAAAATGACGTAACTGTCGAAAAGCTTCGCGATTAAAAACTTTTAGTGATTGTGTTATATTTTTTTCGGTTTATTATTAATTAATAAGGTATTTTTTTTTTAATTTAACTCCCGTATACTCGTTATTTATCTTACGACTAAATTACTTCAATATTTCGAATAATACATACACTAACTTATTAATTATCTTTAATGTCTCGAATATTCTAAAATGATAATTTTAAATAACTAAAAATATTCGATATTTCAGATCGGGGATTTCGGATTAGTTCGTGCAACAAATCCTACGCGAACGACTATAGTAACTGATACAGTTATAGGTACCACGGCTTACATGTCTCCAGAGGCATTTCGAGGTGATGTATCTATTCAGATGGATGTTTATAGCTTCGGCGTGGTACGTTTTTTAATTATCATTTATTCTGGGTGTTTTTCCTTGAATTTTTAAAATCCGCTTGGTAATCGCCATAGTCAAACATTAACTTAAAATATTTTACAAATGAATTTACATCGTACGTACAGAAAAATTAAATACGAATAAATAAAAATAAAATATTAAAAAAAAAAAACACGTTGAATTATTGGACTGAAAATAGCAACATCGCTTTATATTTATTTTCTCCGTGAAGATACATTGTTGGTCGTGATAGCTTTGCAGCACATCATATTTTCCATCTCAATAATTTCGTTAAATTTAAATGTTGGATTTTTTATTTTCTTTAAATCACTATTATTTATGAAATTATACATTTTCCCTAAATACTCATCTTAATTTTTGATTATAACTTTTTTTTAGCCTTGTCAGCTTTGCATATGGTTAGATTATTAATTTTTAGTTTTTGTTTTAATACTTATTTTATTTTTGCTATTGCGTTATCGTGTTTGTATATAAATTTTACATTGCTGATTGTTGACTGTGTTGTTTATCACATTCACTATCGGATTATTTAATAATAGTGTTTTATCACTTTGATAATTTTTCTAAATTGTGTATCTAGGTAATATGTATTGCATTTTATATTTTTATAAATATGTTTATATATTTATAATTTATATTTTTATATTCATTTGATAATGGCTTAACGGTCGAAAATCTTCGTGATTTTTCATAAAGGAAAAATTAATGATTTTAACTCCTTTTTTATTGTTGACTTTTTTATTATCGTGTAACTCTCTTATGGTATTCGTTTAAACTCTGTGTATTAATTAGGCCCGATCACTTTTCGAGGAGCCTTCTTTTTTTTTTACAAATCTGCTTTTTAATTGAAAAAGTTCGCGAATTCTAATTTTTATTTTTAACATATGTTACAATTTTTAACACAAAATCATACACTTTCACGCGGGAAATAATTAAAGAAAATTACGCGAGAAGATGAAAACATAAAGGAATATTTTATGTATAATACAATTCTTTAAACAATTCTGTATAATATAATTTTTAATATGTTATATATAATTTGAAACATTCTGTCAACTAAATGTCACTTTATTGTGTTGTATTGTATTGCATCAATTAACGTGCCGCCGTGTACTGCAACATCCGCCAGAGGCACAAGTAAATGGAATTTGTTCGTTATTCTAGAGGATTTTGAAAAGCAGTCGGAAAGGTGTATTTGGGACTGGAATAGGTTGAATTTCTTGCAATCTACCAGAAGAATGGATAAGAGAACAAAACATTATTGTGCAATTTACGCATTGACCATGAATTTCTTATTCTTATTTACTAAATAATTCATATCTACCTATTATTTGTAAATGCCACTTATTATGAAAATATACGATTTGTAAATATAAGTTGTAAACACGAATAAAAAAACTAACTGAACGGGTAAAAAAAATCATCAAATATTAATCAATATTTGATGACAAAATAATAATAAAAAGTAAATGTTACTTTATTCAATAACGCGTACTACTTATATGTTTCAGATAAAAAATGATCTGTTTAATTTTCATTTTCAGGTTCTGCTAGAACTCATTACTGGATTACCTCCATTTGACGAATCCAGAGATGGAAGTGATTTAGTAAGTTGCAATTCATCGTAATCGCTTTTTTTACGAATAATTTTTTTTTAATCCTCTTCTTATCGGGCACTGACAAATTTATGTCATCAACCAGATGTTGTCTCTTGAGAACGCACTTGATTTCTTGAGAATATGCCCACTAGCAAGGGTCTCAATTTAAGTTTTGAAATGGCTACACGCAATCCATCATCGTTCTTCTTTTCAATCTTTTAACCTTTGCTGTTTTCTTCAATAAACTGTCTGCTAGTGGGTTTGTATGGTGTTATAGTCAACATATATGCTTTTGAATCGGTACGCGAATTACATCCTCTATGTATTTTATATTTAGATATTCGTGAAACGTGCGGTTTGAGACGTACCACGGTGCTTCCACTATAGCACGCAATACCCTCTTTTTGATAAGTTTGCTTTTAGACGCACAGCCCAATAGTTCTGCTCTGAGCTTACGAAAGAGATGTGATATTTCTCAATAGCTCTTTCTCCGTTGGTACAGCTCGCAACTGAATTGCTGTTTCCGAATGTTGTTGTTTTTGTAGCAAAATCCGTTTTATAAGCTGTCTATTTAGGGATTGTAACGCCTCGTTTTTATCCTGTCTTCGTCATTTTTGCAATTTTTTGTATAAATCGCAACCCTTATAGTTTGCCGGGTGGTTATGCCCACAATTTGCACATACAGCAAATTAATTTTTGTCTTTAGTGCATTCATGTGTGAAGTGGGTACCTACGCATTCCACACAAATGGCTTTACGATTACAGTATTTTTTGGTATGACCATATTGCTGGCAGCGAGCCCATTGTACGATTTCATTTTTAACGTGCGGCGCCTCAACATTTACTTTCATATTTAAAAGATATTGTATCTTATAAATTTCTTTGTTATTTTCTCTTAGTTCAAGATGGACAAAAAGAGAGGTAGTGGCAGCTTTGTTAATCGATGCTTTATGTTAATAATATTTCTAACCGTGTGTCCTTTTTCCTTTAAAGCCACAGCTATGTCGTTTAATTCTAGACTATGATGTAAATGTCTGATAACAACGCGGAAAGCTCTTTCACTTTTAATTTGATAAATATGCAATTCTAAGTTACTAGTTCTTAAATAAGTTATTAACTTTCGACATTCCCCGATTTCTTTCGTTTTTATTTCAACCCGTTCTATAATATTATTTAGTACTTAATTTTGATACACCTGGATAGTTTCGCTTTAGCGTTATAATAATGTTTATTCTTAATTTTTCCTCCTGCGTACAATCGGTTCGTTTGAACATTAAGTAGCATTGCTATGCGTATAGATTACGATGGAACGCTTCCTAATGGTTGATATTCCTTGTTTATACATTGTTAACGCAAAGTAGTATTTTCGGCAATACGCTTGCATGGAGTGTTTCAAATATGTCTTTATTTTTCTTATCTCATCTTATTTTATTTATTTTTCTCGTAGTTTTAATCCTTAATAATCTGTAATTATTTGACAAATAACAAACGATTAATATTTATGTTATGTTAAAAATTTAGCCAACGGAGTTTGAAACAACTATACTAACCAGTAAGTATTCCAAAGCACCTTTAAAATTTATGAAAAAAAAATATATATATATATATAACGCGATTATTATAATAAGACAATAAAGCCTCTGTTCTACCGGACGTAATGTTACGATACGATCAAAACGTAATTGACTATATTTATGCGGTGGTGTTAAAATATCGAGCAAAATATTATATTAGCCGATATTTATGCTAAATGTTCGTCAAATATGATTTTATTGTAGTGTAGTGTTCAAAAAAAAAAAAAATCGTAAAACTTGTTTTGTACGTGCAGGTGTATTTGGTAAAAAACAAATTGTGCGAACCTTGTGTTACTTAAAAAGAAAGTGTTTGTTGTCTTATAAATAAAGTACGGATTTTTCGGGACTAAAATTTTCCTGGCGTTTAAAAATCATTTTCGGCATTCATAATAAAGGCTTTTGTAAAAATTTGTTTACGTCATAAATTTTGCATATTGAGAACCTGAGTAAAAGTACAACACTACAGTATACGAAAGTACAGATTTATTAGCTATACACATACAAATATTACACTTTTACTTAAATAACTTGGCGTTATAAGAAATAATTAAATGTTTTTTCAAAATTTAGTTCGCCAAATTGGTGACGTTTATCACTTCGAATATTTTTCAGATGAGAGAAACTTCTTTCCACATCTGCCGGCACAATTGGCGCATATTTGTATGCGCTAATTTCAGTATGAATAACTGTCCTATTTCTCTTTAACTAAAAAAAGATAACACAGAAACAGAATTAAAAAATAAAAATAAATAGTAAAACTAAAATGGCGGTTCACACGATTTATCATACTAGTCACACAGCAAAATATGGCATAGACAAACTTGTCTACTTCTACATGACTCATCATCATTTATCCTCAAACCGCTAGGTTGGTGGGCAATTTATGCGATTATTTATCTATACTTATTTTGTTGTATAGAGTAAGCAGCGTACAAAGCAATTATAATATGGCGCTATTAAACGCACATACACACACCCGGGAGAACTGACTGTAATCGCTTTGTTGTCACGACAGAAGTGTGTTTTTGTAGTGTACCTAAATTATTACTAGCGCACATATGGTGTTGTGAGTGGTAGTTTGCAATTGCCTACCACGCCAGAGCATTAGGATTATTTATATTTTTATTTTTTAATGATATTTTTTATAGAAGTCCTTGCTCTTACCCGCTATTCTGACGACTTTCTACATGACTATAAATAGAAAATACAAAAAAAAAATTCATCAGTGGGTCATTTTTGTAATATATGAAAAAGGTTTAAAAAGTAAAAATCATCATTTTCGGCCTTTATTTTCTTTTTGGCAAAATAAAATTTGGTTTGCAGAACCACTGAACTCCATTTTGAATTTGTCTGTGGTCAAATGTTTTGTAAATGTGGTTCGACAAATGCCGAGAAATCGCGTTTAATATCTTTTTAAAAACAGAAAAAGTTTGTCTTTCTTGACTGAGTAATTTATAAAAAATAAGAAAAAGTAATCGCATTCTATGAACCTAATAAAAATTAAAAACAAATAGTGAACAATGTATGAATAATAAAACGTGTGGACAAAGTTCACTTCAATGAACAAAGCCGTCGAATAAGATTACACTATTATAATTTTGTTCGAATACACCAAAACGTTCAGTAATAACGATCAACGGAGAAGAATAACTTGGAAGTTATGTAATTAATCTTGATCATACGTTCAAAAAGAAATTAAAAAACATTGATAAATTTCCCAATCCATCGGATTTACAAAAGACTAAAGCTTATTACGGTTTTACGAATAATGAAATGCCGCTGATAATAATTGCAATTTCTCATTTTCCTCGGAACGAATTTTACATAGAAAATGTTACGCCTTCTGTCATTTTGCGATGATAATGATTCATTATGAAAGTGCAGATCGTTCTTACTCCTATTTTTCATCATTACTATTAATTTTATCTGTTAATTCTGTTAACATAATAATCATTATTAAATGATACGGGATGCCTGATATTTCTCCCTGTAATATATTTCACCGTCTTCCTTATCAAGTTCAGCGATAACGTTTAAGCAAGTTAGAAGGCTGTTTTCTGTTTTATTCGTCAATAAATAAAAACAAAAGAAAAGTTAATTTAGAGTTAATTGATGTTCTTATTACCTTTGTTATTTTGTATTGTATTTATAATATTTCAAAATTTATTATTTAATATTATAATTTTTTCAACAAGAATATATAATGCTCGATATTAATATTTAGGAAACAAATTTAAATATTTTTTTTCTGAATTTAAATAAAGATCAGTTAAATTACACATTTGTTTATGTGCAGGTCACTCATATCGATACCATTGATTGGCAGTTAGAAAATATTGTCGACAAAAAAGCTGGAAATTGGAATCGAACTGTTTTAAACACGATGATCACACTAGCCGATTCGTGTTTGAAAGAAAAACGCATGCGTCCATTTAGTAAGGATATCTATCAAACCTTGGAAACTATAACGTCTTATGTCGTGAACGATTGAAATTCGTGTGATGGCATTGACGCCATTTTTTATGTTTACCAATATTAGAATGAGAAAATTTTTAATAGTTTTAAATGTTAAAAAAAAAAATGTTTTCACTCGAGCATCATTTCTTCGTCATGTTATAAAAGTATATTTTCTAAAAGTTACTAACATTTTTCTGATAAAAACCTATGAAAAGTACTAAATAAAAGATAAATTAGTGTTTAATATTTTTAACATCTAAGATGCTCTTAAGAGATCGAAAATAGACTCTTTGAAAGAGGGATAAATTTAATTAAAAATATTTTTCGAACAAATGCTATACTATAAATATGTATTCTGCAATATTTTAAAATAAATTTTACATTGCTCTCTGATATATAATAATAAATGTTTACTATCGAACGTACTATTTTAAATAATTTTCCGATTTTTCACTTTTTATTCGAATAAATAGTATCTCATGCATTTATCTTTTTTTTTTTGTTTACTTTTATTTTTTATTTTCAGTTGCAATCCAACGCATCATAAGGAAATTATTTCACGATCGGTAGATATACTGGTTATTTAAACTGATAAAGAATATAAACTATTATTTAAATCAGATTCTCAGATGTAGAAACGGGTCGATGTTATCTTGTAGCTATATTAAATGAATTAGAACCAATCGCTGAATGATAAAATGAATGAAACATTTCAACATAAATGACATTTTTTACGACCCACTTATTCTTATCGTATGTATGTTGAAACTTTTTGCATGCAGCACATTTTAAAGTTTTTATTTTGTTGTGTGACTTTTGGAAATATTTCCAGTTTTACATTTTGTCATTCCGGAAATAATTGCGATTTATATTTTCAAAATAAGTAAATTACAATTACTTTCGGAATGCTACAAAGTGAAATATTTCTACTTGTTCTCATACAGTTCATTCAATGTCGATTAAGTAAGCGTGGCAATCGCTCTATTTTACGGAAACGCCATTTTTTAGCTATTCTTTAATGGAACTGCTAAATTTAAATTAGCATTCATTATGTCTTTAAACAACTGGCAGATGGTATGCTTATTTATGAAACACTAATTGTAGTACTGCATCTATTTATTCACGTCTGGACGAAAATAGTAAACCATCCACCGCGTTCATTCGTTCCTACGAATCTGAAAAATAAACTTAAATATCTATAGATATCCAATGGATCGCGTTCATTGTTACGTTGTGTACACCATATCTATTAATTTAATTATTATTTTTAAATCTTGTAACTATAGCAATTATTTAGAGTTTGAAGCTAAGTTCACATCGCGAGCTTGAAACCATTTTCCATTTATTCAGCATGTAAACCCTTATGTCCCGCGTGAAATGTATTTATTGTAACACGATTCCCGTTGCGGCAGGTCTCCTGTGGAGGTTCTATAGTATGTTGTACTAAATCTACCTTGATAGTTTTATTGTTCTCCAAATGAATTTTTCCATTAGTGTATCCACCATCTTTTCTATCGTTCTCCAATGTAGTTATCTAGATCAGAGTTTTCTTTAAAAAAAAAAGTACAATCTTTCAAATTTGTTATTAAAAAATTAATACTGAAATAAATTATGAGTGGAACAATCACAGTGATTTTAAATTCTATATTCACTGATTTTGGTTTCGTTTTTCATACATATGTACGGAAAAAATCCTAATCCTTATAAGCAGGCGTGAATTATTTTTATTTGCTTACAAAATTTATGTTTTTGTTGTAAAATCACTACATCTCCGAGCTGATAATGATTTTTTACAATTTCAATTTTTACATAAGATAATTTATATTGTATATGTAGGGGAGGAAAATATTACGTTTAGCTGTGACGTGTTTATTTTGATGTTATTTCATAATTTTTATCTGTTTAGTGTTTATTATGCTTTCGTTCGTACAATTTATCGCGAAATGTAGAGTGATTACGTCTTTATTTAACCATGAGAATATGCGAAACATCGAAACACTTAAAAATGCGATTATAATTAAACTTACTTTATATTCAAATTTATTATTGAAATAAAACAATTTACTTATTATCAATATTTTAATTAAACGTGTTTTATGAATATATCAGTAAACAATTGGGTTACTGATATGGTTATTACGTTATTTTACCGGGAAAACTTGTCGATTTATACGTCGTGAACCTTTCAAAATAATAATCGTTGAGTATACGTAATTTATAAAATTACATTTTATTTAACGCAACAACGCTTGTGGCAGATATTGGTTTTAAAAATATATTCTCTATAATATAAAATTTAAAAAGGGGTTTTTGCTAGAACTGTATTTTAAATGTAAAATTCAAAGTCCAATTTTTCTAGTACACAAAGTAGCCGTTCAGAGTTCAGTTTACGTGATGTAAACGACTTGAACATATATAAATATAATGTCGTACGTTGTCGGTGTATGGATGTATGGATTAGTGAGTGAATGTGAGAATAGTAGAATATGCAATTAGAAAAATAAATTACAAATGTAATTGTGTGATAAAAAAAATGATCTTTGATATATCAAATGAAAAAATAATGATTTCTATTCGTGGTTTTTGCGAATTATTGTTTACAGTGTAATTTATATATATATATATATATATATATATATATATGTCGTATGTGTATACGTGCGTCACATAATTTATCTGAGGAAAACTATCATGACTGTACGCTATTATTCCTCTTATAAATTTGGTACCGTATTCAATAAAAACATTGACTGTAGGGAAATCGATATATAATAAAATCTATAAGAATCATTGACTTTTATTTTTAATTTTTTTTTCTACTCGACGAAATGCGCTATATTGAAACTATGTCAGAAATATATAGCATCTGTAATTTGAACAAAATTTTAAAAAAAGCATTCTGATATTTTTATAAGCTCGAAACTTTATATTGTTAAAGTATATTCTAACGAAAGTTAATACTATTATAATTGAGAAAATCAAACCAAAACTACATAATAAATTGGGAAATATTCGGAAAACATTGAATAAAATGTTTTAGTCCGGAAAAGCATTCTAGATAATTTTATAAAAACTATTCAGGAAGCAGCGTAGAACAGTATACCGCACAAAATAGGATAACTTCTCAAACTGTTTTATAATGTAATACAAATTCTAAGCCAAGTAAAATATATAGCAAATGTTACAAATAAGGTAGCTAATCGCAGACAGGGACATAAAGGAAAATTTAGTAAACAAACAAAAAAGTTAAGTAGTCACTCTAAAAAGTAAAAATAAAAATTGTACTTTCATTCAACATGCAAGACAATGATAAATTTGAAGAGTTCAATTTTTCGACCTATAAATAAACGTAATGGTAAAACGCTATGTTGAGATTAGCTTACCATCCTTCTCAGTTAAAATTTTCGCAGATAGTCACATCAAAGCCTAATAAATCACTTACTGCTGTTATCTTATATAAGTTAATTTCAATACCAGTGATATCGAAATTATTGGAAACCCAGTTATTAGAAAGAGTTCTTCCTTCAGTGGGAGAGTATAAAATCATACCACTCTATAAGTACGGATTTACAGGCAAATACACGGAGGTGGTATAAAAAATTGATTCATTTCGGAGAGACGAGAATTTGGGATTTCGTATTTCTGGAAGTTTAATAGATATCATATGGCGGCTTATTATAGAAATTAAAAAATTTTAAATACCCGCTTCGATATGGAAGGATATGTATAAATTGTGATGCTGTAGTACAGAGTAATATTAAGATTTAAAGGTATCAAAATTCTATTGCGGGGTTGTAGTTCAAAAAATAATATATGCAGAGGTATTAAAATTACACGCTCCGGTTAATAATTAATGCTCCCTGGTGCGTAAGGAATAAAACTTCACATGATGATCTTAGCAAGGAGTATGTAGCTGATGTAATTAAAAGGATAACAACAAAGAAGTGATGGTTATATAATCATGAGAATTAGACTGAAATTAGCCTATTGGAAAACTCCATGCAAATACGCAGCTAAAACAAATTAAACTTGACATAACAATAAAAATTTATTACATAAATTACTAATGAAGGGTCGAGTACTTGGACTACGAACCTTTCACGTCACAATTATTCGTCATACCATCTACTAATAGCCTATGAGCTAGGTACAGATTAAGAAAAAAAAAAGTTATGCGTTGATCAAGTTAAATACATTATTATCGATGTACTATTCGAACAATATAATCGGTTCTCAATGAAATTTTCGGATGCGTCATAATTATCAGATGAATGATAAAACATTAAAATTCGGCATATGCATATTTTTGTACTCATATTTTGAAACAATTATGTGTATAAAAAATTTGTTAGTTATACAAATTCAATTTCAACATTCTGTGATTGTATGCGAGGGAGTTTTATGTACATATGTACAACATAAAACTAGAGCAGTATTTTTTATCACATTACTGTCCATCCTAATCTAACTGCTGCAGAATTTATTTCCATATATTTGAGAAAAAAAAACAATTCTGTACATTTCACGAAATAACCATATTACAACTACCGTTTCTCTATGAAACTTAAATTTAAACATGCACTTAAAGATAATATAAGGAAATTTCAATGTAAGCGCCCGCTAATGATTAACCGTTTCAGTCACGGTGTCCTCTATACGGTAGGTATATAAATATTGGATATATTTTTTCGTAATAAGAGGCATTTGGTTGACATTAAATGTTTAAATTTAAAAAATATTTATATAACACGTTAAATATTATATAAAGTTATCTAAAAATCGATACTATACACAAAATATTACTTTAGAATTATTTCATACATCCAAAATGTATAATTTGCTGTAAAAAATGACTAAAAGGGTTAATAGGTTACCAAATATCAAATTAATTTATAACTTCCACTGACATTACTATGTTCTATAAATGAAAAAGATCTATTTTAACCTTTGGTGTTTGCCAAAAAATATTTAAAATTTTTCTAACAGCCTTGATTTGTATATTCTCTACTTTATTACATAACCTTTGCGTGTGTTTATATAATAAATTCATCGATCGTTTATGCATTAAATATTTCTAGAAAAGTTCACATACTGCAATATGTATAATTTTAAATCAATTACTCCTCCTTGGTGAAACATATTTAACATTTGTTTTAAAACATTTCAGTCTACCTGTTCTGTTGCAGATTATTTATCATTAAATCAAAATCACAGCATTTTATTATAACTGGAAAAAATAAGCTTTGAAAATGCCTGTTTCTTCAATCAAACGTGCATTGTATATTTGAAAGGAAACCAAAACAGTAACTAAGAAAAGTATATCTATTGTTGCATCGTTTTCACACATTATTTACTCTACAGCATCATCTTATTCTAATTTCTGGAAATATTATTAGTATTATAAATTTTAATCGTTCACACATAATTTTCTTTGGTCTATAATTATCCACTCTGTTCCTTGTAAAGAGTGCTTTTGATTTCAGTGGCACATATTTGATAGTTCAATCTATTTTTTGTTTTTGTTTTTTCTAACTACCCATCACCTTAAATTATATCCTTTGTTTCTTTACTACTGGTATATATTCTTAAAAAGGGTGTTTTAAATTTTATTAATCTTTGTTACAAAATATTCTTCCTTTCCGCAAGGTACTTTATTTTTTCAAGTTAATTTTTAACTCTTAACCATCGTAGAGGACCAAAATAAAGAAGTAATCATACACTTAAGCTATGGTTTCTTAGGAGTACGGTGCCGTTCTCATGCGGCGGTAATAATACGTTGAATGACGTCACGAGAACGTTCACAATGGAAACAAAGGATGGTGTTTTCTTAAGAAGCGGCAAATGTTACCGTTGTAAAAAAAAAACTGTGAAATCACGGCAACGTTGCTTTTAAAGCGGTCGTCACTACGGCGATGAACAGTGTTATCAACGTTTTATCACTGTACGGTGATATAAATAGGTAAATATTAAATAATGAAAAAATAGAATAGATGATAAATTAGTGTAAAAATTAATAAAACAGGTATATATAAATAATGAAAAAAAAGATCAGATGAAATTTAAATCTAAATCGTCCATTTTTAAAAAAAGTTTTATCATTGTACGGTGATATAAATAGGTAAATATTAAATAATAAAAAAATAGAATAGATGATAAATTAGTTTAAAAATTAATAAAACAGGTATATATAAATAATGAAAAAAAAGATCAGATGAAATTTAATATATCTGTATCTATAATTTAAAAAACAAAACTAAATACATTAATAAAGCTAAATCTAAATCGTCCATTCTTAAAAAAATTTTACAAGATTCAAAAAGTGAACAGTATTTACACGATTGAAGAACGGTGTTTCTAACTTTACACTTCTTGTTCATCTTAAAAGCGGGCATCTATTTTTCACCGCTTTATGACGTCATTCAACGTAATATTACGTACGTTAAAAAACGGCACCATATTCCTAAGAAACCATAGCTTTAGTAAATGGAAAACAACCCAAACAACCTTGTTTTCGAGCGCAATATTCAATTTGTTCACTTGCCACTCCCAAATGTTGCCTGAAATTATTTTAAAATAAAAATAGCCTAATGTGCAAGTTCTTGTTTTAATGTACAAAAAAAATCTTTTATATCTTATTCCATGTCCCTCCTTGGATATTTTATTGTTTTTCATGTTTGCCATCTATTTACAAATTAGTATCTTATTTTCATAACTCATACTCTTTTGTAAATATTATCAAATTATTTCACCTTGGTTTATCACAGTATTCGTTTTTCAGTCTCATTTTGTTTAACATTTATCTTCTTAAATATTTCTGTACCAGCTCTTTAATGGATTCTATTGTGTCATTCAAGTATTTTAGACGGTTGTTTGAGTTCATAATTCAACCTTATCTTCTCTACATTTCTTTTTCCTAATATAGGTTTCTATATTTTTAAATATAAGTTTGCAACAGTTGTTTCTTCTTGTAGAAGTACTAATTATGCTTTAAATGTGATTTTCTTTTTATATTAATACGTGTGTGTACAAATTTTAACTTTTAAAGTTAATATGTGAATTAAGTTTATCTCTCTACAAAATAATTTTATAACATTTCCGTATTCTTAAACTCAACTCTATTTCTTCTTGTGAATATGATGAACCCGTCAAGAACTTGAAGCTTACATTTTCTACTGGTCCTGACAACTTGCCACCGTTTATATTTAAATTATGTTCTGATCTATTAGAAAAGCCTTTAGTGTATCTGTTTAATCTAATATTAAAACAGTGCATCTGGCCTAATTCTCTTAAAACATCTAAAATAATACCGGTATATAAATCGGGTGATCATCAGCTAATTGCCAATTATCGACCTATCTCTATACTCTGTACACCTGCTAAATTATTAGAATCTATAATATACGTTAGGTTGAACAGTTATTTACTGACTAAAATTATACCTGAGTAAAACGGATTCATGAAGCACAAGTGTGACAAATCTAGTTACATACACTGATCAGATTTCTAGATTCATGGATTGTGGTCTACAAGTTGATAGTATTTACACTGATTTTAGTAAAGCATTTGACACAGTTAGTCATTCACATCTACTGAATAAACTAAAGTTGCTTGGGCTGTCAAGAGATTTTATAATATTATTAGAATCCTATTTATATAACCGTAAGAGCTATGTTGTGTATAATGGCTACCATTCTAATACATATTCACCTACTTCAGGGGTTCCACAAGGTTCGAATTTGGGTCCCCTTCTATTCCTAATTTTTATCAATGATATTGGAAAGAACCTTTGCTCAAAATTTCTTTTATTTGCTGATGATCTCAAAATTTATGCCCCTATATCTTCACTCTGGTTCTGTGGAACAAAGAAAATCATTTACCTTTCAATTATGACAAATGCGTCCACATGAGTTTCTGTAGAAATAGAAATAGGTACTCGTTCACTTACACGATGAATGGTAAGCAGATAATTAAAAAATCTGTGGTGCGGGATCTCGGAGTTAATATTGATGACAATTTAAAATTTTCAATACATGTAAGCGATGTTGTTAATCGCTCTTATAAAATGCTAGGTTTTATTATAAGAAATTCATATGTGTTTAGAGATCCATGGACGCTACTGTCGCTTTATAATGCATTAGTGCGTAGTCCTTTAGAATACTGTTCAATTATTTGGGATCCGTATTATAATAAATACATTAGGTTAATTGAAAAAGTTCAGTGTAAATTTTTAAAATATCTATATTACCGTATATCAGGTATTTACCCTAAATATATGAATTACGATATATTAAGAAATATAATGGATGTTATGTCTTTACACTACAGAAGGAAAATAGCTAAATTAAGGTTACTTCATGATGTATGCAACGGTAGAGTTAATAGTGAGTATTTAACATCAACCGTCTCCTACGTTGTACCAAGACCAAATAGGCGATCGAATCGTTTTTTTAGTGAGCCGCCTGCACGAACAAACCTCGGTTTAAGTTCTCCGTTGCCGTCAGCTTTTCGCTAGTATAATTCTCTTTTGAACATATTTCCCCGTATATGCATACTTTGATAACAGATATTTCTTTAATAAGTTGCTTCCCGAACATATTTTGCGATGAGAACAGGAGTTTCGCTGTTGTCTATTCCAATGGTTCTAGATTGTTATTACGTTGTGGTGTGTGTTTGGTATATGTGTTCCTTTACTAATGTACATGTAGTATATATACGTTAAGGTTTATATTGTATTTATTAATTTGTTGAAGATTATTCGTCCGTTTATTTCGAGTAAGATTGTGCGAATGGGGTGTGAATGATGTATGTTTTAATGAGTGTGAGACTTTTAAATGCGTGTAGTTTTTCTGGTCTGTTTAATGGTGTGAGGCTGGTGAATGTGTTCAATGTATTTTTTTTGTATTTTATTTTTTTTACTTTTAATTTTATAATTCAGAAAAAATTATTCATTGTATTATTTTATTTATAACCCTACACTATATTTGGCTGTTAGCTGTTGTGTGGCTTCATTAAATAAATAAATAAATAAATTTGGTTTACTGCGTAAACGATTGTTAATTCTAATAATTAAATAACTAGTTCATTGTACTGGTCAAATTTATTGAAAAGTAATCCGTGGGTGTGTCAGAAGCCACGTGTGATTCTGTTTATTGTATTTATCTGTATATTAATTTTTATCGTAGTAGGAATGTAAACGTAACTATTTAGCAAATTTTTACAGTTAGCAACCGAACCTGTGTTATTTACTATTTAATATTTACTTCCTTGATTACCAGCCAATAACAATTTCATTTAAAACTTAAACAGTATTAGGCTGTTCGGTATGTAATACTGTTGCGCGAGTGAACAAAACATTTATGTTTACGTAGTTTCACATATAACGGGCCAACGGCTTTAATTATATGCCCTCATTTACGTTTGTGTTATCGTGTTGAATTTTATTTGTGTCTAGTTACTAACAACTGTTATTTAACCTTGGACAACAGGCAGAACCGGCATTACGAGTAATACTAATACGTGTTTACATATTATTGTTTCCGTATGCTAGTTGTAATCTTGTAATACTTGCAATGTCTCTTTAACGTCAATGGGTAAAGTTCATTTCATTGTTAAAAAAGATTAGAGTTGTTTTCGGTTGTGTATTTAGACTTACATATTTGTTCGTTAACGCTAAACGTTTTTGTTGTGTATATAACCCTAGTGGTTTAACGATTATAAATTTTATTTAAAATAATGTCTCTAATTAAAAACACAGGGTATGTGTCATATATATATATATAATATTCATACACATACACACATACATATATATATATATATATATATACGTGTATTAACTTTTCATATATTAACTTTTTTATTTATAGCCTTTTCCCGTGATTGAGGCATCGACAAACTGTTTTATGTTATTTGTTATATGTTGAAATTTAATCTAATATCAGATTCTTTTAATACAGTTACATTGAATTTTTCAACATACGGGAAATTAACAGTGAACAAAATTATCGTTTCACGTTATGTAAAAAACTGTGTTAAAATTATGCAAAAGTGTAAAATAATTTCAAATATACATTTGTAAATGGTACACTTTATTAAAAAATATTTTTCATTGAATTGGTCAATTAGAAAGACTTACTTTGAAATTTTTTATACGTTTCAAAATCGTGTCTAAACAAAAATAGCATTACAACGTTCTATTTCCTTTTTATAGAAAACTTAAAGGATTGACTGTCTTTATAACCGGTGCTAGCCGTGGTATTGGGAAAGAGATAGGAATAAAGGCAGCTCAGGATGGAGCAAATATTGTTATTGCGGCAAAGACAGCAGAACCTCATCCGAAATTGAAAGGGACAATTTATACAGCTGCAAAAGAAAGTAAATAATGAAAAATATATTTTTAACAGGTTTAAATATTTCATTTGTAACATATCATTAAATGTTTTCGAATGTTTTATTATTTATGAAGTAGTAGTTCTATATGCTAAAGTAAATTTATTTAATTTTGAAAAACTGGATATGTCACACTGAAAATCTTAGGTTATTGTATCCTGTCAAAAAAAGATTTTTGAATTATATTTCGTTATTTTATTAAATATAAATATGTTACACTTTTATTTCATTAATTATTTACTTAATCGTGTATAATAAATTTAAATATTTTAAGGAACTTGATATAAAATAAACGGAGGAATAATATTCTGTTGTCTAATTTGCGGATATTTAGTTTGAAACATCATTGTATTAAGCTGACTAAAATAATAGATAGTGCCGTTCATATTTGTGGCAATAATATTTTACCTGGTATTTGAACAATTGATGCTCAATACATGAAAAAAATGTTGATTTAACCTGGTTTTGTTAATACAGTTGAAGAAGCTGGAGGCCAGTGTTTACCTTGTGTTGTTGATGTGCGTGATGAACAACAAGTACTTACTGCAGTAGATCAAGCTGTTCAGAAATTTGGTGGAATAGATATTGTAATTAATAATGCTAGCGCAATTTCTCTGACCACAACTTTAGCAACGGAAATGAAAAAATACGATTTGATGAATCAAGTAAATGCTCGAGGAACGTTTTTAGTGTAAGTTAAATTACTTTTTCTAATTTAATATTTAATATTTTCACGTTATTTTAACTATTAAATATTTTAAAACTATGATATGGAACCAAAAACATTTATGTTTAATTTCATCATATACTAATAATAATATATTTCCAAACTAAGAAGCTGAACAATTACAAGTTAATAAATATATTTTTCTATATTGTTTCATATACATATTGTAACAATTTACTTTTTAGTGGTCTATAAAACAATTTAAAAGTTATATGACTCTTTTCTAAAGCGTTGCTAAAAACTTAAAAGATAAATGTAATGTAATGTTTGTTAGAAATAAACGTGGACCATTTACAAGCTTTTTTTAATGGTAAATTTGTGGATACTGTAAGATTCAAAAGTTAGTAGTATTAGCATAGCCAAATACAAATTATTCTGCAGAAATAACATATATATATATACATATATAAAATTTTAAACTTAATGAAACAATGTTAATTATATATACTTCTTTAGCCTACATTTTGACTTCGATTCACTGATTTAAAACTGTGCATCTGATTATTTAATATATAGAATGGAACAAAATAAGTTTTTGAAGTACTTGCAATGTAAATGTAATAATACTGCGCATAGAAAATAACAACATAAATAAATTCCCGCTATTGAAAAAGAAGGTGCGGAGTAGAGATTTAAGAGGTTTGCGATTCTAAGTATTGTACTTTTCATAATGTAGACTACCAATCAATAAGTGTATTTCTACTATGAAAGAATTCTTCGACAGTTAGATATGAATAGTTTACAGTACAAAGAAATGAAATAGCTCTCCGCTTACAACATAATTTGATTTATGGCAACATAAATTTATCCACTTTGTTATAGATAATTGATATCAAACGTGCAGTTTTCGGTGTCTGTCAAAAACCCAAACAGCATGCATGTTCCTTATATGTTTATTATTTATATTATACTGTAACCTATAAAAAAACTCTTGGAACTAGATGTCTTTCCCAATCATTTTAAATAATTCATAAAAATTATTACGGACATAGTGGCGTGAAATGCAATTGCCTGGTAACTCTAAATATGAGTGTACGGAGTGGTATATCTGTGTGTGCATTTGTTTATATTTGGATGCATGTATATATGTATTTTTATTTATGCATGTGTATGTACATATGTAAATATGTATGGAAACATTTCTTAGTGTTTGTATATTTAATAGATTTTATATATGATTGTGCGTTACCCCGTGTACTGGATCTTTTGTATAAACAAGAAGTAATCATTTAAATGAGTATGAGCATGTAACATATGTACATATATATTTTACTTCATTTTTTATTTTCTCTCACGTATATGAAAATTGTTTTTCTTACATTGTGCTGTGTAATAATTGTCGTAAACTGTTGTACTGGTAGATTGTTAAATAAGTGATAAATGAATTACGCATGTAAAATATACTGGTATTGCTTTTTTGTTATGAATATTTTTTTATCGTAGGTTTTATATCGTTTTTGATTTATTTGAGATATATTGTGATGCTTTTATTTCTAAACTCACTTTTCTCTAACAAAATTATATGAATAACTAGCACTACATCGCTTTGACATGTTTACAATTATTGTATATTGGATTATAAAACAAAATGTTCATATTTTATGAATGAAAAGTAGAATGTTTTATTAAAAACTATTAATGTAACGTAACATAATCGAATGACTAACAACGTAATAAGGTAAACACAGTGCTAACGCCAGACTCTAAATTTCCATGAACTAAACGTAGAATTATTTCCATTAAAAGGTACAATATCGAAATTTTCAACACTAGTTGAACTGGACATCATGGTTCTACCGTTCCGGTATTAATACACGAATCGTGGAAGATAAATTTCATGTACATTACTAATTTAAATTTATATCATAATCTATAAAATTAAATTTAAAAAACTTAAAAAAGTAACCACGGATTGCTACCATGATGAATTATGAAGGTAAAAATACAAACGTATATAACATGCTTTATTAAAAAGTATTAATTTAACGTAACATAATCGAACGACTAAACAACTAATAAGGTAAACAGTGCAGTTACTGTTAATACATATGATTATATGCAGAATTTGTTACACTTCATATTCAAATCAGGCCTGTTAATTATTTAACAGTTTGTATTACTTGAAAGACAATATTTATGGTTAATATTACATTATATGATTTGCGCGAGTGTATTTTTTATATACCGATTTTAGTCTAAATGACAGTAGGTTTACTTAACATAATTTCCAAAAAATAGATCGAAAGCATGCATTCCTTATTTAAAGAAAAGCCGTCATCCGCATATATTGAATCTCAGTCCTCCAATCAACTTAAATCCATTCTGGTTTAAAAATCATGTCGCTTACACCATAGCCAAGTATGGTATGTCTATGTGTGCTATCGGCATGGCTGAAGAATTTCGAGGCGAAATAGGAGTCAACTGCTTATGGCCAAGAACAGGTAATGCCAATTTCCATTTACGATAAGTACATCTGTATTTTATTTTTGTTCCTCACGAAAATAGAATGTGCTTCACAAAGTAACAATCCGAAAAATATAAGTAAATATTACATTGAAATCTATTCGCAGAATGGTTCTTGTTTTTTTGTTTCTTAATATAAAATTGTTGCAAATTTGATACAAAATTAACCACTAAAAATTGAACCTTCTTAGTAATCATCTAATAATATAATTAGCGCTTCTGATAAAAACCCGCAAATTAATTATAAAATGTGTTCAAATTTAGAAAAAATGTTCATAATAGTTAACAAGTAGCTATTTTATAATATTTAAACATAAAATGAAACTAATTTTAATGCCATCGTTAATTTCTGATATCATTTACATTGGCCAGTAAAATTATATTAGGTGTTTTGCATTTAAAGAGAAAACAATTGTTTGTCGTGTTTTGTAAGATTTTTCCAGCTGAAAAGGTTATTTAAAAAAATTATTTTTTCCATTCCACTTACATATTTTTTAATACAATTTATTTTTAATTACTTCATAGTTAGGAAACAGTTTTAATTAAAAGGAAAATTATTTATTACAACTCTTAGTAATGATATGAATAATTTTGGTAAACTGATATTAAATCTACATTCTGTTATATTTAATGGTCATAGTTGCATATGAGATATTTTTGTTTTTAAAAATAATGTAATATTTTTTTAGCGGCCATTATTTGTATATTATTCAAAATTATAATCTAAACGGTAATTTATTGATAACATTGTTTTTAAAAGCGAATTTAAAAAAAAATTGTAAACATAAAAACTATGAGTGTTCCAAAAATCAGAAATGTTTATTCATTGCACACGAACACACGTATATATATATATATATATATATATATACGGCATTTATTTTTTACGATTTAGCCATTTTGACGGCTGCTATGGAGATGTTGAGCGGTCCCGAAGCCGCCAATGTTTGTCGTAAAGTTGAAATAATGTCCGATTCAGCGTATGTAATCTTGTCGCGCGATCCAAAAACGACAACCGGTAATTTCTTTATTGACGACGAACTATTAGCTCAAGAAGGAATAACCGATTTAGATCAATACCTGCTCAATCCCAGTAAGTATATCATATCGGTTGGTATATTCAATAATTTCAGTATCGCGTTCCTCTTTATATATTGGCAGTATTCTTAATATTACTTAAGGTAATGTACATAAAAAACTACTCTCGCTTGTTGCGCAGATAGTGAGATTTTATAATATGTTAAAAAAAATTAATACTACAATTATTTTCGAAACGTTACGCAATGAAAGAAAATGGCATGGTTTACGCTTAAAAAAAAAAAAAGTTAAAATTTTTATTTTTAAAAATTATTACTGATGTTTTTATTTCGCGAGAAAGTCTGTAAGTGCAAATGCTCATGTCTGATTTTTTTATTTTTCTTAGTATTTGGGCGTTCGAGCTTTGCTCATTTTTTTTTCTTTTTGTAAAATTATGTTCTTTCGTAAAATATATTTAGATACTGCATACCATCAAAAACAATTTCATACATATTTTGACCGTGTGGAATTTCTTTTCATAAACTTTCGAAGTTACAACCAAAAATATCAGTTTCTGACAAATATCAGAAGGGTGTCTTTATAATGTTTTTTTTTTTTTTATTTTGGAATTATTTTTCGACGGGATTTTTTCTTTTAAATAATTCATCCGTAGATTAAGAAATATTTCCGGAAGATCTGATACCGTAAATCGAAACGGTAGGCGAAATATATAATTTTAATTATATTTACAAACTCATATGCAGTTAAAAACAAATTACTAGGCTTATCACATTCGAAAGGTTGGTACGATAGAACTGTAATTTTCAACGTACATTTAGATAATAAGCATCGAGAAAATATACACACAATAAAAAGAGGAAAATTTCAATACTTTGCCCATGTAATAAGAGGAGAAAAATATGAAATAAAAAAAAAAGATTTATGCAAGAACGAATCAATGGAAAAAGAGATAAAGGACGACCAAGAAGAATGCGGCTGCATGACTTAAAAATTCGGAATTTCCATATAGACTGTTTTCAATTACTTCATAAATTACACGTATGTACAAAATTTCATCGAAATCAGATATCCGAAATGGTCGAATGTATAATGTATATATAATATAGAATTACTCCTTTAATAAGATATGATATGTTTTATTAAGGATTGATATTAATTGGACTAGTCCTGTTTTTTTAGGCCTTAAATTGGCCATTTAATTTCCTTTTAGTTTTTTTTTTTCTGGTTGTCTTTTTGTTTTTATTACATAACACTGTTGCCGCGTGTGTGTCACTTGTATTTTTTGTACGAAATCTATTTAAAATTTATTAGCGGACTAACCGGTTGTTTGTTGTTCATCGTATGAATTCGATTAAATCAAATGGAGCCTTGTACGCCAAGTTTAATTTCTTGGTTCAAAGCGGTATTATTTACGAGTTTGATTTTTCTGTATTTATATTTCTATCTTTTGTTACGGATTGATGGTATTAATTATATTTAGTTCAACGGTCTTTGAAAACTGTGAGAGTATAGATTTTCGATTAATGGCGAGACGGCAAATTGCTGTCTAACGTTGAGTCCTGGCTTTGTACAAGTTAAAAATTTTTATTTATTTAACGCGGTAATATCTAAATGAACTACTCGTCCTTCGACTCGAATGTATTATCCTCGATTCTTTATCTCTACGTTTTGTAAATGTTTCGGATTTATTTACGTTAATATTTATTTATGTATTATTAAAGTATTGATAGGTTATTTACAGCATTCGTAAGTAGACAATTAGTAACAACACGTACGTGATACGATATTATTGATTTTTTTTTTTTTAAAGAAACAAAACTATTCTTCGACCGTATTTACTCCGACGTAAATTTTTTATTGAATCGAATTTTCCATATTAGTTATTTTTTATTACGTTTACGTCCTGAATCGTGTAGAAACGGAGAAAGAAAGTAATTTTCGATAAATTGAGCTTTAGACATGCGCGAGTCGCCGTAATAAGGCGAGTTGAGTGCATTGTTCGTTAATCTTTTAAATCAGTTCATCGTGTTTAGTCGCGATGTTCGATATACGTTATTCGGTAAGGTAATATCGGAATATAAATGATCCGTGTTAAATAGAGTCGTAGTTTTAAATAAATAACGTACGTTGCTATAATAATTGCTTGTTCGCATGTATATGTTAAATTTTATCAGTTATTATTTCCCATCATTCTTAATTATAATAACAAGTTTAATTATCCGCATTTTAAATATACGGCAGTGATATTGATGCGAATGAATTAGTTTCCTTTTTCCTTTAACGCGCGATAATTAAAAAAAAAAAAATAAAATACGTTCATATTAAATATGCATTAGAAACTATTATTATTATATAACATATCTATTAGGCGACCTGAAGACGAAAAATTCGAAATTAAATATTTTATTTCTTACAGGCCGTTCGAAATATTACACGTGTACGATTAACGTTTGTATTATAATAAATATTATAGCGGTAGCGTAATATCGATATATTTTTGTTGGCATGCTATTATTACAGTTGATTATTTGGTTTTTTAATGTATGGCCGTTTTTTTTTCCATCCGGTTAGTACTGTAACGAAAATAGTCGTCTTTTCAACGTGAGATGAAGTTTAAGACGATGTATAGTAATTTTAAAGTGGTTAATAAATAAAAGAAGAACCGTTTAACGTAAAATCTCATATGTGGTGGTTGGTGCAATCTGAAAAGTGCTTTGTAAATATTCGCATTATAGACGTTTTCGATCGTTATTACATGGAAATAAAAACGTATAATTTCCGAAAATTAATGTTAAATAACGTTCTATTAAAATATATTACACTGTTTTCGCCGAATGTTTGGTAAATATGAGTTAAAATTATTAGACGACCTGAAAGATTTTTATAATTTGACAATAAACAGTTTTCGTTAACGATACTGTCAATAATATTATTTTTGAAAAATTTTACTATATAAAAAAATTTAACGATTATTTTTAAAAGCGAATAAAATATCCCATTTATATCGTAGTATAAATAAAAATATTTAGTTAAAAAAAAAAAGTACGTATAATTGTCTTTATATTTGAGTAAATATCAACCCGTAATCCGTGTCAAACTCTCTGATAAAATTTCAACCGAAATTAAATTACGTAAGAAAAAAACGATTAATTTTAAAATATAATACTACCAAAATTTATTTAACGTAAATTAATTTAATACAGAAAAATATATTTTTTTTTTTTTTTTTTTTTTTTTTTTTTTTTTTTGCATACAATCTATCCTAGCTGGATAATAAGTAGCACTGTTATTGGATATATCGAATATTAACAGAACGCCGCCCAACGACAGCCATTCTTCATTTGATGAACATGGGTTAAGACCGGTTAAACAACTCCACTTGCGTGAGTCTTTTCAGCCGTTGAAATTTAACGCTGTTATCCTTAAGATCGGCTGCCAGCGGATTCCCGTGATACTGCAATCGCTGGATATATCTTTCACTATGAATGTTGATAGTTTCCTTTACAGTTGGCATGTGGAGATCCTTATGAAGGTCGTCATTGCGAATATACCACGGCGCACGCACAATGTTACGCAGGACTTTTGCCTGGAATCGCTGGAGTATTTTTATTCGTGAATCGCTGGCTGTTCCCCATATTTCGATTCCGTAGGTCCATATTGGCTTCAGAATAATTTTATATAATAGAACTTTATTCTCTACGGACAGCGATGAATATCTATTTATCAACCAGCTCATGCTTCGTAGTTTTAGATCCAGTTGTTTCCGTTTGGTGTCAATATGATCTTTCCAGGTCAAACGTTGATCTAGATGTAGCCCTAAATATTTTATTTTGTTTACTGTTGGGACCGTTTTTCCATTTAACTGGATCGCCACGTTTGCAAATTTTTTGTTTAACGTAAATAGGAGGTAATTCGACTTCGACTCATTAACTGCAATTTTCCATAGTCTAAGCCACTTCTCCAGTTGCAGAAGATGATTCTGGAGTTGTGTGGTAGCAACTGTTAAATTACTATCAGTAGCTAATATCGCCGTATCGTCCGCGAACATGGCTGTAGTAGTGTATCTGTTTTCTGGAAAATCAGATGTATATATCTGGTATAACAACGGACCGAGTACACTGCCCTGAGGAACTCCCGAGCGTATAGGATATATTTGTGATCGGGCACCGTTTATATTTACTTGATAATATCTGTCTGTTAAATATGATTGTAATAGCGTATAGTATTGGTGTGGCAAGTTCAGTTTCAGCTTGTATAGTAGGCCAGTATGCCACACTTTGTCGAAGGCTTTCTCGATGTCGAGAAACACCGCAGGGCAAAATTTTTTGTTTTCAAAAGTACTGTTGATTAAGTTGACTATTCGATGAGTCTGTTCTACTGTGCTGTGTTTGTTTCTGAAACCAAACTGCCAATTTGGTATTATATTTTTATCATCGAGAATAGATTGTAGTCTTTTTAAAATTAGTTTTTCGAGCAATTTTGACATAGTCGGTAGTAGGCTGATAGGTCTGTATGATGTGACTAGTTCTTGTGGTTTCCCTGGCTTCTACAGCATAATTATAGATGCGAATTTCACTGGATAGGGTAGTAACCTGTACGGAGAATCGCGTTAAAAATATACGTTAGGAATACTATTGCTTTCCGTGGCAAGTTTTTAAGCATTACTGCGGTTATTAAATCATAACCGGGTGATTTTTTTGGGTGAAGCTGTTTTCGTATACACGTCTTCACTTCCATTGGTGATATAGAATTGATAGGTGGGCACATCTGAAATGGTGTTTTCAAATAGTTACAGATATTTTCCTCTTCGGGCGTTAATGTACTATTATTATCGTGATGAAAAATTTTACAGAGATATTTACCGAATTCCTCTGCCTTTTCTTGATCTGTTCTTGCCCATTGGCTGTTTTCCATTCTAATTGGTGGACGCTGAGATACATGATTTATCTTTATATTGTTAATGGCCCTCTATAAGGAATAATCTGTATCTGCCGTTGGTGTAAGATTGGTTAAATATTTATGAAAGACTTCATTTTTCATGCCTGAGAGTGTTTTCTTCAGTTTTTTGGTCATTTTGTTGAGTGCATTTTTATTTGTTGGGGTCCTATCATATTGCCAAACTCTTCTTAGACGTCGTTTTTCTGCGATCATATCTTTTATCACTTTCGGGTGACTTGTTGTTCTTCTACCTGTCTTATTTATCGGAGTGGCTAAATATGCCGATTTTTGAATACACTTAATAAAGTGTTCGACCCCCCTCTCAATATCTTCTTCAGTTTTTAACGAAATGTTGAGATCAATTTCACTTTCAGCCATCTCCTGAAACATATGCCAATTAGTTTTCTTGTTTGTCAGTTTCGGCATCATGGGGATCTGCATCACTGTGCTGTTGAGGTTTAATATTTTTGGTGAGTGATCAGAGGTTCCGTCCATGGACGATTCAACTAATGTATGACCTACATTAATTGCGTTGCTGACGAAAAAATCCAATAAATCAGGAACTTTATTTATATCACTTGGCCAGTATGACGGCCTTCCATCGGACAAGCACTGATATTTATTTTTTAGTAGACACGAATGTAATTGTCTCCCTCTTGGTGTTATTAAGCGAGAGCCAAATGATATATGTTTGGCGTTAAAATCTCCGCCAGCTATAAATTTATTTCCAAGACTTTTAAAATACTCGTCGAAATGTTCTTCCTTAATGTTATGCTTAGGGGGGCAATAAACCGATGACACTGCGATAGGACCCGAAGTTGTTTCAATGATTACGGTGGTTGCCTGTAGATATGCTTTAGTAAAGTTGGTTATTGCATAGTGCTTCATTGACGATTTTATTATAACAGCCGTACCTCCGTGTGCCGTACCATCTGGGTGTTGAGTATCGTAGACTGTGTAATATGGTATTTTAATAAAACTCTTATTTGTGAAGTGCGATTCAGATATCAACAGAATATCAATTTTGTTACTTATAATAAATGCCTCAACTTCATGGCAATACTGTGCCAATCCATTTATGTTCCATGTAGCTATTCTTAGTAGGCAATTCATTTGGAAACCAATTTATTTATTACTGTTGATAATAAATTCATTATCATGCTGTTTTGTTGTATTAATTGGCTAAACATGCTTTTAAATTCCAGCAATATTTCCTGGAGTTGATTATTAATGCAATTATTTTGATCATTATTATTTGGATTGTAGGACGTTGCTTGAGGCGTGTGTTGCTTTCTTGTTGTGTCTAATAAAACAGTATTAAAAGAACGTTTGAAAGCATTTTTGGGTTTGTCCAAATTATCTGTACTGGATGTTTGTGGGAAATCTGCAGCAGTTAGCTCAAAGTTATGAACATCATTTTTATTTTGATGTGGTTGGTTTTGATTTTTGTTCCTTTTATTTAATAATTCTCTATATACCGTACACCCTCTGTAATTTGCCGGATGGTTGCCTTCACAGTGTGTACATTTTGCCGGTTCGTTCATTAATTTAGTGCAATTTTTAGTATCATGCTGTCCGCCGCACTTCACACAAATAAATGGCAGCGCACAATACGCTTTACTATGACCAAACATTTGGCATCTAGTACACTGTATTACTCCCTTATTCTTGCGTGGCGGTTCAACCTTTATTTTCATATTCAGCAGGTACTGCATATCGTATATCAGTTTATTGTTAACGTTAGGTTCAAGGTCTACGAAAAACATTGGTAAAGGTTGTTTAGTTTTCCGTTGTCGCATATTTATTATGTTTCTCGTTAGAAATCCCTGTTTATTTAATGCTTCTTTAATTTCCTCTAGCGGCATAGTGTGGTGGATATTCTTAAGAACGACACGATACGCCCGTTCTTCTTTCAATTGATAAGTATGATAAATTATATGATTTTCTTTTAAATATCTAATAACTTTTCGAAAGTTATCTGCACTATTAACTTTCAACTTAATTTTGTCTTTTAATGCCTGACAAGTAAATTCATCTTTGTTTATGATGGTAGAGATACACTGTTCCATTTGTTTATAATTGATTACCCCGTACAGAAATATGGGGGGTGGCTTTGGACTTCTTGTTGCGTCGATTTCTCGATCACATTCAGTTCTTGTTTGCATATTCGATATACAAATGTCACTGTCAGGAAGATTTCTTAATGGCCAGAATCTATTTCCTTTTACTTCTACATCAGGAGAAGTTTCAGGAGTTTGTACCCGAGTACGTTTTCTGAGTGGTATAATTTGCCATGAATTTGTTGTTTGTTTAAGTGTAAGAGGAGGAACCGTCTTACATGATTTTGAATTAGTGCACGTGGATTGGCATGTCGTGTCCATTACCTGTGTAGGTTGCTCGTTATCAACATTCATGTTGACATTACTAGAACCATTATATACGATACTATTCTGCGAACTTATTTTATTAATTTTTTTAGTGCTTGTAATATTACTACTAGTAGTATCGGAATTTTTATCGGACTTCGACAAGAAAGTTGGTGACGAAGTACGACTCGGAGGGGGGGAACGGCCTATCATTATTATTTAGATACGCACAATATTATAAACAACGACAACGCACGTGTCGTTGTTTAGTAAATGCCAAGCATACGCAGGTATACGCTATACAAAACGACGACGATAGTAACAATAATAATAATAACAATAATAACAGTAATGTTAGTGTTAGTAATAAATTAGAATTATCTCACCGCCGCCGGTAGAATGAAGACAATTCAACGATGAATGATAGCGAGATTAAGATAGATAATGCTATGAAACGATATTCGAACGCGAGAAACAAAAACCACTCGATTCAAAGATAACAAAAGTTTGAAATTTGAAATTAAAAAAGATTCAGTTCGCGCTATAAGAGTTATGTAGCGTTAGATCATTTCTATCCTACATTGGACGCGGCATTGTGGCTGTTCGACGGCGGTTTATGAGTGTGATAAGTATAATGAAAAGATTCTAACATAGGAGTAAAGTTTCTTTAGGATATCTTTTTTGTTTATAAATAAATACACAATACTTTATTCCGTTCATATAGCAGATACCTATAGATTTACACTCGGACGTACTACGTATAAGTAGAAACCATCTATGTAAATGCTAGTAGTTAAACAATAATTACGTGATCGGAAATTATAATTTTCAACTTAATGTAATAGGAAAATTGTGTATATATATATATATATATATATATATATATATATATATATATATATAATATTAAGGATTCCTTAAAATTTTATACAAATATTTAATGAATAATTATTTAGACGAAGCGTATTTATTTATTATAATGGTGGCATATTTTATTAATTCGAATGGCATTTATATACAAATAAAAAAAAACACATATAGATTGTGTCAATAAGTGGAGAGAATAATAATAGAAATAGCTTTTATTCAGAGTAAAAAAGTTATAACTCAAATAGTTATTATATAAATTATCTCTCAAGTAGAAAAAATTACTATTAATAGTTCTGCATTTTTTAAGTTTGTAGAAAATTTTTCATATAATTTTTAAGAGACACATATATATATATATATATATAAATTTCAAGCTCAAAATAGAGAAATTATTAATCGTTTTAAACGACATCTTATTGATCGCAGAATCTTTGAAACGAAATGAAACAACTTACTGACTAATGAAATTGATAATATAAAAAATAAGCTTGTTAAATCAGCTTACAAAAATTTAATTCACCCGATTAAAATATAATTTTTTAAATCAATTCATTTTGCAAAGACATCCCTTGTTTATTTGAAACGTTAATAATTTCATCGTGGAGCCGGTTGAAAACTGTTTTCTTATGTAAAATTAAATTTTTCAGGTAGTAAAGGCAACTTGATACCGGATTTCTTTTTGGATGTTGCTCCGTCTCCATCGTCAACAGCCGCGACGGGCACAAGCAGTGGTACCGGAGATGCGGATCTGGATAAAATTAACCAACTCTTCGAAGTGGCGAAGAAAGCGATGACTCCTGATCTAGTATCTTCTACGCAAGCAGTGTTCCAATTCAAAACGAGTAATTTAATTAGTTCATTTGATAATATATCGTAGAATTAGACATAATGTGCATCGGCTAAATAAGTTTGGAATTGCGGCGTACCATCACACTGATCATAAAGATTAGTCTGTTAAGAACGTCAAGGTTTATCTTAACAAATGAAATATGTTGATACAAGTCTCAAAGTTGTGTATATTATAAAGGTGGTCTCAATCGAGTGAAAAAAAAACTCGTTCTCGCATATAGTAACTGTGACGTCACTGATAGTTACAAATTAAATAATTTATTATTTGATTAGTATTTTGAAACTATTAATATTATTTCACTTTATTATGAAGGAATATTTATTCATTCAGTTAATTTAATAAAGACATTTGAATATTGTGTTTTTACAATAAACATTTGCTTACCAATAGAAAACGCGATTATTACAATAACTACAAAATAATGATACCTTCATTATATAAAATTATGATGGAAAATTAAATTCCTTATTCCGTTAATGAAATCATTTAAATATTTTGTCTTTGTCATAAATATTTTTTAAAGATCTGTTGAAATATTAGTTCATGAAAGAATATTGAAATAGACTTACGATTAAGTGTCCAAAAACCCACACGTACATTCATTTACTTAATTCAGTTTCTTCATTTCGGTCTTTACCTTTCCATCGCTTTGTGATTTTACTAACAACTCTTGCTGTTCTTGATTCAGATTATATACACGCACGAACATTGAAATTTACTAAAAGTACAGTTTTTTTTTTTTATATAGATATTTATTTATTTATTTATTTTACATTTTGTATATTACATATTTGCAGTTACACATACATATACACACGAAGCTGTCATAATACGTTATGTGCACTAACGCTTACAAAATTTAAGTACAGCGTAATGTTGAATTATTTATTGAGTTCGTAACTTTAATGTAGCGCAGCATTATGAACTTCAACTCATTTTAAAAATTAGTGCAATCACCCACCTCTAGGTTAATAATAAAATTTATTTATCGTTAAAATATAGAACTTATTTTATTAATGTAAGGTCATAGTGAAATACTTAAAAAGTTTTAAAACTTTCCGATTATGACTTGCAAATAATATCATATATTTTTATGATTTAAAACGTCGCTTGCCATTGCAGGACGATTACGAATCATTTAACTTGTTAAATGAGAATATAATTTCTTCGAAAATGTCAAAATTAGATTGTCCGTAGTAAATAAGTTAGTTAAATGACAACTATTTATGAAAAATGAATCGTGCAGTTTGATAATATAAATATTCAATTTTGGAGAAAGATTTTCATGCAGTCATTCGTTGAAGTTTGTTATTTTACTTGCAATTCATTGAAATACGTACCATTTTTACAATGGAATTCATTCGAAGATTTATGTTTCATATTGCCGATTAATATATTCATTATATAACTGTAACGTTATAATTATATTATTGTGTCTACTTTATTATTAATTTCTTAAATCGAATTAATTTTTCGACTCGGTATAGTTTGAAGAATTTAATTCAAATTCTAACAAATCATACAAATTTTTAACATATAGAAGATGGCCACGCTTGGTTTGTTGATTTGAAAAATGGTAACGGTTCGGCTGGAAGTGGGGACTCTCCTAACCCGGCAGACACAACGTTGACCTCCAGTACAAAAGACACATTGGACATGATGTTAGGTACAGTGTGTTTGTTTAATTATATTATGTATTTTCATCGCTCAGATTTTATAATTATATATTCCGAAACAAAAGGTTCATTTGTTTTTCACGTTAAAAAAGTTAGGTAATTTTTCTTGTTTAAACCTGATTTCAGTTTGTAATAAACATTGTACAATTTATCAACATGTCCAGCAATAATAGAAATTCAATTTTTACCTTTTTTTTTTATGCGTGTAAAATGTGCCTCCTAATTTTTAAGGACATATTCGTCGCGAATTAGTTTATATATATATATATATATATATATATATATATATATACATATATATATAATAATATATTCGAAATAAACGAAACATTTAGTATAATTATTCGGATCCCATAAAAAAAAAAGTACCTCATAATCAATTACCAGAAATAAGTTCACTATTCGCTCATAATTTGTCATATTCGATTTGTGCCATGTTTGTAGGTAAATTGAAACCAGTAAATGCTCTTATGACTGGTAGATTAAAAATCGATGGTAACATGCAAAAGGCGTTAAAATTGGAAAAGTTGATGCTTATTTTAAAGGCAAAAATATGAAGGTACGTTGTTTTTTTGATTTTTCTTCTCGTCGCGTTATAATTAAATATGTTGTCAACACGTTGGGTACGCATGTACTGAGTATCCAACCACCGCCAATATGTGAAGTATGCCGTAGACCACTAACGGTCTATCATATTATTATAATCTGCCAGCAATATACTCAATACCGTTGCAATCAATTGAAAGCAAGTATTCCGGATGAGACCTTCTCACCAACTTTATAATAAATGCTAAAATTTGTAATTATCTTAAAGTAATTGATCCGCTCGAGCAGACCTTCTTCATCGATGGAAGTCTATGTTTTGTAAAAGACGGTTTAACTTTTATAGATCCATCCAACCTAAACTCCCTTCCACATCCATTCTCGCTCTTACGTCTCCTAAAAATCTCTCAGCTCGACTTTTCTTTTCAATCCTGGTCAGACTTCGTTCCAACCACAATTGCCTTCCTAGCCATTTGTACTCTATCAATCTCACTCCATCTGTATACTGCTCTGTGCATACGGGAAATATAGCCGTTGCTTGTGATTTGTATACCAGAGGTAGAGTAGAGATACCTTTATCAAGAAAATTTTACAATTAAATATTTACTCCCGCACTCGGTTGCCTACTTATAGGCCCTGAATAACAACGATATCCTCACGGCTCTGGCCACCTACACTTAAGCCCAATTTAAAAAAAATAAATAAAAATAATAATTGATAATTCGAGTAATAGCATTATAGACGATAGCTATTCATTAAAAAAATAAAAATGAAGTATAACGTTCGTAATGCTCGTCTTATTTTATTTATATTTTGTATGGTCATCGTATTAGTAGCAATTTTGATCAACTTCCATTATGTGTTGGCCTCGTCAATTAGATGAACTTTTCCGTTATTAGTATAATTTCTTAAAAACGATATTTTTCAGTTTTTATACATATTTAGATGTATGTATTTTTTCGATTACAATATTTTTAATCCCGTTTTATTCAACATACATGCCTATTTTGGATAATTTCATCTGACCGTTATATTTAGTAAAGTAATTAACCAGCTAATTAAGTTTAATAACACCGTTATTAATTCTTATTACAATATATTTTTTTCGTTTAGTTTTTAATGTTACATAAAATTATTTGTGACATTTATTTTTTCAATTATTTTATGCTGGTTATAAAAGTTTTTTTTTAGTGAAAAACTGCGCACATTATATGTATGTGTGTGGACACGTAAGAAATTCTAATATATTTTATTAATATTTATTCTCATGCCAATTTTTTGGCCATGTGTGCAAGTTTCAAGTTAATTTAAATTTATTTAGCAGTGTTGGTGGTTTACATTTGCAAATACTACTTTCGCTTTCAATTCAGATCTGTCTATTAATATAAAAGTGTACGGTCAATTACATGTTCAGTATGAAGATTTTATAATAATTCATTAATTTGTACTCGGAAAATATACCACGCTCTTTAATATTTTCGAGATCACGTCTAAAAAGTGATACTTAAAATATTCGAATCTATGCCACGCACATATGGGCATATATTTGAAGTGATATGTATTAGTTCCTATTGTTTGATAATTATACTCTGTGCTAATTTTCTATTTTTATCCTCATACGTGTTGTACCCAGTTGTAAAAGCTTTCTTGTTTTAAGATTATTTCTTTCATATTTCCGTGTGGGTGGTTTTTGTAATTTTTTCGGTGTTAAATATATTTTGAAACTCGCGCGTATGTGTGTGATCATTGCACGTTGTTATCAGTAATTGGTGCATTTACTATTTGTAATGTTTCGATCGTATTTACAATATAATTTTGAATTTTATTTTCGTATTTAAATCATTGTGTGTAATGTATGTGTTGATATGAATTAACGTGTTCTGCGAATTGTGTACTTACAAGATTAATTCAATTATATTATGCGGATTTTATGTCAGACGTTAAAACATATTTCCATTTATTTATTATTTGATAATACAGTCGGTAATATAAAAACTATTTATATATTAATATACGATAAATGAATACAGGAAATAAGATTTTCAGGTAAAATACTTTTCGTACAAAATAGAAGTATAATTTTACTGCATACACAAATATGATAAACGGGGAAAAGATTTTTTATTCAAAATATTTCTAAATTGTTTTTCATACAAACATGTATTACACTAATTTGACACAAATCGACCTTTTAAGTTTACGATTCGACTTAAAAACACCTTTGTAATGTTGAATTTATCGCTCCTTTTAATGTAATTAGTAAACATACATAAATCACAATTAAGAAATTTCGTTCTTAAACAAATTGCATATATTGAACTTTAAATTAAAAGTATTTTATGTGATAAAAAAAAAGTGTGTATAACTAATTTTGAATATTCTTGTTTCGTTGATTATATTATAGTTTTGATGATATTTATGTTTTCAGATATTGTTGCAAAAATGAACGAAGTCTTCCAATGTTGATTAAAAATTCATTTTTTCATTGATATTATCGTTATTACTATGTGTAAGTAAATTTGGACTGGCTAACTTTTTCTTCGTTTTTAATGCGGTTTTTCTTCGTTTATTGTTAGTGAATTTTAAAAACAGTTTTATTTCTAATCGCGTTAATTTTATTATTACTATTTTGTTATGATGTTTTTATTTCGGTATTCAGAGTATATGCATAAATTTTATTCGCACGTGTTTCAAATATATGATGAAAAATCTTATTTATAATTCGTGGCAACGATTACTGCTATTTTTATTGTCATTGTAAAAACACTATTCGTTAATAAAATGTTTACAAATTATTTAGTATATTTTTAAATAAAACGAAATCCCACTCAAACAGGTGTGTATTGTTTTATTACATCGTTCAATACTATTATCCACGAGTTTTATGTTCTTGAGAATTCATTCGTATTCAATTTATGGTAAAAATGTATAATATAAAACAATAGTTCATGTTTTTTATATGAATAATTCAACACGAAGATCAATATTACAGGCTTATCGATAACGATTATAACCTATTTTACATTAAAAGCATTTGTTGCTGGATTTTTTTCGCGAAGTCAATAGTAATTTTTAACGCAAGATGCCGCATTTAATTCGAAAGATCATAAAATAGTAAATAAATAATTTACGAGGAAAAAATAATTTTTGTTATGTCTAAAAATAGTGATGGTAATTGAAATTTAGTACAAATTTTAATTTCTGAATGAAATTATTAAAATTTATTTCGGTTCTTTTGACTGAACATTTTATAAAAATCTGACATTATCTAGTGTTCACCTCTTCCAAAAGAAAGAAAGAAACGTATATTTCAGCACAATTTACACAAAATAATAAAAACAAAAATTTTAAACAATAATTACGTACGCCCATAATAAAGACGTGTAACATAGTAAAGAAAATTTTTTACTTATAATGCAATGGCGGTAAAAATAAAAAAACTGTACAACTAAAAAGAAAATTTTTTAATAATAATAAAATTGAGAAATATATTATACTATTGGTAATGGAACAAAAATAGTGGTGACAGAATTAGGGATATATTTAATTCAATGTAAGATAATTGTTGGATATCATAGTGGAAAATGCATACGCTACAAAATTTTTGATTTTTAACATGAGGAAATGTATTTTACATTTAAATTATCAGCACAATTAACATTTGTCACGATTATCAATAAAGCGCAAGGACATACAGTGAGGAAATTAGATAAGATCAAGTTTTCAAGCTATGAACAATTGTATGTTGCATGTTGGCGTATTAGGAGTGCTGATGCATTAAAATTTACTATAGCAGAGAAAAGTGAGAGTATTAAAACGAAGTATTGGTAATGCAGTATTGTGAATATATATATGTATATATTAGTCGCGCGCGTGTATATATATATATACATATATATATATATATTTGTTATCAATTAGATGTGATGATGGAGTTATAACAGTAGTCGACCTAATAGCTAAACACCTACATCATATTAGCAACATCAACTCTATTTAAAATTTATGTGCTTTCTTTGTAATCTGTTAGTTTCATGATCTAACAGCACAATCGGTAGCAGGTTCTCTTAAACCTTCGGTAAAATTTTTGGATATATGACATCACAATGTTGAGTTTGATTTTATTCTTGGCATATGCCTTTAGTAGTATAACTTCTTTGATAACTTACAAATTTTTGTTGCTTGATTCGGTTGTTTATTGTAAGTTTGTGAAGAATGGCCTCCGTCACATTTAACACAGACAAATGTTCTATTACAATGGTTTAAATTTTACCAAATCTTTGGCATCTAGAGCGTTGAGTAATAATGTTTCTTTATTTTCATGTTAAAAAGAGACTTTGTTATAACGCTATTGTTTTTATCGTACTTTAACCCACAAAGAATAGTGACAATAGTTGATTAAGTAATTAATTTGAATTTATTTGTTTCTCTTTGTGTCTATGATTTTAAAAATCAATAATTTCTTAATTTTCGCAGTACCACCAAACTATACATTATTATTGAGTAAATAAGTAATAAACCTTAAGTTTGGTATATATATATAAAAACCTTCTTTGATATAATACAGTGGCAAGGTTTAATTGGTGAATGTATAATTACTTTAAACATTACACTTTGATAATAGTTTTATTATTGAACAAAGATATATTTCAACAACGTAAACACATGAAAGCAATTTAAAAAATGTAACAATTAACTTGCAATTCTAACACCACTTAAAAATAAATGTATTTTATGTGTATATATATATTATATATATATAAAGTTGTTGGGTTTAACTCATGGCATAAACGCTTAAAAGGCTAAACTGATAACGATTTTATAAGGATGCCTATTAAGTGATCTTCTGTTGAAATATTTGTTAAACATATATATGTATTACGCTTGCTTAGTAAAATATATCCTTTGATAGAGTTTCACATGAGTCCTTGAATTACTTCAGGTTTTATTTTATCTTTGCGACTTTCATACAACTGATGTGATCTTTGTATACTGTGGTTTCAGTTTAAATTCCTAATTTGAATAATAATTATTTAATTCATTAATTATCTTATTGTTTGTGTAAGTGTTACAACATCCAATTTTATATATCATCACAATAGTTTGTTTCTTTGTTTTCAAAATAAAATTTTTTTATTTAAATATTCTGTTGTGGATTTCTAGTATTTATCTGCCCCATTTAATTCCGCATATGATGCATCTCAGTGTACACAATGTAACAGATTAATTATAAATTTTGCTGTTTTTTTTTTTAGTTTTTGAGCAATGTTGTTAAGAGGATACAAGTATTGTATTTGTATACATGGAAAGATGAAAGTTCTTTAATACACTGTTAACCGAAACCAACTAATTATTTATTAATGTATCTATCATCCACAAACTCATTGTTAATTTTATAAAGTACAATGTACAATGCCATCATCATAAGATAACACATTAAAATCACCAGAAATAAAGGGTTGGCTAGTTTGAACATATAAATGTTGAACAAAAAGGCCAACATGTACTAACCTAACCTCATTCAATTAAAAATCATTTTTGAGTACACAAATTTATGATATAATATGTTATTTTAATTATTTCTAACGGTTTGTTGTATGTTGTCTTCTCTATAAATATATGGATTCGGTGCATACAAGTTTCAATTAGGACTTGCTTCCATAATCTAAGATTAATAAAATTATTTACAAAATTTTAATAAAATTAATATATTGAACTTCAAATAATCATATAAATTATTTTACCATAATTTAATATTAACATTTTATTTGTTTAATTGAAGGGTTTATGTGTAATATTTAATCCAATTTACCTTTTAAAAATAAACTAATTGAAACTATTTAAAAAAATAATTTTATGTTACTTAAAATAAAAATATTAAAACACACTATAACGTTAGTTCATTGTAACAGGTCTCAAGCCCGTCGCAGATGTCTGATTTTGAATATTTGTAATTTAACGAAATAGCTATTGGTAATTGGTATAGTTAATTTACGTGTGTTTTATTATGGACAGAGAAACAGAAATCAGATTGAACGAAATGTGAGTAAATAATTATTTACTAAATAATTACACGTCTAAGTGTAGTTTCAACCTGTATTTGAAATAGAATCGATTTTATTATTTCAAATTTTCAAATTTAAGTTTGAACGGATAAACTTTCATTAGTAACCTTTTAGTAAAACATTTTAGTATATATCACGCATAAAACACATTAAGTAATTAAATATATCTTTTCATTAAAGAAATTAATCGTGTCTATATATTAATATTGATTAGAGTAAAATCATTTTTATTTCCGGTGTAACAATTTTTATTTAATTATAATTGTACGTATAAAATATAATTTTTATAATTAGTGCTTATCGAAGTACATTATTTTAAGTTTACGCAGGTAAAGTGTGTATATTGAAATTTAAAATTAAAACTGGTTTCAGATTTAAGCAAAACACTAATATTTCTGGTGTTTTAGTTTCCGACAAGCGTGGATTGTGCATTACAGGTAATTTAGTTTTCATCCCTTTACTAATATAACTAATTTTTAAACACTAATGGAAACAGTAGAAAATTCGATTATAATATACTTGCAAGAAAACGATAACTAACCAAAAAATGTTCTAGCTATGTCGTTAATAATAAATTGTAAAACATAAGCGCCATTAAATATATTTTGGTGATATACTTTTGCAAAAGAAATTTTAAGTTTACGTTCTAATTATATTAGTTTATACTGTGAATTATGATATCTCTGTATAGTTTAAAGTGTCTATTCATGTATGTTTTTCGAAATTATCTTTATATTATCATATTATTCAAAGCATGTGAATTAAAAATATACATTTTGTTTGTGTACACACTATATATATGTATTTGTGTGTCTGTCCATAAAAATATTCTATTCTTTTTTACTTTTTACTTTTTTCTTTTTTTAATCAGCAAAAGGCAATGCTGTACCTTCAATGAGCGGAGTTGTGACTGCAATAATAGATGGTGTTAGTAAACTCGAATCCGAAGCACCGAAACCTCTTATTCTTTTAGAAAACGAAACTAAGTAATCATTTATTTAAATTTTTGTAATATGTAAACTGTATATATAAATTTTTAAAATACATATGTATACTTTTTATTATTATAAGAAGGTGTTTAGATTCGAATTGTAAGACAAATTTTGATTTACTCTAATTTCGTTCCAGTATTTCATTATTTGAAAATAAATGTTACGTATTTAGTATTCAACTTTGTGGTTTCCTGATCATCAATTAATTAATTTAGAAATAACACGAGATTTATGTTTGTGGTAAATTTTAGTTCCAGTTTATATAGGAGTAAAATAAGTAAAACTGTTGAATTTATTTAAATAAAATTGTTTAAAATGAGTTAAATTAAGAAAAATTCTACGACTTACATTTCCAAAAAAAAAATAATCTATTTGCTGAAATATTCAAGAATTTTATTGTACGCTTTACAGTAAGCGTAATTAATATATTTTTGTAGTTATATTTTTATTAAATATTTATTATATGCAATGGTTTTTGGTATCTTCGAAATTAAGTGACATAGATTTATCATCATCATCAGTATTTAAAAGCATGCTCTTGTCGTTGTAGCTAGCCAATCATTTTCTTCCATTCCTTCCTGTTGTCTGCTATGTTCTTCATCTCTTTATACGTTATTTGCATTCTTTCTTTTACTTGATTGATCCGTGTTATTCTAGGTCTTTTCCTTCTTCTTTCCAATTTTCCTTCGATTATGACCTTCATGAACGCGTTATGCCGCAGTATGTGCCTAGAAGTCTTTCGCATCTTCGCTGTATTGTTTTTCCTTTTTCCATTTACCATTTCCAAAACCTATGAATTCCTTTTCTTCTGTGTCCATGAGATCTTCATCATGCGGCGCCAACCCCACATTTTGAAGGCTTCCAAGCGTTTTTTTTTTAAATTTTATGTTAACACCCACGTTTCTGAATCATATAGTAATATATTCTATATGTATGTTTCCAAAAGTTTTTTCCGTATTTCTATTTTCATGTTTTTATTAAACAAATGCTTGTTTGGCTATAGCAATTCTTGTTTTTATTTCTTTATCACTTCTTCCTGTGCTCGTTATTATACTACCCAAATATTTAAACTGTTCTACTTGCTATAAGATCTTGTTTTCTAACATTATGCGTATTTTCTTTTCATATTTTGCTGCTACTAGAACTTTTGTTTTATTTTTGCTTATGTTTAAATTTATTTGCTTTAAGTATTTCTGAAATATTGTTATTTGTTGTTGCAGTTGTTGTTCATTGTCGGCCAATAATGCAATATCATCTGCAAATCTTATACAATGTTTCTGTCGTCATTTTATTTTTACGCCCTTCGTGCCGTCTTTCAAAGTTGGTAAAATCTGTTATTTTATACACCCGAAAAACTGTTAAACGTAAAGAATAAGAACAAATTAACTAAATATTAATTTAATATAAATGTATAGGATGAATAGCAGAATCTAAAAAATCTATGTAATACGTAAAAGGAAGTGAATTTATCTTATAACCACAGATTAAAAGTTAACGCTATATAATAAATACACGATAAAAAAACATTTATTAGGCATAACATAACTTCGATATATAAGAATAAATATGTTCAAAGTGCATTCGTGCATAAATATAACAGTTTCGAATAACGTTTAAGCATATGAGGTAAACAGTAAATGTTCGATCTATTTATGCTTGTATTTTTCTATATTTACATTTTGATGATAGCCGTAATTTCTGATACTTTATAAAACGTCCAAAACGAAGATTTCGCACGAGCTATAAAATTTTCGTTTTTCGATATTCCTTGAATATATGGGATTCGGAGAGTACCTTTCAAATAATTATTGTTAATAACGACAGTGCGTACGGTATATTGAAGGAAATAAGGTATACTTAGTATATATTTGAAATTGAAGAAAACATCAAATAATTTCCATTCGTTATTTTAGGTGTTGTATGATTTTCACCGGTGAAAATATAAATGCCGCCGTGTTTAAGTGAATTAAGGTTAGTCCCATTTTATTAATTTTTTATAATTTCTTTTATACTATTATTTAATTTGTTCAGACTATATTTATATATCGCTTTTGACGAATAATTTATAAAAAACAATCGGCTTGGATCAACCTTTCATTATCGCGTTATGCCTATATCAACCAACTGATGGGCATCAGCATGTCCCAGATATTTCCAATGATTTCTGTTTTGTGCAACTCAGTTCCAATTGATTCCCGCATTTGCCTCTTTTCGTTTTTGAATTCAATAGGCAATATTGCAGGATATATTTTGTCCACCTACTATCGTTTCTACGCTCGTCGTGTCCAGCCCACGTCCATTTCAATTTTGCTATTCGCTCCACTGCGTGTGGTCCGAGTAATGGTTTTTCTGTCTTTTAACCTGACGTTTAGTATTATCCTTTTGGTGAGCTGTTTGCGTTTTCCTGATTTTCGTGATTAATCCCTTTGTGAAGCTCCATGTTTCTGCTCCGTATGTTAATACCGGTAAGACACATTGATTATAAAGTTTGCACTTCAAACTCTTCGGTGCATCTTTGTTCCGTTCTATGTTGGATAACTTCTCGAATGCAGCCCATGCGAGATATATTCTTTTTCGTATTTCTTTGCATAATTTCTCCTCTGTCAACAGTTATTTCCTGCCCTAGATAAATGTATCGCTGTACCTGTTCGATGTGCTCCCCATTTATCTTTATTAACATACCATTCGTTTTGTTAGTCGTAACCTTTTTTTTTCTGCTTACTTATGCTTAATCCTATTTTCCTGACGCAACTTGAAGTTCATTCAACATAGATTCCAACTCTTCTGGATTCCTGCTTATTATAGCGATGTCATCTGCGAATCATTTTTATGCTTTTTAGTTTTCTAAATATACCTTCTAATTCTTCTTCTTCTATGTGCCATACTCAAGAGAGCGTAGGCGGTCACCAATGTGCCAACTAGATCTTACGTTGTCTTGCATCTGCCATTAATTGTTATATTGAAGATGCGCCGGTCCAGTTTTTGATATTTTTCAGCCAATCTGTCCTCCTTCTTCCCGGACTTCTTATTCCTTCTATCTGTCCTTGTATAATAATCTGTAAAATTTCATACTTTGCACCTCTAATGATATGGCCAAAGTATGACACATTTCTCTTTATAATAATATTCTGTAATTGTCGATCTGTATTCGCCTTCTTTAAGACATCTTTATTGGATATTTTTGCTGTCCAAGGTATCCTCAGCATCCTTCTATGTATCCACATTTCCACAGCTTCGTATCGGTTAAAATGTTTTTTATTTAGAGGCATAGCCTCAATACCATATAACAAAATTGACTGGATATAACATCGAACTATATCTTGTCTTATCTTCAGACTAAGCGATCTATCACATAATAATTGTTTCATATTATTGAAGGGTATTCGTGCGTAACTGCACCGTGCTTTAACCTCGGCATCCACATCGAGACTACTAGTGACATAGCAACCCAGATATTTAAATCTATTCACTTTTTCAATAATTTCATTATTAACGGTTATTACAGCGCTATTAATTTGTTGTTTACTAATCAACATCCACTTAGTTTTCCTTGTATTTATATTTAGACCATAGGTTTTGCCAACGTTATCAAATTTTTGTAGCAGTCGTTGTAGGCCTTTATGGCTGTCTGCTAATATGACCGTATCATCCGCGTATCGAATATTAATAATTTTTCCGTTAATCTTAATTCCATACGTTTGGTTTATTATGGCTTGCCGGACAATCTGATCCGCATATAAGTTAAATAACAACGGGGATAATACACAACCCTGTCGTACGCCTCGTTTAATTTCAAATTTAACTTTTGACTCATTTTTGCCAAGTATTAACTCAGCTTCTTGATTCCAATATAGATATCTTATAATCTTCAAATCTCTGCTATCAACGCCTATATTTCGTAGCATTATCATCAGTCTATCGTGCTTTACATTGTCGAACGCCTTTTCGTAATCGATGAAACACATAAAGACGTCTTTATTCATCTCTCTAGATTTTTGTAGAGTTATTCTTAATGCCGCCAATGCTTCTCTGGTTCCATAACCAGGGCGGAATCCAAACTGCGTTTCCGATAAATCTTGCTCGCATTTCCTTTTAATCCTATGGTAAATAATTCTCAGAAAAATTTTCAGTATATGATTCATCAAGCTGATTGTTCTGTAGTCACCACATTCTCTAGGATATTGCTTTTTAGGAATCAGAAGAAATGAAGATTTCAACCATTCTGAGGGGATGTTGCCAGAGATATAGACACTGTTGAAAAGAATTGTTAAATCTTTTATATGCTCTTCTTCTAATAAGCGGAATAAATCCCCTGGTATACGGTCCGGCCCTGTTGCTTTCCTGGGATGCATTAGTTTAATTGCATGCATTACTTCTGATTCCATAATTATAGGTCCATCGTCTATAGAATATCGCCGCCAAGTGGTGTTACTTCGATCATCGTGGAACAGTTTATAAAGATATCGTTTCCAAATATCTTTTTTGGCGTCTTCATCAACAACAGGGACACCACGATCATCTGTCAATCTTATAACTCCGTGTTTAAAAGTTTTACCTGTTACCGCCTTAATGTTCTTATGCATTTGGAAAGAATCGTGTTTCTCCTGTAAAGCTCTTATTTCTCTACATTTTTCTTCCATCCATGCGTTTTTTGCGCATCTAATTTCCTTCTTAAGTTGTTTATTTAACGTGGTATACTTATTTACATCTTTATTCTTATATTTCCTTCGTTCGTTCATCAATTCCAGTATTTCATTTGTCATCCATATCTGCTTTCTAGTTATGTCACATGTTAAGTATTTATGACAAATTGTTTGCATAGTTTGGTTGAAATGTGGCAATGTTAAATGCGCAACTGAGTCCTTTTTCTTAAGCTTTCTTAATTGGGCATTTATCTCTTGCGATATCTTTTCTTTTACTTTTGGTAGTCTTAATTTAGTTATGTCCAGAGTTCTACATCTATTCGGCGTTCTAATTGCTTTAAATCTTAATATAAGTTTCGCAACTAACAAAGAATGATCCGAATTAATATCCGCTCCTGGGTAAGTTGAAGCTTTTATAACCGCGTTCTTAAAATGCTGATTAATTAGAACATAATCAATTTGATTTCTCATTAGATTCGCTTCGTTGTCTCCAGGCGATCTCCATGTATATAGGCGACGTTTTGGTAACTTAAACCATGTATTTGCTATGACTAGATTATTTTGTTCACAAAAATCGAACAGTTTATCTCCTCTGTCGTTGCTGTCGCCTAGTCCAAAAGATCCAATTGAGTGGCCTCGTTTACCACATCCTACTTTAGCGTTAAGATCACCCATAATTATTAGCATATCTTGTTTGTGAAGCTTATCTATAGTATTCTGAATGGAGTTGTATAATTCCTCCAGAAGTTCATCATATTTGGACTCGGATGTTGGCATATAAATTTGCAGGAGATTTATCTTGCATTTTACGCCTCGAATTTGTAACATCATGATACGTTCCGAGATAGGTGTAAAGCTTATGACATGTTGCTTAATACTTGATGAAACGATTATTCCAACACCATTCCTTGGACGAAGGTTTTGGTTCTCGTATCCCGAATAGTAAAATGTTCCGTCATTTTGTTGACAGATACCTGTCCACGGCCATCTGTGTTCACAAATATCTAAAATGTCTAATTTCAACCGTTTCATTTCCAGAATCGCATTATTAAGTTTTCCAGCTCCATATAACGTTCTCACGTTCCACGTACCAACATTGTAAGTCTGGTGTTGCACATTGGTGACTTTACTAGGGATATTTCCAGAATCTACGACACGAGTGTTCCTCCTGCAGAGTTCCATGCCACTGAGGGCATGGGGGAACTCGAGTCTACCTGCATTACTGCAGAAGACCGCCTGTTGCCTGGCATTCTTTTTAGGGAATGTCCCACAGGTACAGCAACTTTATTTTTATCTTGTCGCATCATATTTACCGGAATAATAATATACGGTGGTGGTTTCCCGTTGCCTTCCACCGGATTTTCTGTTAGGGTTTACTCCCTTAGCCTTTGGATAAACATCCTAACCGCAAGGCAGCGGTTTTGTTTTCTGTTAGGGTTGTCTCCCTTAGCCTTTGGATCAATATCCTAACCGCAAGGCAGCGTGCTGTTACTGAGGAGGTAACGATTTTAGGCTTTTACGGCGACCTAAACCCGCCGAGGGAGAGACAGTCACAGGATTTTTGCAGACTTTTAATGGACAGGTCCTCAAGCTGTCCATCTGCATCCTCGTGTCTCCTACCCTGCCACTACTGGAATCGTCTGCTAGAGACTTTCTACCAGTAGCCGCTGTTGGTCCGCGACTGTTTATTCGACTGACGTCTTATTCACAACTAACCTACATATCTGTAGGCCATTCCACTATCCGCCACTTGTGGACGCGCCCCGTTCCGGTTACAGCTCCGGACCCTGGAAGGTACAAAGTAACCCCCAGGGGGGGAATATTTACTAAAACACATACGCGGTAAAAAGCAAATTTTTTTAGCTTATAACATTCGAAAGATTAATGCGATCGAGTTAAAATCTTTAACGTACATATAGATGAATATTAACAAAAAGACGACTGGGATAAAATTGAAATTTCCAAAATTTAATTTATGGAGGATGGGTGTAATCGACATCAGGGTCCAAAATTTCGAAATTCTTAATTTCTATACAGACCGTTTTTAATTAATTATTAAATTACATATGTGTACAAAATTTCAACCGAATTGTTAGATCCGTTTGCGAGATAGTCGTGTGTATGTATATATATATATATATATAATATTTTATTCACAATCTGACCAAGCGTGACCATTTATTGATATTTTTGGTGTGTGTTTTTTATCACGAGGAGAAGACCCACTCATTGATGCTCAGCCGATAGCTCTTGCCCTAAACTAGGTCTAGTCATTTATTGCGCTTTACTCACGTCACTTGAAGGGTTCAACATGTGTTCAGCCAAGCTGTTGAGATGACCTTTCAGTCTACATGCATGTTTTCGGGCCACTGCTTTATAATATCATATACGTACGGAATGTATGTAGAGTTGCGTTGGTTATCAGAGTGCATTCGTAATTTACCTTAAGATTTTATTTTAGCCGTTTGTATTATTCTAATACTTGTATCTTTAGTACAACCTCACTGTTCAATAGAACACTGTTTCTGTCTGTGAGCCAGTTCACTTTCTGAATTCGTATCTGAAGTTCATTTTTTTTTTTTAACTATATGATGACCACGACTATGCAAGTGCATAACTAAACTGGCATTACTATATTATTTATACAACTTTTCTATATTAGTAAACTGTACGTAGACGGATTTGTTTTCGTTAACACTTTTTAATGTATATACTTATGAATTCGTCATTCACTAATCGAGCCTGGATCGTATCGATCTATTTCAATCTTACCGGTACTTTCTAAATTATATGAAAAATCCGTTTAAAAACCAATAATGTCAATAGTAGAGTCCAAACAAATAATACCTTTATATCAGTTTAACTTTCGAGCAAAATATGGTACAATAGAACAAGTGCATAAAAGCCACAGAAAAAACAAGATGGCGTACTGAAAAAACTTAATCGTATTTTCAATATCAATAGTTATTACGATCATATTTACATGAAAGATATTTTTATGTCAAATACAGTGGCGACCATTCAGAGAAACATCGGATACAAGCAGCCGTTCCACAGGGCAGCGTATTTGACCCACTTCTCTATCTTATCTATACAGCGAATATCCCTACACCGTCACATATTGATGTACCGACCTTTAATGATGATACGGCGATCGTATGTTCGGGCTAATGTACTAAAAATGCAAGGAACACCTTCCAGACTACAGTTAACGAAATATCATCGTAGTATAAATCACGGAAGATAAAAATCAACGAGGATAAGTCATCTTGAGTGATTTTTACTAACCGCAGAATTATTTCGACCGAGAATATACTCGTAAAACGTTTTCAAGGCCTCGTATGAATCGTGAATGTATGTTTGCGTGTTGATATGAATGTAATGTATTCTTGTTGCTTGTATTTTAATTGTGCCAATGTATATACGTTAATAATTAGCTGCTTTCAATGGATAGGTAGCTTATTCACGATATTTTTACTTGAATTACATCGATTAACAAATAGTTTAGGAAACTAGGTGTAAAATAATGTAGTGTTAAAATATATATATATATATCTATTTCGAATTAGGCCATCTAAGGACCACGTGAAATAATTTATGTACTATTCATCGTCTTTCTCTCCAGCCAATACCATCCTCTATCGATATTCTTTTCTTTCATCCGTTCATAAAGTTTTTTCTTCGGTTTTTCTTTGAAACCTTCGAAATTTTCAAGCTTCTTTCTAAATATTGATCTATTTTGGATTTCTTCTTCTTCTATCTTCATTTCGTCTATGCCCTTTTTATACAAACCAGCTTATTCTTGTGTTCTAATTTTTATTAAAAAAATCGAATATTTTTTGGATAATCTTTCGGACTCCATCCTTTTAAGGTGACCGTAAAATCCGACCATTCTTTTACGCATAGTATCTTCTTTTTTCGACTACTTCATATACTTTATTATTTCTTAATTTCCACGTATCATTTTCGTATCTTAGTCCGAGAACTTTCCTGATTATCTTTCTTGCGTTCTTTTCGATTATATTAACACTGTTTACTAAATTCATTTTAAGATATTCTGACGCGTAAAGACATTCCGGCTTAATCGCTGTATTATAATGTCTTATTTTTGCGTTTATAGAAACCGATTTCTTGTTTTATAAATTTTTCGTTAACTGAAATGCTGATTCCATTTTTCTCGCTCTTCCTATAATGGTTTCCTTTTCCAACATATTTGGTTGTATCATTTCTCCCAGATACTTAAATGACTCTTTGAATTTTCCCGGATTTCGTTCTTATATATTTCGGAGAATCTCTGATATTAGTTATATATTTTGTTTTTTCAAAAGAGATTTGTAATCCTGCTTTTCCGGCTTGTTCCTTTAAAATATCAATTTGTTTTATCGCATCTTCTATGTTATCTGACAGAATCGCTAAATCGTCTGCAAAGGCTAGACAATCAATCTCTATGCCGTTCTTGCTTCTAACTAATCTAATTCTTTGAATACCTTCTTCTTTTGTTTTAATTCTCCATTCTCTAATTATTTTTTCTAATACGCAGTTGAATAATGTTGGAGATAATCCATCTCCTTGTCTTACTCTTGTTCTTATTTAGAACGGTTTTGATACTTCGCCTAAAAATTTAATTTTAGACACCGTGTTTGTTTAATGATAGCGATAAGTTTACTATCTACACCCAATTCGTTTAATATGTTAAATAATGTTTCTCTGTCTATAGATTCATAAGCTTTCTTGAAGTTCAACAAAAGTTACTATTATGTTTTTGTACCTTAATCTCATATTTTATTATTAATTTCAAATTAGTATTTATTTATAGTATCTTCTTCCTTTTCTAAAACCACCCTGATATCCTCCAAGCTGTTTATTTACTTCATGTTCCAATCTAGTTTGTAACACTTTTGAAAGAATTTTGTACGTTATCGGTAGAAGCGATATTCTTCCGTAATTATTAACATCGGTTCTATTTCCTTTTTTTTTTTTTTTGTTATGAATGGGGTGAATTAACGCCATTTTCCAATCAACTGGTGCATTTTCTGATATCCATATTTCTTGAATAATTTTTTGTAATACAATGATTGTATCAGAATCTGCATTTTTCTACATTTCCGCAATTATGGCATCTTCCCTTGCTGCTTTATTATTTTTCAAATTGTTAATAATGTCTAAGATTTCATGTACATCTGGCGCTACTGAATTTGGAAATGTATACTTTGGATTTCGTTTCGGAAATGTTTCTCCCTCAGTTGTTCGCAGTTTAATAACTTCACAATTATCTCGGTTGTTTAAAACAAGTTTTCCTTCTTCATTTCTGAAGCATAAACTGGGCGGTTGATACTTTTATAAATTGTTCTTAAATGTACGGTAGAATGATCTTGTATTACTTTTCTTAAAGTCTTCTTCAAGCTGTAATAACTGTTCTTTCATATACTTTCGTTTTACTCCTCTTATAATCCGAGCTGTTTCCGTCCTATGATTCTTAAAATTCACATAACCACCCTTATTTTTGGTAGAATGCCATTTTTTCCACATCTGGCTTCTTTTTTCTAACGCTTGTTCACAAATTTCGCTCCACCGTCTGTGTTTACGATTTTTCTTGAGCGGCGCTACATAAAATGTTACGTTCATCAGTTTTGTTTTAACTACAGTCCATTCTTCTGCTTTTATGTTTTTCAACTTTTCTTCTTGAATCTCAATACGTCTCGATTTCAGAATTTGTATATCTATCTTTGGCGATTTTAGTTGTTGGCCTAATATTTTATTTTATGACAGAAATTTTAACTTAATTTCACTCAGATAATGGTCTGTTTCAATATTCGCACCTTTTCTAACCTTCACATTCATTATCTCCCTTTGGTTCTGGTAAGATATCGCCACATAATCTATCTGAAACTCTCCTAGATTTGGATTTGGAGATTTATATGTTTTTTACTTTCTTGGTAATTTTTTAAAAGTTTGTTCACATTAATTTAAGGTTAAAACCTTGACATACCTCTACCAACCTTTTACCATTTCTATTTGTCAGCCTATTTCGCCTACAGTGTATATATATATATATAATTTTTACGTAAATGGCATCAATTTTTATTTATATCATTTACTAACATTTTTAACTATATACAACATTGTTTACTTTAGTATTTCTTAAGTTATGAATAGAAAATCTTCCGATGCAGGTTTTGTGTGGAATTTTTCCTACAAAATGACAGTTTTCTTCAGTTCGTGTATATTTGAATAATGATAAAATTTATCGGTTATGAAATTTGTAATTTTCGGAACGGTCTAACAACAGGTATTTATAGACCGTTTCTATATAATAACTATTTTATAACTATATATTTTTCTTTTTTTCTAAGATTTATCTGTATACATATACACGCATAGATACATAGTTTCGTCCTTTTTTCTCTTTTTACATAAGAGACGTTTGAAATAATAATAATAATAATTTATGCACACCCTACCCTGGTAGATCCTAGAATTTTATCTTAGTTTTATTATTAGGAGTTAAAACTCCTGGAATTTATATTCAATACGAAACATTTTAAAATGTTTATATACGCGTCGTTCTTTCTGGTAGATGGACTTTACTGCTATCTGCAATCAAAATATATGCTCAAACAGTAAGATAAGAGCTAATTATCAGTTAACAATTTACGAGCGTATTCATGTTTCAAACACTATATATATATATATATATATATATATATATATATATATATACGTACAAAAATTGCTCGTTTTGATAAGATATATATATATATATATACATAGTGGCGCACCCACAGGTGTGGCTATCGGGCTTAAGCCCCCTCCAGAGGGCTCAGAAAAATATAAAATACATATCAAGCTTGTAACTTGTAAGCTCCAAACAATTTCACAGCTAAAATGATAGTTGAAACAGAAGAGAATATTTGAATGAGCTCGCGTTATCACTAATAAAACCTCACGTTGATGAGCATGCAAAACAGTATAGATTGCAAAAAGTACCGTTAGAAAATATTAATTACATTCTGTCTGCTAATGTCGTTGAAAAATCCAGCTGACTGTGCAACACAAAGAAAAGAAATGTTTCTTTTTTTTTGTTGTTAGTTGGTTTCTTTGTTGTTCGTGATCGTTTATAGTTTGTTTTGCCTGTCGAATTTTGTTACTGCGTATAGTTTATATTTTTTGATTACAAATCTTTATATTTTTTTGGGGGTGGGATGTTTGGGTTCATCCCAGATACAAATCCTGATACATATATATATTTTGTGCGCGTAAATTATTTCATGTTTCGAATTTGAATATTTTCTGTTTTCTTAGGTAAGATAAATTATTATTATTGTATCATCGTATAATAAAAACCAAAAAAAAAAAAAAAAATGGACGAAGACGACATTCACGAAGAAGAACAAGTAATGGAATTGTGTCCGTTGGTGTTGGGGCTTAGAAGAGTCGGCGAGACGGACGATCGTGTTAAAAATATCGCTAAAAAATCGATTACGCCGTTGGTAATTCCGCGATTAAACAGCCGCGGTATGCCTGTTCGGAATCGTAAAAAAAATCCGTTATTTTACGGCGACGAAATGTTTCAGTTAGATCTTCATAAAGGACGTAAGTTACGTACGGCTAAGTCTAATCAGAACGACGACGATAGTTATCTTAATGATAATAATGATAATTTATCGACTGCACATAAGTCCGGTATAATAGGAAGAAGACAAAAATTGGTTTCCGTCTTGGATGAACGACAACAATCCGCTACTAACACTACCACTACTATTACTACTAACGTAGTAAGGAAATACGGTCGAAAGAAGAAAAACAATAATCATCATCAACGAGTCGACACTAATACTATTAGTACTATTACTACCACTACTACTACGACGACGACGACCACTATAACGAGCGAATTAGACGAAGAAAGTACCGATTACGAATCCGATACCGATATAATCGCGAGTAATAATAATATCGATAATAAAAACATCGATAATAAAAATATCGATAATAATAATATCGATAATAATGACGAAGATACGACGGTTACGTCTACCGTCGTCGGTACTCCTCGTAAACGAACGTCGAATAATAAAAAGAATTTATCGCGGTCTCCGTCGAAATATCGACGTATTAACGATTATTTCGATAAATATCGTTCGAAACGATCTAATAATAGTAATAGTAATAATAATAATAATAATAATTTTCGTAACGATAGACGAAAATGTGTTTTAGGATCATCGAGAGAAATAAATACGTCCCCTCATCGTAAAGTTCGAGGTAGGAAGCCCAAAAAAAGTCGTCGAACTTTATTAAATCATCGAGAGGGTGGTTCGAATACTACCCGAAAAATAAAAAAAAACGACGACGACAATAATATTAATAATAATAATAATAATAATAATGATGATGATAATGATATTAATAATGATAAAAAGAAAAACGACGCTGTCGATATTATTTCCAGTAAAAAACGAGCCGAATATTTAGGTTTACGTTTGAGAAATTTACTAAAATTGCCGAAAGCGTTCAATTGGGCGTGCGGCGAATTTTTTTATAACGTTCTAGATAAAATCATCTATCATTATTCGCCGAGCGATTTCGAAACGTGTTTTAAACGTCTATTTCCGCTATTACGAACGCCGTGTAAATTAACGCGCGTTCAATGGACGTTAATCAGACGCGCTCTAGGTAAACCGAGACGTTTTTCGCCGTCGTTTTTCGCCGAAGAATTAGCCGAATTAAATCGTAAACGTAATCTCGTTCGCGAATTACAAACCGGTTGTATACGATCGTTACGCGGTATAAACGAATTACCGAAACGGTTAGTTTTACTACCGAACGCGACTACACGTTTAACGGTCCGTTTTTATCGTGAACGTAGCGGTTTAGTTATCGGTTGCGTAAGCGACATCGATCGTAACGACGATAATAATAATCACCGTCGTTTATATAAATTCGTATTCGACAGTTGGCATTTAAAGAAAGAATACGTACCGGATGTAGACGTGATGTTTAGCGATCTTTTAGATTGCGTCGATAAAAACGATATTATCCGTTCTATCGTTATACGCGCTAACGATAACGATATTAGTAATAATAACGATAACGAACACGCTCGTAAATTATTAAGCGATTATAAAACTAAAATCGTTCAGAAGAAAGAATTGAGAAACCGATTATTATTACGTACGTTGGACGGCGGCAGAAGTAAATTTAAAGCATCGTCGTCTGTTCGGAAAAAACCGTCGTCATCCGTCGTCGCGGTACTAGATAGTTCGAAAGAGGAATTACTACCATCGTCGACGTTATCGCCGACCGATAATGATAACGTTAATAACGACGACCAAATTATCCGGTATAATCATAATAATAATAATAATGAAAAGATTATTATTAATAATAATGTAATTAGCTCGAATAAACGTTACAATAGTCTGACGGAGGAAGAACGTATTATTATTGGCCGAAGCGGTAATCGTAATCGCGAATTAATCATAAATTCGATAATTCCGCAAATATACGCGAACTATACCACGTTCGATATGGTAGTGTTGATAGTGCAGTTGAAGAAAATTCTTCGGTATAAACAATCGGAAATCGCCGTTATTCGACGATTGAACACGAAATTAGAAAGTAATTTTTTATATAATTACGAAACGTCCGAAGATTATCGAACTAAATACGCGACCAGTTTAATTTCGTTGGAAATAATTAACAACGATCTGTTACAGACGATGGGCGCCTTAGATGAAAAACTTAAACCTTACATACGTATCATTCAACAAAAACATTCGCAGCATCGATCGCGATTAAAGCAAACATCATCCTCCTGTTCCTCCTGCTCCTCCTGCTCCTCAAACTCTTCATCCTGCGCGAAAATGCCTATCGTCGGCAGTAATAATAATAATAATAATAATAATAATTCTAATAGTAATAATAACAACGATACTACTAAAAAAAATAATAATAATAATAGCAATAATAACAATAACGCTAATAGTAATAATAATAATAATAGTAGTACTAGTTTGCAAGAGAGTACGTTTAGTAAAGCGAAGGAAATCGTCGATAAACATAACGTTATCGTAACGGCCGATAATACGGTCAGAACTATGATCGGGAAAAAATCGGTTTTAAATATTATACAATATTTAACGGCTTTATTATTACAGATAAAATATCTGGCTAATATAGATTCGGCCACGCTTTACGAAGTTAATACGCTTAGGAAAACGATGAAATTAATTAAATCTAAATTAAGTCCGGATAATAGACGTATATTCGAAGATTGCGTCGAAGAGCACATGTCGCATATCGAATCGGAATTGATGCGATATCATCATTCGCGAGCGATATTGAATCGAACGACTCCGACGACCACTCCGACGGCTTCGTTACAAGATCGTCTTAAATCGGAATTATTAATTAAAACGAAGAACGAAATTCGTAATGACGATGATGCCGACGATGACGATAATAGCGACGACGATAAACCGCAGAATGATTATGATAACCGACAGAAGGAAGACGATAAACCGCCTTACGATGATAAACGACAAAACAGCGAGGATGATGAAGATGATGATGATGAGGGCGTTATCATCGACGTTTGTGGCGATGGTAGCAACGATAGTTAGTTTCGATATATAATAGTACGGGTAAATACTTAGCTATTATTATTATTATTTCGAAAATCGCGGGTTTTTCTCCCGAAAAATATATGCAAGATACCTGGTTCGAAAACCATTATATTTATACACGTAACTCTATAACTATTTTAACGGTGTAGAATTTCATTTTGTAAATTTAGCTTAAATTTAGTTTATGTCTTCAAAATTTGTCCTATTTTTTTGGTACACATATCATACATTTGTATAAAAACGAGACTAGTGAACTGAGCTTAAAATTTAAAAAATTGAATTTTCCAAACCGTGTTTCCGAATTTACTAAATCAACAAAATCGAAACGAAAAACCCGTTATTTATCGGGCATTCAATTTAAAATAACTAAATTAAATGAGCCTGCGCATAATTATCCTCCAACGCCCAGCGTTGCAATAGCGGGAGTTCTGGGAATGGAATGCGTTTAGTTGTTTTTACTGTTCATTATGTTTGACGTCATTGTGCTCGGAGTTACTCCGTCGATCGGCATCAAGTCTTATTTTCTTCCGGTTAATCTTATTGCGTTATGTTTTTCTAAGTATGATTACTTTATTATTATTTATGTAAATTTTCTAAAATTTTAAAGGCTGTACTTAGAGCTACATATTACCAAAACAAAAAAAAACCCTGTTAAAATTAAAGTTATCTGGACTTGATGTATAAAACGTGTTCGTATTCTTTTTCTTGCGCATGACTAACATTTGAGTCATCTCCGCGTCAAAGCATAGCGGACAGTGCATTTTATTTGTGAAATTTATACGAAATCGTGAGTTTATTAAATAAGTGTCTTTCGGGAAAAACGTCTTTAAGTTTCACTTCTTCCCTGCACCTCGAGGGGCGGATCTTTTCTTTTTTTATACAGTCTGAAGTTACATAGAATGTTTGATATATTCGAAGAAAATGTGGAATGAGATATTTCAGATATATTTATTATTCCTTCTGATATATTTGAATTATACACAGGATTCATTGTGGATGAAGATGGTTTAGTAGATAATGTAAGCGGTACGCAGTTAAACACCGAATCTGAATTTCGAATGAATGGAGTTGTATCAGATGACAGGGACAAGTGGAATGTTTCGGATGAATTGACATATTTTCAATCACCGACTATATCAACTGTGAATCTCGCTGCAACAACAGTTTCAGAAAATGCACTTGCTTCCGCAATCCAAACTGCAGGATTATGCCTATAAAAAAAAAACAAAAAAAAAAAAAACGCTCATATGTGCGGTGTTGTCCGTATAGATGAAGATATTGGTCAATACATGATTGGAATTAGAAAAAAAGTGGCATTAGCCAATATTTACCGGGTTATTAGACGTTGTAGTACACAATGCCTGGCAACTCTATCGCAAGAGTGTGAACAAAACCTACACAAAATTACAATTTCAAAGTGGGCCAGCCACTACTTATCTCACACAGTTTGGCAGGACCTAGTCGAAGAATTACAATCGCTGTTGACGTGCTAAGATTTGATCAGACTGGTCATTTTGTAACAGCTGAACCGAAAAATCAATCACGTTCTTTGATTATCGGAACAAAATGCATAAAAAGTATTCTTGGTTCTATCATACTAGATGAATATGTGTTGTGTGTGTGCGATTGTGACTTTCAAAATTGTTAGTTAGAAAAAATGAAAGTGTTCAATGTAAAAATAAAAATATTCTTCTTCATGTATACTTTCTTTCAGAAAGTGGTAAGGCTATTATCCCAGCGTTGTCATATTGCAACGTCATATATCTCCCTCACAGAAGAGAATGAAATATCCACGTAGGTTAATTCACATTATAACACTATCGTACAACAAAATATAAAAATTTTATAGTTCTGGCGTTTGGGGTTTGAAGTACGAAAAATTTTGTTGAAACATAAATTATACTTCAATAAACAAACGTTAATGTCAATATTCTACGATTGGTATCAAATGTTACCGATTGAAGCGCTATAATCGATGATGATTGAATACTTTTTATTCTTAAAATTAATTGCAAACAAATTTTAAAATGAATTAGATTAAAAAAATTATTATAATTAATTACAAAAATTTTAAAAGCCACTTCTGCTAGTCTGATCTTGGTTGAATCGTAGATAATATTTTTATATATTTTGTTTTAACTGTCATAATTAAATGTACATTGTATAAGAAATATGTACCATAATAAATAACATGGTTTTATGTTTTTTTTTTGTTTTTGTTTTTAAATCATAATGTTTTTCATTTAATTTAAATCTAGTATATTCTAAACATCTACAAACGCCGCTGACTTTAATTTATATTCTATTTCAGCACTATAAATATGGCTGAGATTTACTTTACACGCGTGTCGAAAGCATAACCTATTTTTAGATATAGCCGTTTAAAAAACTTTTAAATATGTAAATTTACTCATAGATATGCGCGGGCAATTCTTACGTTTAGTACAAAACGATTTTAAAATTAATTACACCCTTTTGAAATTTGACATATTTGTATGATTACAAACATGGAATACAGCGAAATTTCGCCACTGAAGCATTAGTGTGGCGGTCAACTTCTGACTTTCTTGGTATATCGATATTCTCGATTAATTAATATTTTATTTGAACGGTTATTTTATATTAAACATCGTTTAAAAATTATTTTATTAAAATAAGAACATAATTATTAATTGTAAAAATTATTTTGTTAATAAACTTTGAACGGAACTTTAACTTTTATTATTTTAGTTTTAAAATGATTCATAAATGACCATTAGGTGTATATTTGTTATGTTCCTCCATGGACGATTGTTTGAAATCCTGATTCCCGCATTATATTTCTCATTCCCGTTGGGTTGTTCATTATTGGTTTTTGTTAGTTATTGTTGTTATATTTTGTTAGTTATTGTTGTTATAGTTTGTAAATTTATTTATTATATTTTTTTTTTATAAATTTATTACTTATTTTACTTATATTTAACTATATGTATTATTAATATATTTTTATCGAGTTCATGTGTTGATAAAGTAAGGTTATTGTTGAAGTTGAGGGAATGGGTATTTGTTCCTAATGATGACGAGGATTGTAAATGTCCAAAATGTAACGAAACCTATGCTGAGGACAATTCCAGCGAGGAATAGAAGTGTTCATGTAAGTTATTTTATATTATATAATTCATTGGATTCGAAAAACACATTTTTATAATTTTGACTTGGAATGGATTTATTTCTTTGCGGAACCTAAAATTTTTTTACGTAATTAAATCTAGTTTGTTGAACGGTTAAGTTTGTTTCAGCTAGTTAGAAGTGCGAATGAAGGAGAAAAAAAACAGAATAGCACAAAACTTTAGTTTATTCAGTTGGGTTAGAATCGGTTAGGTTTGTTTTAGCTAGTTAGAAGCAGAATTAAAGGGAAAAGTGAGAATGACAGATTATCTGGATGATTAATAAATATCGTCTGCGGGAGGTAAAATTATTTTTAAATGTAGGAATCGCGCTCACTATCGGAAGTAACAGTCGTGTAAGATTTATATTAGTTCGATAGATAGCGCCACTGTCGATAATTACTGTTAAGGTCTAGTTTTTCAAAATTTTAATTTTCTCGAAAAATTGCGGTTTCCGCAAAAAAGTTTTTTCACTCGTAGTCATTTTATCGAAATGTGATTTTTGAAAAAGGCGACCTTTTTTGACATATGTTTATAAACTCAGTCTCCCATGATAACGTATCTTATCTTCGATATCAAGAATTCGTTGAAAAATTGTATATTCTTACCATTGAATAAATCGTGTTTCACTCGGACGAAATTCAGAACAATGTTCTCATCCCGGCATTTTTTTAAATGGTCTAAGTCACATAATAATTTACTTTTATAAACCGACGAATTTTTCCCCTAAAATTGCTTGCAATCTGTATTGCGGGCCTATGAGCACCGTTGCTGATAATAGGTTTATTAAATGAACATTGTACAATTACAGCTAATCAGAGTTTCTCTCTTTATTAGTTAATAAAGTCGGGGTCTATGATGCAGTTCAGTTTGACAGAATTTTTCCAGACATTCGAACTGCGTAATATTATTTACTAGATTGACAGCCAATGAATTAATATGTTGGTCAAGTCGTTGTTTATAATTCTTAAACGATCTGATCGTTTCCTTTACTGTAGATATTTGTAAGTCTTTGTATAAGTCGTCGTTCTTGACAAACCAAGGTGCGCATACTTCGCCTGGAATAGTTCGATGATTTTAAGGTTAGAATTGCTAGTTGTTCCATAAATCTGGATGCAATACGTCCATATAGGTTTTAAGAATAAATTATGTAACGGCTTTCTATTTTCTGCTGATTATGCTGAATATTTATTCCTCACCCAATTCATTTCTCGAAGTTTAATATCAAGCTGCTTTCTTTTAGCAATAATGTGATTCTTCTATGTTAATCATTGATCTAAGTGCAGCCCAAGGTATTTTACTTTGGGTCTTGCAGGAATCACGTGTCTATAAAGATGAATATGTATACCATTTTGTTTAATATGAATAATACACGAGCAGATAATTCATTTACTTTGACCTTCCACATTTTGAACCACTTGTCTATAATATGCAAGCTGACTTTAATTCGTTTACTTTGACCTTCACATTTAGACCCACTTATCTAAGTGTGTTAGATATTGCTGAAGATGTTTAGTTGTCATCACAAGATCACTATTTGTTGATAATATGGCTGTGTCGTCAGCGAACATGGCCGTTGTTGTATCGATGTTAACGGAGAAGTCAGAAGTGTAGATGCTATATAAAATCGGGTCAATCTGCGGTACGGCTGTTTGTGTAGAATATATTTGCGCGTGTGTTTTATTTCTGACAATTTGAAAGCGTTTATCAGATATAATTTAAATAGCGAATAATACTCGTGCGGTAATTTGTGTACAACATGCATGCCACACTTTATCGAATATTTTTTTTAAAGTCGAGGAATACGGATGTGTACTATTCTTTTTGCTCAAGGGTTTTGTTTATAATATCAACTACTCGGTAAATCTGTTCTACTGCACAATGCATATTTCTAAATTCAAACTGCCAGTCAGGAATTATTTTCTGTTCATCTAGTATTAACTTTAATCTTTTTAAGACAAGTTTTTGAAGTACAAATACACCTTCAAACTTTCATACGTCTATAAATTTTGTCGGTGAAAACCATGATCGTATTTTTTTTTCTTTTTCTAAAAATACGAACATGGTTTTCGCCGAAAAAAAAATTATAGACGTTTTTCGAGTACTTTAGATAAAATAGGCAATAAACTTATAGGCCTGTATGATGTAACATCCATGCTTGTTACATTGTTAGTAGTAGTGAGTGACTAAAGTTGGTAAATTGAAATTTGAGTTAAAATGTATATTTGGAAGATTAAATTTAATAATATGTACGTAAAAGGTGATGAAAGAAAAAGAAATATTGTATATATATATATAGGTATGTGTTTATACATCCGGTCGGCATTGCGAACGTGACTTTCCCAAAGGAAATATAATAAAAAGAAATATAATAAAAAGAAAATAGAATAGTTAGACTGATATAAATATAGAGATATATGTATTGGGGAAAGCACGCTGGCGCCGATAAGATTAGAATTGTAAAAGATCTGTCAGAGTTAGTATAAAAAAATGCTGAAGGGAGACATATATAATAAATTAAGCATTGTCATGGCAAAAGCGAACAAAAAGAATAAATATAGCATAAAAATGGATTCAGTCGGTATTTTGGTCGAAGACCAAAAGAAACAACTCCGAATTTTCTGATTGGCTAGCCTAAAAGAGAAATCGGAGGGTTCCACCGAAAACCGTCAATTTAGGAATTTCTATATCTGTAGAATTCCTAGAAAGCAAGTATGTGGAGTGTATGAGTATATGTATATGTTACCTGCTGCTGGCTGCCGCACTAATAAGTAAATATATAAGACTATATATGTATGTATATGTATAAGTATATAACCTTTAAGTATAAGGGACAATGGAACTTGTCCTTAGTTCAACTATGTTCGTCGAAAATAGACAAAAAACCCATTATGGAGGAGAAAAAGATTTAAGAAAAGATCAAAACAATAATTGCAAAGAAACCGGCATTTCGTCGACAGTAAAGTACATAATAAGTATAATAATGCTAAGGTACCTGTGTCGCCTCCAGAGTCCTGGAGTGTAATAAACAGACGAGTTTTGTCCGAGTTTTTTAGTTCACGAATTCGCCAGTGGAGTTAGTGGAGTTAGTTGAATCTTGTCAGTCGAAAGACACAGTCAGTTGAATTTTAGTCGAGGTGGAGTAAAGTCAAGTCGGATAGTTTTCGAAGAAGTTAGGATGGATCGTCGGGACTTCGACCGTGAAGTTGGTCCATCTAGGCTAGGGACGGTTCCGTGTATTATACTATATTAATAATTGTTCGAAAAGTTTCAATATATATATATATTTAAAAAAAAAAAAAAAATTGTATACTAAAAATAAACGTAGCCGGATATTACGCGCGTTCGATTCGTAATTTTATTTCTTCCGAAAAATAATAAATTTTCAATAAAATAAAAACCGCATTTTTATTCTTTTCATTTAATTTATTTTATTATAATAATCGGTCATGGGCCTCTCCCATGTGGCATCCCGGGCACACCTCAAAACCAGAAGTCGGTAACGTTATATTTTAATATTTATATCCCTATATTTAAGAATATAACGTAAAATAAATATATGTTAGCGATCTGCATGTGTATATGTATTTATATGTATACATCGTGCGGGTCGTCACAATGAAAACGCATTATCTTTAGGTTTTCTCGTTTTTGTACCATTATTATCGATGCAAACTTCCACTGGAAAAATAAATGTTAATAATGTGGCAGTTTTTTTGGGCAATTTTTAAAAATAGATGTTGCAATTAAGTTGTATCTAGGTGAATTTTTTAATGAAAATGTTTTTGTATACTTGCATTTAATTCTAGTGGCGATATCAATTTTATGGGGGGGGGGAGACATTTGAAAAGGTGTTTGCAGATAGTTATGTACGTCTTTTTCATCCTCGGTTATTTCGTCATTTTTATCTTGTTGAAAAATAACGGACAGGTATTTGACAAGTATTTCTGTCTTATCTTGGTAACTTCTCATTCTGAGAGGTAGACGACGAGCGAAGTGATATCTTTTCAAGATTTTTATGTCTTTCCATAAATCTGTATCTTTACTTAGTGTTAAATTGACCATATAATCTTGAAAACTTGTTTTTTGCACCTGCGAGGGCTTTTTTATAACTTTTTTGATGTTCGATTTAAAGCGTCTCGTTATTTATAATTGATTTATTACAACTGTGCCTGCCTACACCTTTTCGTGTTGTGGCTAGGTACGCAGATTTTTTAATACATTTAGTAAAATTTTCAACGGCATCTTCTATATTTCCTTTTGTTTTTAATGAAATTTTTACAGATATACTATTTTCAACTGTACTCTAGAATGCATTCCGTTACTATTAGTTAATATTGGTTCTAGTACAAATTTGTATAATAAAGGCGCTAATGATTAGTAATTTCAGAGAATTCCCATTCATGGATGACTCCGTCAATTTTGAGTTCATTGGTAATGTAAAGATCTAATATATCCGATGTTGTTTTTTTTTCTGTTGGCCAGTATGTGGGGATCGCATCCGATAAGACACTGCATTTGTTCTTTTTAACACATGCAAATAATAATTGTCTATCTCTTGGAATAATAAGACGAGAGTCGAACAGTATTTGTTTGGCATTGAAGTAGCCAGTCGACATGAATTTGTTTCCAAGGGTTTTTAGATACTTATCAAATTGTTCTTGCTTTATAGTGTTCTTTTTTTTGGACAATAGACTGAAGATACTGCTAGTGGACCAGTGGTAGTTTCTATCATTACGTTAGTAGCTTGTAAAAATTCTTGGCGTATTTACTCATCTCATAATGTTTTATTTCAGTTTTAATTATACCTGTTGTTCCTCCCTGTGCTTTTCCGCTTATGTGTGTAAATTATTATAAATAATGTAATGTGGAAATTTGATATAACTTTTGGTAGTAAAGTGTGTTTTAGACAATAATAATATATCGGTCTTTGTATTGTTTGATTGCGCGATTTTAATTTTAGAAACTACTTTACGTGACGTATTACCATCTGCCATTACATTCTTAGATTCGGTAAGTTTAAAAATATTCTGACCGTAGGATTAGATATAAAACTTTTAAAATTACTTTCACGGTGTGAATTCGTAATAGTTTTTTATTCGAAAACAACACGTCAACTTATAAAAATTTAAAATTTTGAACAAGATGTAATCTGTACACAAGTTGTATTCTGATGATGAACGCTGAAATCTTGTACAAAACGTTAAATTTTATTTCTGAATATCTTTTTCTATCGAAGTATTATTTTTTTTGCTTCGCTCTTATATTCTCTAAAATATACGACGATTCACTTATACGCATTTTATATGTTTTCCGTTTTAAACTTTGTTTTCATCTCTTTGCATTACGATCAATATGTTGCTTTTAGCGTTGTCCGTAGAATTATATTTCTGTACATTTTGCATCGGTGTTCTTCCGTTTTTATATTTATTTTTTTATTAGGCTTCGTACATTTTTTTTTTTTAAATTGTCGTACCAGCTAGTTATAATTGGCCACAAACAACCGCTCAAAAACTAAAAAAAAAAAGAAATCCACTTGATAATCTAGCTGGCCCAACGGAAGCCTAGATTTTCATCACAGTAAAAAGTTTCTTCTGGTGTAGTATCACAGCGAACCGTCTGACTGCTTAGGTGATCGGAAGAGCACCACGACACCATTTTCTACTTGTCAGTCGTCTATTACAGCTGACTGATCGAAAAACTTTGCCAATCCATCAAGACCTCAATACAACACGAAGATTGAAATCCAGAAAACCTCCACATGCAACAGGACAGGAGGTCATTTAGAATAATTTTAAGTCAATAGATGCATGGAAGCAGGAGTGGGACAGAAGCAACCCAAATGGTAAAAAGCTGATTGACCACCCAAACTCTAGACCACCTGGTTTTGAACTACCTCGAATAACGTGGACTCGATTGAACCGAATAAGGACCGGTCATGGAAGAACAGGCCAAATGCTAAAGCTGTGGGACCTTTCCAGTATCCAGAAATGCGACTGTGATGCGGAATGCCAGACTATCGATCATATTGTAACGGAGTGTCCTACGAGGGCTGGGCCGAGATAAAGGATCTCACGCACAATGCGAGGGAATGGCTCAAACGATTGGACCTGACGTTATATAGAACGAGGCGGATATAGATCCCGTGCCCAGGGACATACGCAAAAGTACTGGATGCTCGACAAAAAACATTCTGTACACTAGAGGATTCATATTAGTTAATTTTTTGAAGAACTTTTATATATCGTTTACATACGGCATATTCAAGTCATTGTGTAACACATATTTCGGTATATAGTATAGTGTCGATGCAATAGTGCGTAGTATCTTTGACTGCTGTTGTATCTTTTCTAAGTTTTTTCGGCATGTCGCACTGTGTACTTCTATATCATATCTTCACACAGGAGATAGAATTTACTGGTAAATTAATACTAAATCGACTTAGTAAAATTGTTGAGGAAAACAAGTGATGCCACAACATCAATTTGGCTTCAGAAGATCATACTCTACTGAGCAGAAAATACACAGAGTTGTGGAAACAATCGAAGAAGGAACTGAGAATCAAAAATACAACAAAGCAATTTTTATCGATATCTCTAAAGCCCCATGATGCGCCTGGACAGACACTCCAATAAGTTAACGGCAGCGATCCCAAACAAATCGACGACAAGACGTCTCAAGAGAATTAGTGTAACTAAATAAGGCAGAACATACCAATGGTCTGCTCCCTATACACGAGTCTCCTTTCAAACATTTGTTGATAGCCTACTAGTCTAGGTACAAATTGACAATAAAAAAGAAAAAACCCTAAATTATAACTTAAGTTTAAAAAGAAATTTATTTATATATATATATATATATATATATGAATTACAAATATAAGTGTCCTAATAAAACCCTGGGAGAAATTCAAATTGATCATGTCGCTATTTCAAATCATCATCATTAGTCGCATCAGTCTTTTGGTAGTGCTGCAGCCTCCTTTTCCATTCGCCCCTGTCTTCCGCCGTAATTTTCAAATCGCGATAGGTACCCATTCCTACGCTATCCATTACTTGTCTGATGTAGCACTTCCTTGTCCGGCCTCTCCTTCTTCTACCTTCTATCACGCCTTCCAATATTCGTAGAACGAATCCACCATGTCTTATCACATGACCTATCCATCTATTTCTTCTTGTGCAGAGGTGGTTATAAAATTCTTTTCTTCCTTTCACTTTTTCCATAACTTTCTTGTTTGATATTTTTTCGGTCCATTTGATCTTCATCATGCGTCTCCAGCACCACATTTCAAATGCTTCCAATTTTTTAATATCGACCTTCTTGAGTATCCACGTTTCGCTTCCGTAAAGTGCAATACTCCATACATATGTTTTAATTAATCTTTTCCTCAGTTCTATTCCCATATTACTGCTGAGTATAATTTTCATTTTCAATAATTGTTGCTTCGCTATGTTTACTCTGTTTTTTATATCTTCTGTATCGTTTCCGTCTTGCGACACAATACTTCCCAGATATTTGTATTTGGATACCTGTTCCAGTTTATCACCATGCAATTTAATATCGATAGTTCTATCCTGCCTAGCACTAGTTACCATTATTTTGGTTTTATCTTTATTTATTTTCATGTTTATTTTCTTTAGCTCATCGTTTAATATTTTCAATCCGTTTTCTAACCTTTTCCCGTTTTCAGCTATAATTGCAATGTCATCTGCGAATCGGAAGCAGCATATATTTTCTCCATTGACAGTAAGCCCTTTATCCTTTCCTTTCGTAGCGTTTTGTATGGCTTCTTCTATGTATAGATTAAATAGCAACGGTGAAAGCTGGCAGCCCTGCCGTACTCCTTTTCGGATTCTAGCCTTTACTTCTTTATCATTTATTTTCAATATCCCTTCTTGTTTGGTATACATCTCGTATATTATTTTTATATCTCTGCTATCTATTCCAATTTCCACCATCTTTTTAAACATTATGTTCCAGTTTACTCGGTCGAACGCCTTTTCCAGATCAACAAATGCTATATACGTATTTTTACCAACTTCTAATCTTTTTCTTATTACTGATTTTAATCCTAGTATTGCATCTCTAGTAGAATTGTTTCTCCTAAAGCCAAACTGGTCTTCTCCCAATGCAATATCAATTTTGTTGTATAATCTTTTATATATAATTTTCAGTAATATTTTACTCGCATGCGTTAATAACGATATGGTCCTGAACTTCTCACATGCGTTTGCATTATTAACTTTTGGTATAGGGATTATTATTGACTTATAAGAACCAAAAAGTAATTATGAACGTTAGTCAGGAAAGGGAGTAACATTGATTCAGACCATTTTCTCACAACGGTTAAAATTATATTTATACTACAAAATAAAAAGAAATTTCCTCGCTGATACACCCACTTCATAAAAAACATAATTCAGAGGTCAATAACTATAGAGGAATATCCCTATTGCCAGTAGCGTATAAAATCTTTTCAAAGGTGTTATTAAATCGAATAGAAAATAAAATAAAAACAGAACTGGGAGAATACCAAGCAGGTTTCAGGAAAAATCGATCTTGCGCGGAACAAATTCTTAATTCAAAACTAACAGTCAGAGACAGAACGATCAGAAGCAAACCATATGTGTTATCGTATTCGTAGACTTCAAAAAAGCGTACTGATGTAGATATTACAAGAATTTGGTATAGAATCAATGAGATTAATACAACAAACATTAGCAGAAACTAAAGCTAACGTAAAATTTATGGGTCTAATCTCTGAAGCCTTTGAGATTAAAACAGTTGTAAGGCAAGGAGATGGATTATTCCCAATATTATTCAATTGTGTCTTAGAAAATATTATACGAGAGTAGGAAACATTACTGGAGTTGGAAAATGTAAATAAGCAGATACGCTTGAGATACAAGAAGGAGAAAATTGTCATTAATTGTTTGACGTTTGCAGATGACCTAGCAATTTTCTCAGATTTAACATCCGCGGTAAAACAGATTAACCTCTTAAAAGAAGTAGCAGAAAAGACAGGTCTGCGGATTTCGTTCGAGAAGACACAATACATGACCCATATTGTGCACAAAATACGGCAAAGTCAAAAAAGTAACCAAATTCAGATACTTAGGCGAGGTTATTCATCAAAATGGATTGGATGTAGAGGGGTTGAAAATGAGGGCAAGAAAAATAGATGGAAACGGCTTTATTAACACGAAATATATACAACAAAAAATCCATCTCAATAAATGCGAGGATCATTATAATGCAGTTATTAAACCGGAGTGTCTATATGCAGCTGAATGTTTAGAACTAAATAACATTGGAAAGGAAGATTATAAGAAAAATTATTGGCCCAAGAAAATAGGGGGGAAATGTTCAGAAACAGATCCAATAAAGAATTATATGAGAAAGTAGAAAAACTATCCGATACTACGAGGAAAAAAGATTGGCATTTTACGCGCATATCCAGAGAACGAGCGATAGCAGGATAAGTGCAAATAGGTAATTCAATGATGGATAACAGAACAGAATTTAGAAGTAAAATTAAAAAATTTGTTGAATTTCAAAAAATCAAAGATCATCGAAAAGTGGACGGACGATAAAAAAAAAATAAAGTTTGTTGTCTTCACGTGGTCCATAGATGACCAAATTCGAAAAGAAGAATAAATATGTGAATGTGTGCGTGGATACACGTGTATATGTATCTGATAATGTTCTGTAAAAAAAATTATCACGTGTTATTTAAATTTTTGCAGGGATATTTTAAAGATAACACATATGTTTATATAGGTATTACCTCTGATATTCAATTGTTCATTTATTTTTATTTGTTTTAGGACAAATTTCAACTTTCCTTCATATCTTCTCTAAATAGGTAAATAAAATATTGTGAAATATATTTTAAAATTGGATCAAAATTTAGTTAAATATACCACATATGCAATTGTAAAATATACGTTATAGTGTAATATATATAAATACATAAAACAGATTTGTATACTTCCAGCATGAATAGTATCTTTAAAACGAGAAAAAATAGAACATTTACAATTAAAATTCTGTCGGTGATTGCACGGTGATATTTCATAATAACGGATTATATATATTGTAACACATTAATTACATTAAATCGCATGTTATTATTTGTAAGTTGAGTGACTATTATTCGATAAGATATTTCTGCAATTAATTGTTTTAATAATTATGGAGATGGTATTACGCGAATTAAAAAATAAATTAATAATTATCGTGAAACGATGTAAACGTTGACATTTATTTGGTTACTTTTTTTTTGGCTTTTCAGAATTTGTACTAATTTTTTAATTTCATTTTTATGAAAAGCGTCTTTTATTCTATTTATCCTTTTCTTTTTTTATTATTATTATTATTTGAACCATTCTGCTGCTCTATTAATTTCTTTGATTTATTGACTTTTCATACTCGGCGAATAATAATTTGTATTTTATCGAAAATGCGTCATGAATATAGTTTATTAAAAAAAAAAACGTAAAATAAATTTACAGCCTGGCTTTGTCCGCTGTTTTTAAACATAGTTTTACTGCATGCTATTATTATCAAATCAGCTATAAAAGCGGAATAATCTTTTTATAAATGATCTTTTTTATACTTAAATTTTCCATACTCTTGGGTTATCTATACTTTTTCAAGTACACAGGTGAAAGATAAAAGTGACAAAACGTATTTCCATTTGATCTCTATTTTTATTTCAAACTACCGGGATATTTAATTTTTCATTTTTTTTTTTTTTTTTTTATTCAGGTAAAGGTATTTGAGGATATTAAGTAATGCTGTTTATACATAGAATCGCAAACTTTCTTAAAATCTGTCGAAAATTAATAATATATAGAAGAATTAAAATAAATAAGAATAGGTAAAACAATAGAATATGAAAACACTATTTATAATATAGACCATACACATAGCTGTGCATAAGACACACCTTAGTGTACAACAAACGAAATTATACACACATACATATATATATATATATATACAAATATTAAAAAGGAACGATAAAAAACTAGAATAACACAAGAAAGAAAAAAGAAATAAACAGAAATATATACAAAGTGAACTGTCTAGTATATTTAAAAATAACCAACATTCCCTCGTTCAAAACTACGATTATTATTATCGTATCCGGTCGGTTATTATCTTCGTCCAGTATTTCAGAAAAATTAATGTTTCTTCATCAATATGCTCATATAGTTTGTCACGATCAAACTTCCCAATTATGCTATAGTTAAACAGGTGTTCACTATTCTGAATTTCGCCACATTCACATTAACCATCTTGGGTGATGCCCTACTTATGTAGGTTGAATTTTGTACGCGCCGTTCCACTTCGAATGCGATTTAAAGTTTTCCACAAGTTCTAATTCAAATTTCTGCCTGTTGGAAGTATATTAAGATTTTTGATCCTGTCTGGATTCCTCGGTTATCCTCATAAAGCTACATCTAGATTTTAGTCGTCTATTAGCAAGTTCCGTGTAAAGTGGATGGCGTTTGTCATGAGATGTTTTCCACTTCTCTCTCTGCTGCCACATCCCTTCTCATATCTTGCGGATCGATGTCACTTAGTTCAAATGTCGTAATTGTGTTGGTTTAAGACAACTCGTTACGATTCCACACGCTTCATTAAGAGCAATATCGACTTGTTTGGCGTGTGCTGAACGATTCCATACCGGACATGCATATTCCCCTGCAGAGGAACAGAGCGCCATAGCTGAAGTTGGAAGTAACTGTGGCTTTGCTCCCTAACTGCTGCAAGTTAACTTGCGAATTAGATTTGTTCTGGCCATAACCTTCATTTATGTAGCTTCGCAGTGTCGTTTAAATGTTAACGATCGATCAAGAATTACTCCTAAATATTTAAGATTGTCAGTATGTTTTATGTGTATAATTATTTTTATTGAAAAACTAGGGGAATTAGTAATTCACTCGTTCTTTTTTTTTTTTTGGACTACAATTTTTAATTTGACATTAAAATATACATCATTTTTTTTTTAACAAGAACCTGTTTTTACATAAAAATAATTTGCCGAGTCTGAATTACTGATATCGTATTTTTTTCTTTGAATATACTTGGCATATCAAAAGTATTTGAATAATTGATGTAGAGTGTGTCTGCTCAGAATTAAATATGTATATATTCTTTATTAATGTAATTATGTTTTTATTAATGTTTTTAAGTACGCACTTAAAATACTTTAAAGAAATATTTGTGTATTATGTATATATATATACATAATGTATGTGTATACTGATGTTATTTTAAAACAAGTCGAAGTAGAATTGTAATTTACTTGGTTCTTTTTTCGACTACGATTTACAATTTGACGTTGAACTATACGTTTAATTTATTATTATTTTTTTTTTTTTTTAAAAAGAAACTACTTAATCCGAATCATTGACGCAAATAAGGTAATATATTATTGAATTATTTCGTGTATAATTTCTAAAAATTCATGAACACTAATTAAACAATACAAAACGAAATATGCGAATGTATATTATAGTAAAACGAAGAAAAACGGCGTACCTAGGTCATGTAATAAGAAGTAATAAATACGAGCTAATAACAAATTATCCTCCGAGGAAACATTGAGAGTAAACGGAGCCGAGAATGAAAAAGAATACATTGGATGAAAAATATACAAGATTGGTTGAACATCGGGAAAGCTTCACAAATCATAAGGATAGCCAGCAATCTAGATCAGTTTCGTCGTATGACTGCCAACCTCCTTCCAGGAGAAGACACTTGAAGAAGAAGAATATTTAGATGTTATCAAAGTATATGGTTTAGTCGGTTTCGAATTATATATATAAATAATTTGTATATGCATTCGAGGTTCGTTATTAAATGATTTATTTATATGAAAATTAGTTAATTAATTTTTAAACTGTCCTTCATTTGTTGTTCAAGTCTACTGCTTCAACTCTTGCCTATATATCGAAATGCGGGAATATTTAATTTCTTAAATGAGACACGAATTTGCGACAAAAATAGATCGAATAACATCGATAACAATTTTTGGAATTTTTTGAAATGCGTACTGCGAATAAAATAAAATGAACACGTTGATCTGATTAAAGGAAATTTATTTAATAAATACGAATTTCATTACTTTACCTTAACGACACACAATAACGCCATTAAGACAAAAAGAAATACAAAATAAAATAACAGATTTTGGAAGCACATTTTGAACGTTTGACGTAACAAATTACGAAAATTTTTTAAATTTTTGTTATTTAACGGGGAAAAAAATTAACCGTTGAGAAGTTTAACTCTACGGGGCTGTTTTTTATTTTTAAAGAAAAATCACTGTAATTAAATACTATCGTACAATAATTTAAAACTAAAATTATGCAATTATGTGAATATAATACTTAAGCTGTCCTCTGCTATTATATATATATGTATATATATATATATATATATGCAACATTATTCATTAAATTATATATATATACGAATCATATAATGCTTTTAATTTATAGTTAAAAGCACGCAATCGCATTTAAAGCCATAGTCAAATGCAAACGATTACATTTAAACCCACAATTGAAAACAGGATTGCAGTTAATAAACATTTTCTCAAAGGTTATACATGTCATAAAATTTTTGTTGCTTATTAGTAACATTATGCATCGTAGGATTAAGATATATTTCGTATTTTATTTCTAATTTTAAAATGACTAGCGCAATAACGTTATATTAATAAATCACATTTTTGATTAAAAACCACGATTGCGTGTAGGAAGTAACACAAATATTTACGGATACGTTCAATATCGATTCGAAATCTTCGAAAAATCGAATCGTATTATTTTTAAAAAATTATCGAATTTCGACTGGAAGTTCTGTTTTCTTTATAGAAGAAACGAAATATTTCAAAATCTAAGAAATAATATGCCATTAAAATTAGCCAGATCGAAGTAAGGAGATTTCGTAGCGACCGCACCTAGAGCGATTTTGGTGCGCGAACAGCAAACTTTTACTTTTTTACGATAAAAAGTTATACGATCGATATTTATTTGAATTATTACGTATATTGTAATTACTAAAATGATAATGACCTGGTTCACACTATATAGATATGGTCACGCACCGTCCGCTCACGCTACACGCTCGCATGAAGTTTCAATCAGTCTTAAACCGTCAATAATCAAATTCGGTTGTATTCTGCTTTTAATAAGAAATATTTTTATTTGTTTGTACTTAAAATTAATTAAATATTTAATCGATTGTTTATATTTACCGTCGAAAAATTTTCTCGACAAGCCAAAATTTCTTTTGGAAGGATCGTTACTGGTGCGAAACACGAGCGTAACGATAGTATGAATGCTTACACTGTTTCTAATTTGAGAATATTTTGCAGGGAGCGGACAGTGTCGACCAGCCAAAATTTATTTTGTATTGATTAAACGTTACCGATAGTGCGAATTTGTTGCTCATTTTAGAATATTTTACCGGAGCGTGACCGTATCTGTAGTGTGAATCAAACCTAGTGCCCATTATACGGTACATAAACACTTAACGCTAAAAAAGTGCCTATTTTTATAAACGTAGAGTGCTTCAATTTTAAAAATATTTATATAACACATTAAAAATTATCTAATCGTCGAGAAAACATAGTAACCAAGAAGACTGGAATAAACTTAAAATAGAGCAAAAATGAATTATCCGCTCGATAGAAAATCTGTACTATCCATAGATAATAAGTCGATCATTTTCAAGCAGATATTAAAGTAAGTCTGGCGTTACGGATGTCCGTTATTATGGGGCTGTGCATAAAAGACGAATATTATAATACGACGGATACAAAATAAAATGTTACGAATGGTTGTTAAAGCACCGTGGTACATCACAAATGGACGCTACAAGACGATCTTGATGTAAAATTCATTAGGTAATATCAGACGAAGCTAAAACTTATTATCACAGATTTGAAAGACACCCGAATAACAGCGCCATTGCGTTACTAGTTTAGTTCGATGACGTAAACGGGATAAGATATTGGACATAGCATTATCATAAAGCTAGTGGATAAATACATCACGTTATTTGGCTGAGAGCGATTATCATTAGGTAATCTGCTTTGCATGTTAATCGCATAATGACATAAAACACATTGAATAGCCATAGATGCATTATAGAGTTAACTTATAAAAAAAAAAAAAAAAACTTGAAGAGCAGTATTATATATGAAATATTACTTTTTACTTTTACATTTTCTCGTTATTTTCTTTAAATACATCATTAAAATTTATAATTTTCTGAAAAATAATAATAATAATAAAAAAAAAACATGCTGTTCGATAATACATGACTGAAAGGGTTAATTGTTCGATAATAAAAACTAGATTTGTTAACTGTTTTATCTTACGAAAACGGCGATCATCATCATCATCGTATGAGATATAGGGAATAAATTACTGTTGTTTTTTACGCCAAACGTGTATGCTATACGTAATCACTTCTCGTTCGTTGTATGTCCAATATAGTATCGTTATCGTGAATAATACAACTCCGATAATGAAGTGCGTCAAAGCGGACGTTTCGTAGTAAAATATCTAATAAATAAAAAATTAATTCAAAAATTAAATAATAGTAAAGTAAAATATCTAACAAATAAAAAATCAATTCAAAAATTAAATATTAATAGTAATCGCATTTCGTAGAAAAATATCGAACAAATAAAAAATTAATTCAAAAATTAAATATTGACATTCCATGTCTTTCACTCTAGCCATTCCCTTGCGAGTTCACGAAATTACCGTCATGTTCAGCGACACGAAAAACCGTTACGAAGAAAATAATCATTTTACAAATTGAAAACGTAATTTTAAATTCCGAGATTTCTCGTTACCGATTAATTTTGGAAAAATTTACGTTATTATATAAATGATAGATCTCGACGTCTAATTTCGTCAAACGTCAACCCGAATTTTTTATCTATCATAAACCATTAAAAACGACCCAAAACCCCTAAAACCCTTTAATCATGGACATTTGATGTAAAAATACGACAATACTATCATTAGACGCGTATTTTAATCTCGCATAACTTTTGTTTAAACTATTTCCCATAATTTCGAATCGTTCGCGATTTATCGTGAAAAAAATCCCCTTTTGAAAAATTTTCGGGTTCGGTTTGAAATTTTTTTTTCGCGGTTTTTTCATTTTATACGATAAATCTTATAGAAAAACATATATTTCAAGAGTCGGAATCGTTTAAAAATATTTACGTCGCGCGCTATGCCCTGCCAAAGATGGCAAGTCGGCAATTTTTAAAATTTCCTAGTTCGAAACCTAACGATCATAATCAAAAACGGGTTTTCGAACTCGTAATTTTAATATCTATTAAATCGGTTTTATTAAAACTTTTCAAAAATCTAAATTAAAAAAAGTCACCACGGATGGCTATAGTAAAAAATAAATCAATAATTTAGAGCTCCAACTTTAAGGATACTGTCACGGAGAATTTAGTCGTTTCACTGGAGACGTTAAATTAATCAACATTCTTATTATCTTATTCATTATCATTGTTTATGGTGTTTTGGTGCCGGTATAAAATATATATATAAAAAAAAAAATTAAAAGTGCGAAGTTAACATGTAATACTTACTTCGGAAACAATTGTGAAACAAGTTGATAATAAAAGGACACATAAGAATCCTGCGCGTGGAATTAAGCCTTGTAAAGGTCTGTAAGGAGTATTTTTATATCGTTTGCAGATGAAGTGTACGCTAAAATAAGAATACCCTTTAATAAAATATAAATAAAAGAGAACCCGGAATAAATAAGCGCTAAATACGTTTAGAATGGATTTTAATAATCATAATAATTATAAATGTTTCGTTACCTCGTTTATAAATTTCATAAATAACGCTAAAATTTAAAGGATATATTTTTTTTAAACTTAATTAGTCCGAACGAGATAAAATTCTAATCGCCTCTGTCTTGTATAAAAGTAACTGTTATACATGCGCCAAAGGTAAAATTCCTATATTTCAATCACAGCTTCGGAAATAATAAATAAAAAATACCTTTTTGCAGCTTGCAAAAATCGTTATTTATACCACGATGAACAATAAATATTTATTATCATTATTATTTTAAAAAAGGCAAACATATTTTTTACCTGTGCGCAATACGAGCGATCATGTTACAACAATTTGCTAGAATGAATCCGGTGCTTCCAAAAAGATATGATAAAAACCAGTTAGACACCAAGAAACCGATTGAAAACCCCATCATAATTTTATTATATCTGCAGAATAAATAATTATGTATTATTTACTTATTAATTAAACGATCAGTAATGTGTCATATATGTATATATACAGTGACGCACCCACGGAGGACGGGCTTCGGGCTTAGAAAAGTATAAAATACATATCAAGAAGGCTGTAAGCTACAAACAATGTCGCAGATAAAATGATAGTTGAAATAGAAGATTTGAAAGAGCTCGCGTTATCATTAATAAAACCTCATCTTGAAGAGCGAGCGTGACAAACGACCTAGATTCCAAACAGTACTGTTAGAACATATTCTTACATTGCGTCTGTTAATGTCATTGGAAATTCAGCTGACTGTATAACACAAAGAAAAAAAGTGACCGTTGGTTGGGCTGTTCGGCATTCGAATCTGACCCAGTTCATGACCACTACATTTTTTTGTTGTTCTTACTTGTTTTGTTGTTCGTGATCGTTTATAGTTTGTTTTTCCCGTCGAATTTTATTACACATTCGGCCGTGCATATTTTATCTATTTTTGTTACGACTTACTTTTTTTTTTTGGTGGGGATGTTTTGGGCCCACGCCATATACAAATCCTGAATGCGCATATTATATATAGTTTATTATTATATTATAATTTTATATGCGCCACAGATAACACAGAAAACATTTATTTAAATAACTTCGAAGAACGAAGACTCTATTGTTATAGTACATGTCGTGTGTTTCAGACCAGATAACAAGATTACACTATATTCGAAATAATTCTCGTGTTCTGCATATATTTTCTAGTAAAAAGACTAAAACATAAGGCTCATATTTGGACAGTAACCTTATGGTTATATTTAATAGGCGTTAGAATATAACAAATTCTTTTTTTATATACTGAAACAATAAAAGATTGCTGTTTAAGCTAACTAAAATATATATATTTAATTATTATTCACATCGCTAGCTACTGATTTAATTATTAAGAAAAAAATTACGTGTACCGAAATTATAATATCCTTATCGCTGATAACCTAAATGCATTATGTAATATTTTTTATAAATAAAAGTTAATATATTATTAATTAATTATAAACAAACAAAATAAAACACAATCACAAAAGTTTTTTAATCGCGAAGCTTTTCGACAGTTACGTCATTTTCAAGCACGAACTAAAATTATTACATCTTTTTTGTATATGAAAAAGATGTAATAATTTTAGTTCGTGCTTGAAAATGACGTAACTGTCGAAAAGCTTCGCGATTAAAAAACTTTTAGTGATTGTGTTTTATTTTGTTTGTTTATAATTAATTAATAAAATCACTACTCTCCAATATATTCAACTTTTAATATGTTATTAGCCTGACGAATATAATTCGCGATAAAAATATACAAAAAAAAAAAACAACACTATCATATTATACGTACAAAATTAAGCATATTATTCGACATTAAATAATAATAAATATAGATAATATAATATACATACACACACCTATATAAATATATAGAGTGACCTAGAGAAGACGGACGGTTTTGTTTTTCGAATAGCGCAGTTGGTAAATCTGCTACAACGCAAACCGCGTCCTCCACGTTTAGTGTACACAGGAGAGATTCGTTTTTATCCGGTTTCAGTTATCATGACATCCTACAACGAGAAGGAGCGCACGTTTTGCATTGAACGTTATTTTCGGCGTGAATCGATCACGGCAGTGCAGAGTTTCGAAACGATTTTTTTTGTGGGGTTGCTTTAAGAGCAGCGTTTACGAAACACGTCCATGAGATGTGGAAGACCTAAAAACTCGGATTTCAGAAGAAATTTGAAAAATTCTGAGACCTATGCTCGAAAATGTTGTAAAGACTGAATGAATATATTGTTGCAAATGGGGATCATGTGAACGATATTGTGTTCCACAAATGATTAAGCTAATCTCTCGTTTTACTATTTTTAAATAAAATTTCATTCAAAATTTTTGGTCGAGCAGTTTTTGAGTTATTAAAAAAAAAAAAGTATCTTCGCTGGATCACTCTATATACACATGTAAAAAAAAATATTAAAACACATAACATTTTATGAAATATTATTAATTTATAGTTACGTGTAAAGCATTTGCGCTTATACTTCGTGTACACAAACTCTAGTTGCCTGAAATCATAATTACCGATGACTGAGGTGTACTCATTTCACCGCAGTATACAATTATCGCAGAACTTACAAGTTATAGTAAGAGTATAATCCCGAATAAAAGGTAAATTTAAAAATAAATTGAACAGAGAAAATAGGACACTACTGTTATGTTATTATTTAATTACAGTTGTGATTTGTCCCACCAATACGTTTATTGCGTGTCTGTCATAATTTATTGTCATACTGAACGTTGCGAAATAAACTACGCCTTAAATCGTCCACAAAATAAATACTAAATCTTTAGCATTTAATGTTTTAATGTGACGGAAGACGGTTAATTTCTAAACGTTTGTCGTTGCATATGTTGAAATCGATCTTTGGGTTGACGAAAAGCGTTTAGGAGACGTCCCTTCACAAACTTTCTAATTGATATAACTTTACTTTTATATCGAAAATGACATACAGACGACGTGTGGATACACACACACACACACACACACATATATATATATATATTTAAAGGTATGTTTGTACACTAATTTAGAAAAAACTAAATTTTTACCTATTGAGATGATCTTTATCCATAGTGGCGAAAGCGTAAGATTCAGTAGTCCCATTGATCGCTAACAACAATATAGATAAACAATGTGTACGAAGTAACCTGGAGCCAAGACCGGATGCTAATTTTTCACCTCCGTACAGATACAATAAAAGTCTCGCGTACGTTTGACCGAAACAAAGTACCAACAGGCCTATCGTAGTTACTATACGTAGTAGACATTCCAAGATGAAAGCTGCTTCTCGCATTTCAGTCTACGAGAATAAAACAAACGGGCTTTTTCTTAATCACTGTGAGACCAATTTAATTCCTGTAAACAACAACAATTCTCAGAAATTACGGCAACGAATTTTAATAGCGACAGTTAAACGATATTTATCTTTGTTCCGCATATTTTTTTTTCCCGGATATGCATAACGTAATTTCTTCAAAAGTCTAAATCGAAATTATCAGCACAGCAAATGATTTTTTTTACTAACGCACACACACACACACATATATACATATAATATAATCTTCCTCGGTGTGGCGTGGCGATACCTACATCCTAGTGTTAAGAGCTCCAACCGGAACTCGCAGATGGTGGATAATGGAAAGAATTGCAAATACGCAAATTAATCGTGAATAAACAATAATGGTCCTAAACCAAGAATGACTACTGGTTGAAAACCTCTGGTGATTCCAGTAGTGATAGGGCAATGAAAATGGAGGTTTATAGCGAGACAGCCTAGGAAACTCTCCGCAAAATGCTACATAAACCTACTGATTACTCACTTTTAGCGATTTATAAATTCGATAAATGTATCATTCAAATACCCTCAGTAGCAAACCAATGCATTGTGGTCAGTATTTTAATCCATAGGGTATGGTGACATCCCAAATTATTTGTATTTTCCTCTTTTATCCTCTCATCTCATCCCATTTTTTCTATCCGCGTCCAAACTATTTTCTTTTTATCTCTCGTCATGTCAGTCTTTTTCTATATGTTTGTGATAATGACACCAGGCCTAGTTAGTTGGAAGTTGTTAGTTACATCTTATGCGTCAAGTGGCGTACAGGGTCGCTTTCAACTGGAATGGTGTAGAAGTTGAATTCAACAATCAGATGTGCAACTGGACAAATTTATTCAGGATATTCCTTTACAAACCTTCTGTAATCGAACTATCGTTGATTTTGTAATACGATTCTACGTTTAATTTCTTTCTCGCATTCGCCATCACCAGTAATTAGTGATCCGAGGTATAACTTTTAGACTCGGTAGTGTTTGTAAATTTTTTGCGTGCCATTTGTATTTATTATAATGATCTTTGTTTTACTTTTGTTAACCGATATACGTACCATATGGCTTTTTTGTTCTACTCTATTCTATAAATCATCCATTCCCTCCTCTGATTCTTGCAGGTTGGTTATATATTCACCAACGATTTTGATTCCTCTTGTGAAACCATCTAAGGCTTCCTAACGATGAATTTTCTATATATATATATTTAAAAGCATCGAAGATAGCATGTATCTTTGGCCTAACTTCTTTTTAGGGATAAAATGTTTCAGATAATATTTTATCTATTCTTAACCGAGCTTCTATATTAGTATATAGATTATTAGCAGAAGTATTAAATGTTCTGGCACGCCCATAATGGCGAGTACTTCTCACAGCTTTTTCCCATTTAACACAGTCAAAAGCTTTATTATAGTCAATGAAGCACATGTATATAGGTTTATTATACTCGATGCTTTTTTCCAATTAATTGCCTGACGGACAAAATTTGTTCTCTGGTACCTTTCCAGTTGAAATTTGCCAGCGGAGGTAGTGTTTCATTCTGTCATTAACTACCTGTAGCATGATTTTACTAGTATACGAGGTTAACCATATTGTTCTGTAATTATCACATTATCTGACTGAGCTTTTCTTATGTAATGATATAAAAACATTTCTTCTCTAATCATATGGCTACATTCCAGTCCTCCATACTTGGTTATATAATGTGTATATATTATTTTTACTCCACCATATGGAAGAGCTTTAATTATTTCCGAACTAATACCATCATTACCAACTGATGCGTTATTTTTTAGCTTTGTAATTGCATGTTCGATTTCTAATATTGATATGTCTATAGTTCATGTTCTATTTTACTTTTGATTTTCCAGGTATCTTGCTTATCCGCGTATAATGATTCGCAATATTCTCGCCAACGTTTATATATATATCATTATAAATTTTGGAACTAAAAACTAAAATACAGTGAAACTTCTGTATAACGTTCGTCGCCTTTTCATGAATAAAACTCAGGAAGTCGAGTAAGTTGCCAGCTTGATAAATGGTTCATCGTTATAAAAGTTTTTTTTTTTTTCTGCTTGACTCATGTTCGAAATATCAGCTATGTCTTCTGACGTGCATTCAGTTTTCAAGTTTTCATCAATTTGACTGAAGTCATCAGTTTAAGTGGAAGAAGTCTCACGAGTCCACTAAACTCATTTCAAGCAGTCAATCACTGTTTTTTCCCTCTGGTGCACTCCCGTGAAAACCAGCTTTCACAAAGCAGTTCCTAATTGTCGTATGGGAGATTTGTTCCTTGGTGATGTACAAGTATGAACTGTGAATTCAGAATTAGCTAATTTTCGGTCGAACTTTAACCTCATATTGTTTACACACACACACACACACACACACAATTATAATTCGGGTGAGCTTTGAGGCGTTAATGATTATTTTTAGTCAGGAAAATGTTACATGTTCGTCCATTAAAGAACTATCGAAATTACTGCCCGTGTCCGTTATAAATGGATCAGAAATTATTCATATTTTATACATGAAAAATGTGTCTGTTAAAAGGGGTTTCACTGTAATATTCAAATCAAATCAAATCAAATCAAGCTTTATTTTTACTTTCTTATATATAACAGCTTACAATAACATGTTGCAAATGCGTGATAACGCGCGACTAGCAGCATAAACAATAAAATTATTTTCTTAAATATACGGTGTTTATTACGAAAACAATACAGAATTAAAATATTCAATCAAATAATTTGCTCATTAATTTAATATATCGTTTTTTTTTATAAGTAAACTATCAAAACTGTAAAATTATATAAAGTTTTATCTAAATCTATATAACATGTTTATCGCAGTATATTAATTTTGGAACGAAAAATTAAAATAATATACAATCCCCCCCCAAAAAACAAAAAAAAAAGCATATTACGTGTTTACAAATATGCATAATTTTTACGATATATTTATAATTTCAAATAAATCGTTATTGAAAACCGAATAACGAAATAATTACCCTGTCTTGCTGAATTATCTCTTGTCCTCTGTGCACCATTTGCGAGAAATAAAAATAAGCTGATTCTTCTATCGGTCTGAAAACAAATCGAGCGGCTAACGATCCGAGATTATTGACTATATCGAAGATACCTTGTTCGGCAAAAGTCAATACATTAAGCAACGTCATTATATAACGTTCACCTTCAGTAAGTAACTGCATCATAAAACCTTGTTTTAAAAAGCTCCATATTAAATTGGCCAAATTGCGATCGATTAGATCCTAAACCGACGGAATGAAAAAATAAAAACAAATACATGCAAAATTTGTTCGGCGAAAATTAGATATCGCGAAACAAAACGTTATTTCTTGTTTAAAATGTTAGACATATATAATAATTTTCTGTATTTAACATCGTCATAACGAAAGCATTAATAAGAATTCGAACTCATTTAAATGTAACGATGAACCATGAAGAAACGTAATTTCTTTTTTCTTTTTAATGTAATACTTCCCTAATTGACGCTAAAAACTAATTCATGACGTGAAAAAACCGTAACTATAAATGTTGAATCGAATAGTGAGAAAATTAATTTCATTTTTTTATAAATACAAAAATCCAGATAATAATTTTAAAATTATACGATACATTCTTCTCAATGAACAACGCTAATAAAAGGAACATTCTATTTTACAAAAGAAGACAATATGCAACAATGATAACGTAGAAAAAACATTTCCCACGTTATTTATAAGACTTCTAAAATCTTAATATTAAACAGCGTGGAATAACATTATGAATAAAAAAATCGATATAGAAATATATACAATAATAGAAAACCTACACAAACAGGCACATAATGCCTAAATGTTCATTAAAATGCATAAATTCTCCAGTTTAAAAGAGGTTCATCAATAGAGCAAGAATAATTTTAACAGATATTGATAAAATAAATACAGGGAAAACATAATAAAATCAAATAGCAATCAATAATAAATATAACTTTACCATAGTTCACGGAGAAGGCAGTGACACCCCAGTCCGTACAACAGCATATGCGTGCGCATCTGCGTCATATATAAATAGTGCCTTGAATGCTAGCTCATTATGAATACTATTAATATGTAAAATTATACTTAAGCACCGATCACTGGATGGGATGCTTCTCATGTCACATTAATAATCATAAAACTTACTAAATAGCATTAGTTAGGTGTAAATTAGCAATTTAATCAATAAAAACAAAAAATTTGTACATAAAAATAAACGTACAGTGCCTAGTCAAGACAGTCAGCAACGAACAATACGATGATGATGATGACTATAGTTAATCAAATATGGAAAAAATCTTATAATAAAAATATATGAAACGATAAAAATTACCTAGACTCGATAAATTATATAATACCTATTGAGTAATAAAAATATTTAACAAATATAACATAGATTTAGCAATAAGAAATAATAACACATTATTGAAATCAATTAGTCACGGCAAAATAGAAGATAGAAATATATAAAAGTATATAAATTAAATTATAATCAACGTGAGAAAGAATACATACGAAATACAGGCAGATTCGCCATAAGATTGAAAGAAAATTTAAATTAATATATGAACAATGATGAAAAATCATTATTTTGAAAACATTATAAAGAAATAAAAACTTAACCAAAATTATAAAATTTTACACATCGAAAAATATTATATATATAAAAAAAAAAAAAAAAACTACTAGAAAAAATGGAGATAGTAACAGAGGTAAAAGTAATTGATTAAATTCAATGATAAATTTTGATGAAGAATTAGCTTTAAGAAGTACATTATAAATTAAATCAATGTTTATATTAGATATAAATATTTTAATTTTCTGACTATTTAATGTAATTGTTTATGTATAAATTTTATATTGCTGATTTACTCTGTTGCTTACCACATTTTCAATCCGATTTTTTTTTGTCAATTTCCTATTTTTGTAGTACTGAGCATCTAAATTAAGTACATAATTTATTTTTGTTTTTCCCTTTATATTTGTTATAAATTGAATATATTTTTAATTTCATTTTTTATGCCCACATGATAATATAAATAATGGATATAGCGCCAGAGAGGCTGAATTTTTCATAAATAAATTTAGTACGATGAAAAAGACGACAAAAAGCATGAATGGGAATGGAACATTTGATTCTAATGTAGTCCTGCCTTATATAAAAGGCATTACAGATAAAATTGGAATAGTGTTACGTAGAAACCCGCCGAAAGATTGGAAATATAATTAGAAGTGCTAAAAATGACTTACCACGGGGAACAAGTTCCAGATGTGTATCATATTCCGTGTTCGTGTGGGAAGTGTTACATTGATCAAACAGGAAGATCAGTGTGGATGTCCGTATTAATATAGAAGATATAAAATATCTTAGAACTAAAAAGTCTGATGTGGCCAATCACATATGTAAACCATGTCTAATCAAGTTTAATGACGCATCCATTTTGGCTAGGGTGGATAAATATCACGCAAGGTTGACACGAGAAGCTGTTGAAATGAGTAAATATCAAGATAATTTCAATAGGGAGAATGGCTTTCGTTTGAGTCGAGTGATATTTGGAATCCTATCCTACGTTAACGTAGGGAAAGAAAAAGGAAAAAAGTAACATGTAAAATACAGATCACCCGGAAGCTAGAGGTGATGCTGTAACAACCGATCAAATTCATGATATTTATAGTAGTGGGGTAATATTATTTACAGATATCGCCTGAGAAACAGTACGGCCGCTTAAAGGTGTATAGATGTTCCTTCGATAGCGCTGTCAGTTGATGTTCTGACTCGATAATGGACTGTGTAAGCATGTTCGAAACGTCGACTTTTTTTTCTTCTTCAAAATAGTGACATCGACCGAAAGTTTTTTAATATTAACGATAATACCGCAAAAAGCACAAACTAGATTCGATCGTATATATTGTTGTTTTTGTTTACATTAGAAGAGCTTATTTATATAAATGCGCGCGACTATCACGAAGAAAAAATAAATAACTAAGAACAATTCGCACCGAATTAAACTGATTAAAGTACTCAAATTAATTATAAACGTCGCGTGTATGTAATAGAATTAAACGCGAAATTTGACGTTAGTTAATTATTTAATTGAATTTATAATTTAGATTTTGTACAGTAGGCGTACAAAGTTTATTTTTAAAGTAGACAATCCAGTGATCAGATTTAAAAATTATTCTCCGTGTCCAGTGATCAAATTTAAATAATACTTCTCCGTGTCCAGTGATCAGATTTAAATAATACATCTCCGTATATACGGAAAATGTTACGAATAATTCAGATTTGCCCTTCTATCGTGTTAAAACAAGGAAATCGATCTTTAACGTTTTTACAATGATTTACGATTCGTATTAGATTGCCTACGTTATTCAGAGTACTAGAAAATCGCGTTTTTGTTTATAAACCCATACGCATTAACGGATTTTTAAAGAATAATCATATTATATTTAGTATTTTCTATCTTCTATTTTCTTTTCAATCGATCTCTAGCGGCATAACATTTATAAATCCATTACTAAAAGAAGATTCACAATTTTTCAACACATGTTAGTTAATTTGCTGTTAAACAATGTGTGCAACGCAGTGTATAATTGATAACGTAGAAAAATATGTTAAAGCGAGGATAAGAATGATATTAGTTACAAACGAAAATGAATATTTAATGACTGTAGACGTGCTTGCATTAAACGTATTTATTCAGTATGTTGTTTGAATATTCAATTTTTCAAAACCGCAACTAAATCTACAACGAGAACAACGAGAAAAATAAAACTATAATCTTTTGCCAATATAAATGTAAAATCGGATAAAACAGACTGAATAAAAAAAAAAGAAAACACGATAAAGGCATAAATTACAGTACTTAATATTAACCAACTGCTATAAACGTAAGGTAATAATAATCACCATTGATAAATAGTAATATATTAGGATGTTGTTGTTTTTTGTTTAATTTAAATTAAGAGGCACATTTATCGAGAAAATAAATTACAATACCAAAATGCAAACATCCACTAAGCATCGTCAGTTTTTTTTTCTCGTAAACCCTATGTAAAAATAACAACTGGTAAATAAATCAGTGAACCTAAATACGTGCACTTCATGACGTAAAATACAACCTATATTTTAATATATCTATCGCCTATTTGTCTCTACATATAATATATATATAATAGACTATAGCATAAAATATAAATACACTTACACATTATAACTCTGTCTACCTCATTAAGATTGACAATTTGATCGTATGTAAACAGATTAAGAAACTGAACATTAATAACATTATTCACTATATATATAATATAAATAATATAATGTTTATTTCAAGATAATGTTTTCGCGCTTGTATTTAGGTATTTTTAACGTTCCAACCTAACATTATATACTTCAGTATGGTGCCCAACTGGGAATTATTCATGATGACAAATAATTCAAGCGTGGAATATTAAATTTAAAACAAAAATAATTTGAATAAGGTGAAATGTGGTGATTTTTTATTAAAATGAACAACAAAAAAGAAGTTAAAATCACCAATTTTTAAAATGAAAAATCACAAGGCTTTCCGACTGTTAGATCATTATCAAGTGAATATTTAAAAATAAAAAATTAAAAAATATATTAATAATCTTAAATTAATATTTTTTCATTTTATATTTCTTTTTTTTTAAGTATTCACTTGATAATGGCCTAACACCCGGAAAGCTTTGTGATTTTTCATAACGAGAAAAAAATTTAGTGATTTTTTAACGTATTTTTTGTTTATTTTAAAACAAAAATAATTTGTAATATATTAATTTTTATTTGGTAAAAGTTGATATAATAATATAATGGGAAACAAGTTGCTATCTTAAATTGATTACGATTGTTGTAGATAAATTGTGAAAAATTTGTTGACATTAGTTTTTCAAAGTTCCGAAACAAAAACATTAATTAAATTTTTATATTATAATAGATAATTTAGGATCTTAACTGAAATTTTCTCGAATTATATGATGATGATAATATTTATAACAAAAGTTACTTTTTACCATTTTTTTTTGCCCAGTTTAAGTGGATTGTTCAGACTATAAACTTATATTATTAGCCTTAATAATATAATCTACGCGCATCCAAGAGGTAGAATTCGCAATAAGCTCTTAAAGTTGTATTGGCAGCATATTCCTTGTCGATAAAAGTTCAGACATAAAGCTTGTATTTTAGGCGGGACCAGATCTGATGTTCGATGCTATCTTCGATATTACATATCTCACAAACTCCAATTCTGATGATCCTCAATTAGGCAAGATGACTAGGTGAATCTTAGTCTAAACAGAGACAAAATCTTTATGGAGGAGATCCCCATGTTTAAATCAGGGCTCTTTTGGAATTGTCTTTTGAATAATGACATATTTTTTACCTCTTAACAAGTATTAACTGTCCCCATTGTAGTTTAACGCGCTTCTCAATAGCCGGAATTAGATCCGATCGAGTAATCGCATCCGCTATCTCATTTCTACGGACCTCAAAGTGGACATGGACCCAGTTAAACTTCACGTTAGTTCCACGCTTGTGAAGTTGCAAAACCCACTGTCGTATTAATAGTTCTAATATACTGATTGAAAATTCCGGGAATCTATATAGTTATAAAGGAACACTCGTGGTTTCTTATATAATCTAATAAAGGAAACAGCCTCGTATATGGCATACATTTCCATAAAACATGATGAGCTTTCATAACAACTGAGAGATGTTTTTACTATGGTAAAAAAAAGCTGCTGTATATCTCTTTTTAGAATGTTCAATAGAGCGATCGGTGTAATTAATTCCATAAGCATCGTACTCCTTCCTCAATACTGACTCGACAATGGAATTGTTAACGCCATTTTGGAGACTCTTCGATGTATTGAAAGAGCTAGTATCTACCTCTAATCTAAACTGTAATATTTGGACAGAAGTCTTATAGAAGGGATCTAAAGACTGCTGAATTTTTATCAAGCCAAAATTTATTATTGCGAGCTTTGTATACGAGTAAGTTGTTTTTTGATTATGTGAGGGTAACGTTACCTGGACTCTAAGGTAAAATTTGTCGGACATAAATATAAAACAACTTGCACAATGTTAATTAAATTCGGAATATTTTAGAAAAATACGTCTACAAGTATTTTCGATTTACGAGTTAAGAAAAATCATATATTTTTAAACATATGAGCGTATGCGTAATTAGCATGCTGAAAATATACACATATATTAAGTTTAAATTACGAGTGTACTTAAATCATAAAAATTACTAAAACTTCTTTTTTTAAACTAAAAGTAAATTACAAAACGTGCATTTTTCTGAATAATTATACTGATACCTGTTCTTGAAGTTTCTTCGGAAAAATGTCTTTCAAAGATTGAAGTGGAAAATCGGAATCAGTTTTTAAAATGTCATTCTTGTGATTTGTTATACTATCATGACTAGATACTTTTTTCTTTACATAAATATGATAAACGAAATAACCATAGTACAGACCGGTGTAAGTGACTACAGACAATATTTGCGCGACCGAAAACGCTATAATCGCCTTATCAGAATTATACCAAACCAATATAGCAAATGTAGCCGACCTTATTAATATTGAAACCATCTCCACAAATCCCTATAATAAATAATATCGTATAAATACTTTTAAAGCTAAATAAATTATCTTAATAAAATTTTAAAAATTACGTTCAATGAAACCAATTTGCCTTAATGATAAAATTTTATTATTTCTTAATTTATCAATGATAACTTCGCTTTCTGTTTCAAATTATCAAACCGTTAAATCGAATTTCTGATTACACATTATTTACGGATGTCTACAGAAATTGGACTATATTTATGTAGGTAAAAATACGTAACTTGTTTCTGATCTAACTTTAATGAACATTCATATTTTGTTGATTATTTGAAAAAACGAAACTGTCGTAGAACTGTCTATAAGATTTCGTTTCTAGATATAATTATCTATATTTATAAAACTGTCACAAAATAGGTTCGTAAAAATAAACCTAATGACTAAATGATTAAATTTTAAAAATACTTACACGAAACTTCACAAACAAAAATGCTTGTGTTATTAAGTATAACGGTTCGCTACACATGTCAATTACACAACTTATCCCGATAGCCCAAACACCGATCTGATAATCAGATACAATATGTGGGCTAGGGTGCGACAGGAAATTCATCCAAACGTATCCCAACGTTATACACAGTACACTACATATCGGAACACTGTAAAATGGCGTTATACAAGGTTTATAAGTAAAAAAACTTTCTAATATTGTAGATTACTAAAATAAAAAAATTTAATTAATTAATTTTTTATTTATAACTAATGTACAGAATTTATACATTTTTTAATATTATTTTTCCACAATTTTTAAAGTGTCTACATGTGAGAATAATATACTAAGAAATGATCACACACAAAAAAAACAAAAAAACAAAGAAAACTAACTCCGAATGATTTATACCCAAAAATCCGCATAAAGATACTTACGTTATCCATACTAAATTTATGACTTGTGGCCAGTTATGATCAGCAGTTTTTGTTAAACAGGCTTTACGAAATGCTTCTCTACTTAAAAATAATACTGTTGATTCGAACAATAATAAACGTACATACATAATTCCCACGACTTCTTCACTAACATACCGAATTACAAACGCATTTAGGACAAATGTAATACATCGAAATGAAACCTACGAATATAAATATATCTTATATTACCGGTACCTTTAAACCATACAAAACAAAAATATATAAGTTGTTTTATATTAGTTATTTTTTCATCATTCGAATTTTAAATACTTATAAAATGTACACGAAGCAATCCCCCATACCTGTAAAATTATATTCAAAACTGCATTTTGTAAACTGCTTTTTAAAAAATTTCGTTTCATAGTTGACATATCTTGCAATAGATATTATTAGTATGTGATAATTTGACTGGGATGAATTTAAAATTTACACCATATTTGCGACTGTTTGACAATGTAGGATGCGTACAATACAAAACTAACATTTTCAATTTTTCAATAAAACATCATTTAAACTCAACAAGAAACGCGGTTTAAAAGTTATCACATAGGCGTCGAAATTTTATCACTTGGGTCGTTCTATCGACATATTACATTTAACTCGAATTAAATTTATCGAAAAATTTCAATTTTAATAAATATTCTATTTAAAATAAGATCACCATTAAATGCTGTTATTCAATTATATTACGGGCTTAATTTTATTACATAACTTGAAGATATTTTATCCGATTTTGGGAATAAATTTAATTTGTATAAAAACATTTAATAACGTCGTAATAAAAAACAGTCGATTGGTCGACCTTTATTATATAGGTATAGATTTTATGAAATCGAGGCAGATTATATTACTTATGGTGTAAGATGGCTGAAGTCAAACTTTTGTTATTGTATTAGTCGTTAAATATAAGATATAAATGTTGAATTAAAATTTTAAAATGTTCATATTTATATCTTATAGTGTATATGTTTCCGAACTTAAACTGTTTATAAACAGTCCCTGGTTGATAACTAGATGTGCCTATTTATCTTGAGCACATTTTCATTCAATCTATGGTTCGCTACTGGAACTGACTAGATTTTCATTATTATCTATATTTTGTAAACATCGACCCAAGTCATTGAAGTTTACAAATCATTTTATCATAATTCAGCTAAAACTTTTGTTAATCATTAATAAATCTGTTTTCTGTAAATTTTGCACACTTGCACTCAGGTGCGCCGACTTGAAAAAAACTTTTTTTTGGTGGGCGGATGGGAAGAATAATAAAATTGTTTTCTTACATATAAAAATCTATATATAAAAAATGTTGATATATCGAGGCGTAGAGATTTTATGAATTATAAACAAAGAAAATAAAAACATAGTTGAATCACTATAAAAGTTTTATATTGCAAAGCTTTTCGACAGTTACGTTATTATCAAGCATACACAATAATTCTTACATATAAATTACATAAAATATGCATATAACGACAGTTTATATATTTTTATGTCTAACTTATGGCGCTGAAAGGGTTATAACTTATAACTTTTGAATAATAAATTTGTAGGGGCAAAGTCCTTAATTAATAACCGTTGACGGGCGTGGCTCCGGTATAATAACTTTGAGGGGGCGACGGCTTCCCTGCCCCCCCCAAAAGACCGCTCATATGCTTGCACTGCAATGGTGTAGTTTCCCACGTACTACTGGGTATAATTAATAAATGCACAATAGAATATACAAGTAACATATAGCGAAGAGTGCGTAACTTTCATTTACTTAGTCTAGACCTATAATTTTCATATAATTGTTATGAAATTTTTTAGACAACTAACTTTACTCATGTTTCACGAATCATATCGTATAATGCAGATAATAGTATCGACACGTAAATGTTGCACGGTTGCACTCCAGCAGAAATATGTAGAACAGCATAAAAATTGATGATGTAATAAAATAGTTAAAAATACGAATTATTTTATAGAGAACAAAATAAGTAAATTTTGATTATATATTTTTTGTAGAATATATTTTTTAAAAAGTGCTTTGAAATACCCAGTTACTAACTTACAATGGTTGGTTGCACGATCGATTCGATGCAACCTGAAGAAGGCACCCGAATGTCGTAATAAAGCGTTATAGGCATATTTTGCGCATAATGTTACTGTATTTACATAAGACTCTACATTGGCGGCAATCGTTTAGCAACCACTAAAGTACACACACTTAATGCAAAAGAATAGTTTTTTCTCGTTGCGTTGTTCATAGCATGTAAGTGCGCTTGGGTTTGCATGCTACCGACCAGCAAATGAACGAGTCTAAGCCTTATATTTCATCTCTTTCCAAGATTAGTTTTTCTTCGAATTTATATTTCTATCGGCGTTTATTTCTTTCACGCTATACATTTTCGCGTGTGAATTGTTTCATTGCCTGTCTTTAGTTTATGTTGTTCCTATTCCTAAGATTACTGATCTATGTTAATATACTATACGTAGAATTTTTCCTTAGTGATTTGTTATTTATACGGCAATTGATCAATTCATTTTCAGAGGATTGTTTTGGGTAAATTGTGAAAAAAGAAGAATACTTAACTATTATGAGTAGTTTCTCGAATTGTTTCGTTTTAATATTTTAATATTTTTTATATTTTTCTAGTTGTATAAATTTTGTACTTATTCATGCGAAAATAAATTTTTAATATATTTCAGTTTAATATTACAATTTTTTATCCCGAGATCGGTAATCTAACTTCATAATTTTTAGTTCTTCTAATTATGCTTTTAAAATTACACTTTGTTGACTTTGACATTATTAATGTTACACTTTGCGATGTGTGTATAATTTTGGGAGGGTTGTAATTGTAACCGCTAAATTTTTCAACCAGGAGCCGCTATTGGTAGATAACATTACTTTGGTATTGTTATTCTATTTGAAGTAGTATTTTCATCTGTGTGATTTCTTTTGAAGTTTTCACGACTGTTACATACGGGGATTTCACGAAAATAATTATCTGCTTCGCGTATAAATGAATCTACCTTCTTTTACATCACATGACTAATTTTTTAAATTACGTAATTTTTATTTGTGTTGCTGTTTCTTTTTCCAACAATTATTACTTCATATTATTACTGTGTATAGTGTTCAGCTAGTTAAATGTTCATTTTTGCTAGTCATTAATCAGCAGACATATTTATCGTTTTACTGTCACGATGTTTATATTTTTAAAACGGCTATCGTTTATCCTATCTTTTACCTATTTTCTAACAATGATAACATTAACGTTTAATATCGTATACGTAATTTTAGATATGCATTATTTTAACGACATCATAGAATTACCTTTTCTACAATCGGCATTTATTAATGAATACTATGAAGATTATAACTTTATTATAAATGTGACACTGCCTTCTTTCTCTCATTACCTTGCGATGCACGCTCTATTCTGAAATTCTGATGTTTATGCTACACAACAATGTAAACGCTTGCTTAGGATTGTTACAGAATTTAATTTAAAAACTATCAGTTTTTGTAAAATTAAGGTACACGAAATGATAAGATCATTTATACTATATTTAATTTCACAATTAGGCTACAATTGTATCAATTTTAGTAAACTTAAGGATTGCCACAAAAATTTCTATATTTGTGTGGATAATATGACCAAAATTAAACGTGGTTAATTGCTGATTGGTGTATACTGTTCATTAGTAAATACTCTTGTTTCACATAAATACGGTGTTGTATCAATATTTAGTTATTTTGTTATGGATGCGGTTCTTCTGCGTAATATATTTATAGTCTCGATTCTAAGGTCTTTACTAGCTTATGTAAACATTTGTTAAACTTTTATAGTCCTACAACAAATTATGTAGGATGCGAATAATAATTTTTAGATAACCGGTAATGCTACCATCGTCGTAACTACATTACTGTCAGTACTTTTAGTTAAGAAAATAAAAGAAGTAGAATATTAAAGGAATGTAACTGAGGAAACAAGGTATGATAAACGATGAATTTGCGCATGTAGGAGCACAGAGCTGATGATCAATAATTTCTGTATCACCCACACAGGTGTGGCATGTAAGTGGTATAGCGGATTTATTAGCGTTATAAGACGATGGAAGGGAAAATTAATAAAATCGGTTACTATTACGTAGTAATTTTTACGATCCAGATTCTAAAACACAGTTACCAATTCACCGCGAAACATAAAATAACTTTCAAACTGAGGCTGTCTAACACGCGAATGTGTATCGTATGCATGGGAATTCAAAAATAAGTTCCATATGTAATTTTTCTATATTTTTCAGTAAACATACATCTTTACTCAATAATTTGTTCTTTTTTTTTTTTTTTTTTTTTGGTTGAATTTTTATAAAAACTTAAACCATTTTAAGTTGATTTCAATAAAATATTAAATCAAACACACACCAATAAAAAAAGGCATAAAAAAACACAACAGTTTTATGTTAACGTTTATTTCAAAGTATCTTACAACCTTTTTCTTTTTATAAAAAAAGCAATATTTTAACTAATTTATTTACACATTAGTTCCAGATCACATGCTAAAAATGCACTTATTAACGCACACAAATCACAAAGTTCAAAACGCGAAACATATATATACATATATATATATATATATATGTATATAAAATAAATATATCTGTGTTAACGTTTTTGTAAATAAAATTTAAAAAATACTTGTACATCATCAAAAAAAGTACATATATATAATAATAATATATTATATCCTATGCAGCAAAGTCATTTTAAAATGAACGCTTGAGATCTTTACCATAATTATATTTTCACAACCTAGAATAAGTGTTACACAATAATTACATAATATGCACGTATATATATATATATATATATATATATATATATATATATATATATATATATAAAGATATAAAGAAAAAACATTGCAACAAAAATATTACTAAGTGTTAAAGACTTAAAACAAAATCTATAAAAATTCTTAAAAAATATTTTTACACCAAAAAATAGGTGGATGTGATGTATACACAGGAAAAAACATATCATAAACTCGATAACAAATCAATATCAATAAAATAATAATAACTGTACACCACTGGTCCAAATTTTAGCTATTTTATTTATTTACATACGTTCGATATATGTCAATTGTATAATACAATTAACGTCTTTGTAATTTATTTAATTTAATTTTTTGCTAATATTTTACAATGAACGAACTATTTAAAAGTTTAAGAGCATTATAAATACAATTTTTAAAATTTCGGATCTTCATAAAGGATTTTATAATTATCGCTGTTAAAAGCTTTCTCCTTTATTAGTATCGTTATCAATTAGTTATAATAGAAAATCGCAGAAATATATGAATTGGGATGTAATGTTTTTCAATATTGCGGATGTTGTATGAAATGGATACGGAGAGATAAATTCGGTGCAAATTAAAACATACGGATTCTACGTAAATTAGCGAACTCCCTGTATAACATCTGGTCTTATTATATGTAAAGAGAAAAAGAAAAAATGTCGACGGATGTGGATTTTTAAGCGAATTCTGGCTGGGTAACCAATGTAAAAGTTCAAAAAATGCTGGTCTAAAATGTTGAATTATGTAAAGTAATCATTATACGTTAGGATAAAAAAAAAAGAATATATTCCTTAATATAAGAAAGAAGTATTAAGTTTAGAAAAAAACGAAAAAAAAACAAACTAACATAAATAAAACAATTATCTGACTATTTTATTTCAAATAAATATACATTTATTTTATATTCGTGACATATATGTTTAATTTTTTCCATATTATGTAATCATCAACGATTATATTAAATTACAGAGGAATATGTCCTGAAAATAGAAAATACATACCTTAATTTATTATATTTATGAAATTGAATACATTATTAACTAAATTTTTTTTTTTTTTAATCATTTTTACATTGTCGATGGAAAACAATAGTTTACATGTATTAAACTACAGGCAAGAAAAATATAAACTCATAAAAAAAAATTCAGTTTGTACTTAAGCTTTGGTCCCACAATAATAATCATCATTAATATATATAATTCTGTTGTAATTCCTGCATAAGCACTTATTCACATGTACGGGTAATAATAATCAGTCACAAAATTGTAAATATCAGCTTAGAAATTCAAACTGAATCAATATTTATATAACAAAAAGACGTACGAAAGACAAATGACTGATAAACTTAATACATAACGAATATTAACTGTTATAATTAATTCAATTATACGCTGATAGAATATTACCAGAGTAATGTAACTGAATGTTTATAATTGGGAGATAATTTATACTCAATAACGTCCACGCGTTGATCGGATATAATTTTTTGGTTTTATTATATTACAATAAACGTTCATATGGAATTATGTTCATACACAGATAAATTACGACTTTAATTATATGATATTATGTGAAAAAAAAAAAATTAAAAATATGCATCTTAAAATTATAAATTATGCTTACAGCACCGCGTTATTATGCTAAAGTACAACAAAAATGCATTATAAAATTCTATTATATATATAATATATATATATATATACACAATTAACTCTTTCAATTTTTGAATTATTACGTATAAATATTATTTGATTTTATCATTTAAACTATATAAACAGCGATTGTTTTTTAAACATGTTATTTATTATATATGCACAATTTCTAACGCCTATCAATTATTTCATATCGGTACGTACAATGCACAGCAATGAAGTGTAATGTGCATGATCCATTTTCATAGAGCGTGCAATCTTCATTAAAATTATGCCAGATCATATAATTTAAAAAAATAAATTTATCATTTTTGATCGAATAAAAATATTATAAGTCAAGATTTATTATGCAAAATTTTTGTTCTAAAATAGAAATTCAAATGCATTCTTATACTTAAGTTTAAGATCATATCAACTAATTGAATATTTTTGACATTTGCATGATCTGCAACGTGTTATAAATTTTGTCAAAGGAACAATGAAGAAAACCAATTATAAACTCAAGTTAATATAAAATATACGGGTTTCTCGTTTGCAGATAACAGCAGAATGACTTTTTCAATAGATTAGATTACTTATAATCTATAAATATTCATTTTGATGTATCTTAGGTACAGAAATTTAAGATTAAATAAAAATTAACGATTCACAGTACTCAACTTACTATCATGGTCATTTTATTAATCGCTAAGCTGTTATGGTTTCACGTTAAATTAAATTTACGAAATATAAAACTTAACCTTTTATTCTGAAAATGAATCATAATAATTACTTCTTAAATTATTATTAAGTTCTTTTATGTTGTACTTCTCACAAAAATACTAGAAAAGTTAATTTACAATTATTTTATCATCGAGAATTTACATAATTAGTATTTTGGAAAAGAAATAAATCAATGTATATGTATACACCACATTTGGTTATACTTGAAAGAAAAAGAATATATTCTTTTTAAATACGTTAATAATATCCAGTCCAGAAATTTGAATAGTATTAATTAAAATTGTTCCATTTTTCCCTATACATTATAAATGAAGTTATAAAATATTACATCATAACATACATACATACATATATATATATATATACATATATATATATACATATATATATATATACACATGTATAACACAAACAAGTACATATCACTATATATATATATATATATGAGACATATATCACCAGTTTAATAAGGCACCAAATTAAATGTCTATTTAGTAAAAAAAAAAGTACTTGCTTTGTACCAAAAAATCTTTTTAATAAATTAAAAAAAAAATAAAAAACAACATAAAACAGTGTTTCCCAACTATCACTACTTTATGCTTCGATATGTTTATAGTCGCTTTATAATAAGTGACAACCATATCATATTTGGAAAAATGTTTACATAATTGAATATATTTACATAAAAACACATCCAATTATACTCCATACTAGTTTTGTACTTAGCGGTTAAGTTAACTATTAAGTAATAATTAAGTTAAAGATGATAATTATTTAGCCAAACGGCTAAGATTGTATCTTAGTAATAGCCTAAAGGGCTGTATTTAAAAAAAAAAAAATTATTGTTTAATCTTAATGGAGAACCATTACCATTAATAATGCTATGAACAATACAAAATGGAAATTACGTTACAATTTTTAGCAACGGTGTCAACTTATGAGAACAAAACTACTCAAAATGAAAAAAAAAAAAAGATGAAAATTAAACGTCAAAATAGAGAACGTAAAATTAGAAACGGCCACTCTCCTTATTTTGTAATACGTGCAAATTTTCACATACTTTTATGTGTCTAAAATAAAAAGTTGAGAAACACTGTAACAAAGATAAATATCACATTCGTCATATATGAGGGCTTGATAAAAAAAAATGTTATATATATATATATTTATTAAATAAATATGTAGTCGATCGAAAATTAATAGAAAACTGAATTTTAATAACTTCGATTCAAAATTTTACAAAAAAGTCAAAGTATGCTATTATCCGAATCAATATAATAACATTCTGTTCAAAAATAAAATAAACTACCATATAAAAAATATAAAGTTAATACTTCGACTTATTATTATCATTATGTTTACATGGTTTTATTATTTATGTATAATATTCGTGGTCAGGGGTTGTTGGTGCAGCACATTTCTTACACCACGTCTAACATGAAAAATGTAAACACAAAAAATTAACGATTTAGAAACAATAAGAAATTCAGTTCCGATAACCAAAGATAGAAAGTACATAATTACGTTTAGATATAATAATAATAATCCCTACATGGAGATTTTTTTTCAATAATTACATTATGATGTAAGTTAAAAAATATAATTGGTTCTTGTTTCCAACAATTTTACATATGTATGTTGGTTCTAAAATTATCGATGATGTATTGTGTGTTCATAACTGTAAACATTATCTGGTTGCAAATATTTTCCCTCATCCCTTGGCGTTTGTTGCATTAGAGTTATCTTTGTGATATTACCAACATTACCATTTAATTATTAACAGAAGTAATAATAATAGTGATAATCCTCGCGACAACGTTTAATACTAATAATGAAAGTAACGATAATGATTACAATAACTATAATAATATTCACAAAACGGCGCAACAGTAATTAAAATTGTAATAATGATAATAATAATGGCATTAGAGGCAGGGTTCCTATTTAATAGCCATTAATTCATTCCGGTTCTTATGCAGTTTTAATTGAATCAAGATCAAAATATGAACCTTTTAGCCACTTGCACATTATGGCGCGTTTTATTTTTCCAGAACCAGTTGAGACAGAATTAAAGCTACTTTTTCTTTTCAAACTAAATACTTTTATTTCGAATTGTGTATTATCTCGATTCAGCATCATTCCTGATGTATTTACAGAGATATCTTAACGTAAGACTTGTAACTTTTCCTAATTTTTTAATACTTTTCGATATCATTCTCTTCACAACTCCACACTTACTAACAGGCAATTACCGAACTATAATCATTTACTTTCTTTCACGTCAGGTCAATTACCTACTGGTAGCCGACCGTTCTCTTCACTAATTTCCAAACAAAGTATTTTCTCGTATCAAATTACAATCAACCAGAAAAATTTGCTGTTACTCAAATTTGATCAGAAGAACACGATACACATCTTACCACTAATATAATCAACATGTTTTCACTCACACAATCTCTTTATTTATTTCATGCCACGATAAAAATCAAACCTAACGAACCTAAGTTAATTTTTGCAGGACACAAATTCATATTTTTCTCTTTTGACTCGAATCGTTATATTACCGAATTCTTCTACCCTAGTAAACAAAATAAAGTTCCAACCATCCGTTCTAACTCAACGTCTCCTAAATCTATCCGAAAACAAATCTTATTATACTTCTATTCGCATTCATTACTTTCACAAAATAAATATCCGAATTTTACGCTGATGATTTCTTGAACTAAAATTACTTTAATTATGATTTATTCCACTTCACACGAACAAACGCCTATATATATATATAATGTATTAGTTATTTGTGCATACGTGTTCATGAATATGTAAATGGATTTTACTTCATTTCTTCGATTTACCTTCTTTCTTTATGCAACCCTTAATGTTACTTTACTAATGTATCATGAAATGTCTAAGTTAAACATCGACGTCTTTCTACAAAACACACGTTTCTGTACCGACCCCTAAAATTTTCACATATTCCTTCACTCTTATTTTTTTGATCTACGAATACACGAGACAGATGGTCACACTTCTTAAGAAACATATCTGAAATCGCCTACTTCCTGATCATTTTGATAATTATTCATATAAACTGCGCATTAATTTACGGGTACTTGAATTATTATTAATCGTATTACAACTAACATACTGTCCGTATATAGGGTGCGGCAGATATGTACCGAATTTCAAAAAATTACATAATGCACCCTAATTGAGTTAGAAAAGGTTTCTTAATGGATCAGCACGATGACTGAATGGTTGGTGAGCGAGCGTTGTGATAAAGTGTTTTTATTTCTCTCGAAGTAATATTCCAACGGTTAAAAACATTTTTTCGCCTAAAATATTGATATAGGGTGACCCAGAGAAGACGTTTTTTCCTCCTTTGAATAGCGTAGTTGGTTCATTTATCATGGCATCCTATAACGAGAAGTAAAGCGCGTTATTTTTGGCGTGAATCGATCACGACAATTCCGAAGAGAGTTTCCAAAAGAATTCAGAGTTACGCGATTTTTTGGTGGGGATGCTTTAAGAGCCGCGTTTACGAAACACGCCCGTGAGATCTGGAAGACTTAAAAAATCGGATTTCAGAAGAAACTTGAAAAATTCAGCGACCTCTGCTCGAAAAAGTCTTCGAAGATTTTGTAGACTGAATGAATGTATCGTTGTAAATGGCAGTCATCTGAACGATATTGTGTTCCACAAAAAGCTAACCTCCCGTTTTCCTATTTTTAAATAAAATTTCACTTCAAAATTTTGGTCGAATAGTTTTTGAATTCAAAAACAATCTTCTTTGGGTGACCTTATATTTACTAAAAAATTTTGAAAATTTTTAGAGAGATTAGTTCTGTGTGTTAAAAAAAGTCGCCAGTCCATTTTGAATTTCGCTAAACATCAAACGTCCCGAGTCATTCCGAAAGTATAACACAAATTTATCGGATAAAACGCTAAGGCGAATAATTCATCAGAACCTGAGCTACTATTTGTACACGTAACAGCTCTCTCAGACGCCGTATCATTCATAGAGACAATGTTGCGAATTCTTCTATCATAGTTGCTCATTGGTCAGTGTCCAATGAAAATCAAGATTTGCGTTACAAGAATGACACCCATTCGCGCTCGTTAACAGTTAAAATACGATTTAAAGTTTCGGGAATTTTTTAATACGTTCATCAACGAGGTTTAACGCTATTCAAGATTTATTTATTTATTTTTAATTTATACGTTCATTAAAAAAACGCATGTCAAAAAATAATAAATACGAAGTTAACTGCATCTACAGCAATAAGAATCCAAAATAATAAAGAAACTTACTCAGCAGCTGCCGGCCGAACAGGCGTACATCGTCACTTTGGTTAGGATTGCAGAATACTTCTAACTGCTTCATCTGTCACAGGATCACTGGTTTGAAAATTATGCATATTACTATCGACACGAACGTTCTCGTTCGTAGCCAGATCGCCTTTCTGCAAATTTAAAATGCTGTCGATAGCGCTTTGCACGTGAGCGTTAATCTCTTCATCGTCCGGACAATGTTTTTTAATATCCGGCATATTACTCGATAATATATCTTTATCATCATCGTCGTGTTCACGTTTAATTTTAACGCCGGTCGTACAATTATCAATATTTCGATTTTCGTTGTCATTTTCATCTTCGTCAGCAGAGTCAACTTGAGCTGTTGAAATCAGTATAATCGTGTTTAATACACACACACATACATATATTAACAAAAAAAAAAAAAAAAATTATTCCTCATATGGGGTAATTTCTCCTCATATGATATAATCAATTTATATTGTAAATGTAACCGTATCTATTTCCGAATAATGCGCATGAAATATGAATTTTTAAAATGAATGTATTGTTACGATTTTCCAAACATTACCACACATACACACATGTATATACATGTTATAGTAATTATTTATAAAGGAGCAATTGAATCTTTGTTCAATTATTCTTCGAGTATTTATGTTCACAAATTAAATTCAATTATGTTTAATAAAATTTTTAGCTAAACAAAGGCAGTTCCTGCTTAGTGTTGGCTCTTTATGTAGAAGTGTTTCAACCGTGGCTGCACCACTTATTACAGGGATCTTCTTGCCTACTAACTTAAGTATTTTTAAGTCAGCTTTGATCTCAGAGTTCGATATGTTTATTAATTTAATAAATTGATTACAATTAAAACTAACGTAAAAGATTCTTTTTATTCTCATTCTGGTTACGACTTGAAAAAATAATTTCAGAAATATGGCAAAACAAATGGATTAATAGTTTGCGCGGTAGAACAAATTTCGAGTTTTTTCGCAGTATCGAAAATATATTTAGAATTATAAATGATTTGGATGTAAATTTCTTACCTGTTCAAGTGTTTTCTGGACATAGAGTATTTTAAGCGTTTTTCCATAAGACCGTCCGTATTATAGTTCTCGACAGTGATAGGGTTGAACATTTTTTTTTCAATGTTCGCATATCGCTGATATACGCAAAATAAATACATTTTCGAGTTCGGTAGTAAATACTTTATATGTAATTAATAATTGTATAGGATTACATTTAGATAACGTTAAGTAATTTAACTGTTATGTTAATATTTCTATGCGTATGCGTTATAGATAAATAATTTTAAAGGTATTGCTGTCACTAGACTTTTGTATGACGGTTTATAAACAACAAATAAATAACAAACAAAACAACGGTATATTTGCATATACAATAATACAGATGTACCGGTAAAAATGTCATAGTAATATATTTATCATCGTTATTTTATATTTTAAAATATATAATGAACATTAACAGGAAAAAATACCGTTAAAACCTATGAAATCAGTATAAAAGCAATTTAATTATTATTTACAGGATACGATGATTACAACAGGTCCTTGCTGTCACATGGACTTACATCAGACATTCTTCGAAGAAAGAAATTGCGGTTGGAATAATCTACGAGCCGTCTTCAATTTTCTGATAAATGTTAATATTGAAAATTAGTTTAAACTGTTGAAATATATTATTCGAGTCTACAGCCCTTAAATTAATACTGTAGGAAACATATGAATAAGACGGCTCGTGGATCATTCCGACCGGGTAACTCCGATTCTAATACGGAACAAAATTTATAATATATAATTACGAAAATCAATTGATCAGAAGTTGATAATAGATTGTGTTTTAGACGTCTATGTTTATGCTTCGTATACATAGTTTTTAGTCGTCCGCAATTAATCTCCAATAGTGGCCTAATGTGTGGATTAGTGTGAGATGAAGACCGCGTGAAGAATTTGGCGGATTGGTTTAATATACAATCCTTAAGATAGGGTACTTCGTAATTTCATGCATGAATGAGATTCTTTCGCATTTTGACTTATTCAATATGCATCGGAGGCACCTGTTTTGTATAGTTTGGAATTATTATGAAATAGAAGACCATATTGGGCACGCGTAAGTTATTACCAGGCGTATTTATTTTATTATGAGAGTTCAGGAAGGATTTTCGATTAAAGATAGGGTAGATGGCGGAAATTGCCTTATTAGCTTTAATATTAATATGAGATAAATGCCCAGTAAAATTTAGGAAGCGATCGAGAAACACCAAGATAGCGTATTTCATTAATCCAATTAATAGGTTTATTCTCTATGAGAATTCTGTTAGGTGCTGTTGGATGCCTACGACTGAAAATGATTAGCTTTAGTTTTATTTGGATTAATACTAATTTGCCAGTTCTTAAAATAGCGTATCGTACGATTTCAAGTTTATTACTAATAGCACCGGGCCTTAATGAACTAAAGAATAATGCAGTATCGTCCGCAAATAAAGCGGAATTAGCTGCAGATAATTTAGGAAAGTTTTATATATATATATATATATATATATATATATATATATATATATATATAGTTTAAAATAAAAATTTGAGGCCAAAAATCTCTTTGAATACTTTTTAGCTTAAAGTATTTTGTATTAACTACAACTTCATACATAATTTGAATGATATAATTTGGAGTTTCTCTTCTAAATATTTGATTTTTTAGATTTCAGTATAACAGGAATATTAATTTACCGTAATTATTTTACAAGTGTACTGATTATTCAATTGTAATTTTTCGAATTTTAGTAAATTCCTCTCTATATTATCTTATGAGTTCTTTGACGCTTAAATTTTATGAAAATGTAATAGAAAGGATAAAGAACGTATTACCATTAAAATCAATAGCTGATTTATGACACATCGAGGAAAACTGGAAGTTTAAAGTTCAGGAAAATTTTTGAATGAAATCGATACCTTATTTTTAGATTTATTTTTGAAGAGCTCATTTCGTTCATTCTGAAAAATTGGCCCAAAACTATTTATCATTATTCTAACATAGAATAAACGTGATTCTTACAAGATATATGTAATGTATTTACCGTTACTAATGCTCACATTTCATCGTTTAATAGAATAATAATAATAGAAAATTATTATCGTTTTAATAATGAAAATCAAATTAAAATAGGCAAATTCTTTAAAATTCATTCTTTTATTCCAAAGTATAGTAGGTCATATATGTTTCACCATCTTCACTGGTGTAATAATGCATTGCATCATTATCATCTTTTAATATAACATTTTCATAATTTTTAGATAATATAAATCTTTTACATTTATTTGAAATCAGCAACCCATCCTAACTGTCAACAAAACGAGAGAATATTACAAACACACGCACACCAAGCATTTGTACCTGGGGAGGGTGGGCTCAAACACACCCTCCCCCCACAAAAAATTCGTAATAAAGACGAATAAACACAGCCGAATGTGAACAAAATTGACAGGCACGAAAAACAACGAAACAAGTAATAACAAAAAAAAAAAAAAAAATGCACTGGGTCAGATTCTAATGCTGAACCGCCCAACCTACAGCCACTTTTTTCTTTGTGTTGCACAGTCAGCTGGATTTTCAATGACATTAGCAGACAGCATGTAAGGAATATTTTCTAACAGTACTTTTTGAAATCTATGCTCGCTATTCAAGATGAAGTTTTATTGAGCTCTTTCAAATATTCTCTTCTGTTTCAACTATAATTTTAGCTGCGAAATTATTTGGAGCTTACAAGTTATCCGCCTTAAGCTCTCTGGGGGCTTAAAACAGGTAGCTCCCCGTGGGTGCGCCACTATATATATATATTAAACTAGTCAAACATCGAAAACTGAACTATTTTGGACATATAATGCGCCACTAGAAACGATATAATACATTATATATTCCTATACAAGGGAAGATGGCGGAGGAAGAGACCGCCGGGAAGGAGAAGAACCTGGATACAAAACTTAAGCAATGGTACAACGCAAATACAGTTGAACTGTCCCGGAATGCATCAGATAGACAAATATCACTGAATACACTTAAAATTTCAGTTATATTGTTTTTATTTTCCTTTTCATTATAGCTATTTATTTCTTTTTTCCTCTTATACATTTAGATGTGTAAGCGATTGAGTTATAGAACATTAATGATATTGATGTAAAACTGTTAATTTCATGACAGGATATATATATATTTTATTTTATTTATTTATTGTTTACAAACCGCGATACGAAAGTTTAGTCACAGCTGTGCACTTAAAATTATTTACCTATAACGTATACACATAGCAATATTAACGTAACGGTTATTTAAATCTGAATTTAATCTTATATGACCAGTAATTATATATGGGGGACTCGGAATGAGTCTCCACGCATGCTGCGGAATCAAGAGATATAAAATGAATAAATTCAAGAAATTTAAGCAGCTGGCGTCCCCTGGAAACATCACCAATTTTGACAAGAACGAACTTGATTCGAAAATTGATCGGTAGTAGATGGAGAGCTAAACCGCATGTATTACATCGGCCTTGTCCCTTTGTTACTCTGTAGGAGAGTATGCATGTCCAGTTTGGAGCCGTTCCGTACATGCGAAGAAAGTTAACGTTGCTTTAAATGAAGCATGCAGAGGAGTAACTGGCTATTTAAGATCAACGCCTCTATTCAAATTATATGAACTTGCTGGCATAGCACCACCATAAATTAGAAGACACGTGGCAGCGAAGAAGGAAAGATGGAAGACAGTTCATGATGAGCGCCATCCATTACACTGGGGAGTAGCCAAAAGCCGATTGAAATGCAGACGCAGCTTCCTTGGAACAGTGAACTAAAAAATACAGACCACGCAGAAAGACTCCAAATGTGGAAAGCTGACAACAACCAGGCAGCAGAATCACTTCCAGCAGGTTGTCACCTGAATTATTCATCCTAGAGAACACTAAATAGATTACGAAGTGGTACCGCGCGGACGAAATACAATCTATTTAAATGGGGTTTGGCAGAAGATGATCAATGTCAATGTGGTGAAAGGCAAGATGGGAACCATTTATTCAATTGTAAATTAATTGGAGCATTTGATCCATCAAAACTTTATAGTGATTTCGGAGAAAAAGTACTTATATATAAATTATTTACTACCGAACCCGAAAATGCAATTATTTTGCGTATATTAGAGATATGCGAACATTCGAAAAAGAAAATATTCAACCGCATCACTGTCAGAACTGCAAAACGCTTAAAATACTCTTCGAATACTTGACCGAATAAGAAATTTATATCCAAATCGTCTATAATCCTAAATCTATTTTCAATATTGCGAAAGAAAAAACTTAAAAATTGCTCTACCGTGCAAAAATATTAGTCTCTATCTGTTCTGCCATATTTATAAAATTATTACATTCATTTTCTTCGTAAAGGAATTCTTACAATTAAATAAATTATAATTTAATTGGTAACCAAAAATGAAAATAAAAAGAATAATTTACGTTATTAATAAAAATATTGCTGACATCAAAGCTCGACTTGAAAATACTTAAGTCAGTAGGCAATATCCCTGTAATAAGTGTTGCAGATTATAAAACAGTTCTATATAAAGAGCCAACACTAAGCAGGAACTTCCTAATTTTATTAAATATAATTTAATTTAATTTTGGAAGATAAATACTTGAGCAATAATTAAGATTCAATTGCTCCTTTATAAATAATTACACATCCTTTCATGATAGGATATAAAGCATTTAACAATATAAAGCTTCAAAATGATAGTGTGTAATACTGTCTAATATATCAGTGACTCTTATATGTTCAGGACAAATATGTTTTTTTTTTTTTGTTTTGTTCATATTAAGCTCGCCGATTGGTTGTCCCAGGTTATTGCGTGAATTAATGTTTTTACAGACGGTACATCAGAAATTTGGATTAAAGATATAATCGAGATAATGCAAATGCAAGTGATAAAATAAAATTTTTATTTTGCATAGAAACGAAATGTAGAACGTACGCACGGTTATATGGATCGAGAATAAATGTGTTCGAGAACCAAAACATTGATAAAACTAAATGCACATACGCAAAAAATAATTTAAATTTATTTCGGTGGAAACCTAGCAAAATTATCAAGCACCAAGAAACTCAGATTTAATACATATATTTCATATAACTTACATTAAGCGTATGTTAATAATTTGGAAATTATGCCGACAAAGTTATGAAAAAAATAAAAATAAACAATTGTTTATAAAATAATGTGACGAGAACTTGGTTTCGGTAAGAAAATGCATTTTGAAAATGTTTTAACGAGATTTATACAGAGTTAGAAGTAACCTTATTAAAACTAAAAATAATCATAATATTTAATGTTCGAATAAGTTTTTTTTTTTTTTTTTAATGATAATAATAAAATAAACAACAAAGATTTTATAATTATTTGCGTTTACTTACTGGCGATGGAACACATAACTGGATTGGATGATGGGGAGAGTTCGTTTTTCATTTTTTCAAAAGCAGCTATTTCACCACTAATGTACAATCTTTCCATAAAAATTTTCTCACATGTTCCAACTTGTTTCTACGTTACAAACAAAAAATTTAATATTAATTGTAAATGAAACGTACGCTATGCTACTTTTCCAGATATCGCATATAGATTAAAATTATTAAAATTTGATATAAACTTGTACAGTGCACAGGTGTTGACTGGTCATGACAGGTTTGAGTCCTATCTTTACAGGTTTAGGCGTGCTGATGGTTCGATCTGCGCCTATTAGACGAAGTTGATGATGTTAATCATACATTATTTGCGTGTCCCACTTTCGCTGTCCTGTGTCGTCAATTTGGTATTAACAACACAGAAATTTTTCCATCAGACAAAAGAGTTGAAAATTTCCTTATATACGCTGAACAGGTTATGCGAATTAAGTTCAAAAATTTTATCTATTAATTGACGCTTAAGTCAATAGTGATGCCGGGACCGGTGCAGTTTTGTTATAGCGGTCAACTGTTCATCATCTACTTTATATTATTATAATTAATTGTTACAATTTTTAAATTAAGTTCTTGATTCTTAGTTAGTTTGTAAATATTATGTAAGAATTTGATTTCTGTTATTGTAGTTCATTTTTACAAGTTTGATTTATTTATCTTCTAATTGAGTTTGTATTTAAGTTCTGGTATACGTTTTTACCATTTTCTTTTTTCTTTTTTACGTTGATTTCATTTTTTTAATCTTTATTTATAATGTTTATTTAATTGAGTTTAAGTTATAAGCATAAACTCTACGAATTTATATTAGATGGAACAAGGGACTATGTTATGTCATCCCTTCTTCCATCGCTATAAGTTAATTAAAGTGTGGAATTCTATGTCTTCGTGCTGCGAGCTCCATCATTATATTAATAATCCCATTTGGTTTGTAGGGGAGGGGGTTTTTAGTGGTTAAAAATCCCACACACTGATTTTGTTATTAGAATTTGGGAAGATCATCGCATTACCGAAATAAACGAAAAAGAATTTAATTCAAGCGTTTGTTTTTCATATATCAACGTACGATGCAGAGTCTTAGACTGTAAATAAGGCGTATCAAAAATTTAGAGATGCTTTTGAAATTATATGATCCGTATAATGGTTACAAATTCTGCTAGCAAAACGAAGTAATGCATCGATTCAGAGTTAAATATCAAGGATAATGAACGGTAATAATATACAGGAACATGTCAAATCTGACGGGATGGGGAAGTTAATTATTCAGAAAAAAAATGAATGAAAGGCGGCACAGGTATATCGATGAAATAGAAATATGAAGATAGTAATCAGAATGGAGTAAAATTATGTTCTGGTAAAAGGTCATGACGTTTGGATACGAACAGACGATTATAATGATGATTATGATATTGCAATTCAACTTAAATCGGATAAATGTTGTATATATAAATATATATCTACATTGACAGAAAGGTTAAATAATTTTCACAAAAAACAAAGAACGTAATTAAAATGATATTTGAAATAAAACCAAGTGATTTATGCGAAGAATCTGCAATTTGTCAACATATTGGATGTTGAGGACCTTAGAAAAAACCTTATTCACTTTTTTTTTTAAACGTTGTATCAACAATTATACGCCACAACCCCAGTGAGATAAGTTAGTTTGAGCGTGAAATTAAAAAAAAGTACAAGTCTATTGTATTCAAGTGATCGACAAGGCATCACAACATCATTTCCGTTTCTTGAATCGCTTGGAAGGGTTGTCCGGTAGACTAAGAGTATACTTTCAATTGGTATTTGGATTTAAGGTGAACTGTAGTTTATCGAAAAATTTTTGATACTTCTGTACATACACATCGTGGAAATACGGTATTTGTAAATCGGAATGAAGCGTCAGGTTTGAGACGCATTTTAAAGCGGATGTAATAGTACGTAATATCTTCGACTGTTGTTGAATCCGTAGATTACTTTTACTTGTGCTTCCGTATAATTCTATACCGTAATTGAGAGATAGTTTCGTTTGGATTTTAAGTTTAATGGCGATTTTGCAGACAATAATGGATACAGCAGTCTAGTACGCACTATTATATTTTTCCTAGTTCGAGCTATATGAAAACGCCACGTCAGCCGTCTATCCACGTACATGCCAAGGTATTTGACCGAGTCCGTCTGCGGTATTATAGTATCGTGCAATTTTAATCTAGGAAATTTGTTTTGTAGTAAACGTAATGTGTTGGCTTTTTATCGGATTGAATGTTATACACCAGTTTTGTGTCCATTTTACTATTCTATCTATATGATTCCGTACCGCTAAGCTAGCATAATGCGGATTACTATTAGCAGCAATGATGGATATGTCATCGGCAAATGTCCAAGATTGTTTGATTCGATGTGTGTATATCGGCAGTCTAGATCGAGTATAGTAATGGTTCAGCTATACTACCCTGAGGTACAGATCAGAAAGTGCGCCGTTTACCCTTACTACAAACGATCCACCAGACAAGCATGATCTAAAGAGCTCATGTGGTTTTTAATGAAGAAACTGACGTAGTTTAAAGAGCAAACCCAAGTGCCAAACTCTGTTGAACGCCTAGGACACATCTAAGAAGGCTGCAGAATATATATATTTTTTTTGAATGCTGATGATATCCTATCTACTAGTCTATGACACTATTGCACCGTTGAGTGCGCTGGGCGGAAACTGAATTGATGATTTGGTATTAAATTAATTTTTTTAATTAATGGTTCCAAACGATATATGAATTTTTCTAGAATTTTTGATAGTGAAGTTAGAAGACTAATCGGTCGATATAAAGATGTGTCAGCGTGCTGATTTTCTGACTTATGTATGTATCATGATGATGACAGATTTTTCAAATTCTTTTAATAGTGTCCGAGTTTTAGTACACTTTTAAAGATATAGCACATGAATAAAGCTGTTTATGCATTGCAGTGCTTATTTCGGTGTGACGTGTTTTATGATACTTTGAAATTCTAATGGTTTGTGTAAAGTATCTTTCACAAATCTTGAATGGTCTATGTTTGCGTCAGGATTCGGTTTGAACGTGTTGTTAAGATATTCTTTCTGCTTATCAGTTTTTGCCCAACAGCAACTTTTCCGTTTTAACCCACAAGAATTTGCTGTGCAGTTGATAATCAATAATTAAAATTAAATGATTTAATACGTACGGCAATGGTTGGGTGTTACTAGTTTTTTGTTTTTGAAAAAGTATTGTAAATGAACTAATAAATTATTAAAATTAACTGCTTAGTTAAACGATAAACTATTCTGAGAATTTAAAAAAGTTGGTGTACACATGAGTGCGCTGATTTCATATAAAAGCATGCAATAAGATTAAATGAACTTAATAACTTAATTTGCACTAAAAGTAACCATATTGGCATAAAATTTCAGAAATATATCACAATTCACGTTACGCAAATATTTTGATATTCTTACCTCAACTATTGCATTTTTTCAGTTAATTTACATTTTAAATGTTCGATTAAACGATTATTAAATGATAGTGTAGACAAAAAAAAATAAATAATAAGACGCAAATAACATATAAGCAAAATATTGAAACAAATAACAAGCATTATTGATTGTCTGGGATATATTTTATTTTCAATAAAACCACATTTTCAGACATAAAGGGTAAATGCGAATATGTAAAAATAAAGCACATACCATACTGTCCTTAAAAAGGAGTCCCCTGAATTTATTCAACATCTGCGAATATTTGTCTAATAAATGCTTGGCTGTTGATTCAAAAATTTCATCCGCCTTTTCTAAATCCTTTTCACTAAATACAGGTTCATTGTAAACATGGTATCTTAGCAAACGTGTACATGCATCATCCACGGAACTAAATGAAGTCTTTATATCTGGTTCTGAACCCCACTTTTGATCTGTTTCATATTGACGCCTGATACTGTTAATTACGCGGAAAAAACAAACAAGAGTAGAAATTATTCGTTAACGTAAATTATAACAAGGCGTATGAAATTAGTTTTAATGAATAATACAAATTAGTTGTGATAAATTAAAAATTTCAATTAGGTTACAAAGAAAAAGAAAGAAAATGATTTCACTTAGAATAAAATTCCACACTGCCATTTAGAATTCCCTTCTAAAATAAAAACCTGTTGACTGTATGTAAATTATTCAAATAAAGGTAGTATATGTTGTATGCCAATAGTTTAAGCGAACAACTTTATTTATGTACATAAAAATATTCTAAATTATGTCTCATGTACAGATATATAAAAAAAGAATCAACTTCACCATATGAATATTAACTACTATATTATAAACATACGCATATTTAAATTAACAAAATTCAATAACTTTTGCTACAGTTGATATAACATAAATACAAATATTAAAATCCAAATTAAACATATAATAATAAAATTATACATCTAAATAGAAAAAATTCACATATGTAAATGTCACCATTCATTTTCAAGAGTAGCAATACTTTATATTGTTTATCATAGATAACGACATAATGACATAATTCTTAAACTTGAGCTGCTATTTTAATTATTTAATAAAATAAAAACTAAGAAACATCACTAAACAATAATATCAAATGAATGTTTAAATTTATTATTGTTAAAAATTCATATATACATAAAAGTGTCCAAGAGAAATATAAACTTTTATCATATGTAATAAGCAATAGAATATTCGACACCAATAAGAGCATTGTGGATCATGAAATATTGTAATAAAATTTATCAGTTATATGTATATTTAAACTAATGAAATTTAATAGTCATCGATTAAACAAATATAATACTAGTAATTACTAAAATATGTTTTACACATCTAAATAGAAAAAATCTCATAATATATAAATATCATCAATACCCATAATATCGGACAAATAAAAACTAAAAATAAAATTTTTAAGTGAAAGTACTACAATGATTAAGAACTATCACAGTAACGATACCTCATAAAAAATAATACATAAAATTGTCGGGGAGTATAAAACTGAGTACAATATTAACCATCAAGGACAATTATATATTGTAAGAGTATTTACCAATGTATGTATACATAAACTAATAAAATTCAGTAACTCACTTGAGATTGACTTTTCAAAACAAAAATGTAAATATTAATATTCAATTATATAAATTACAGTCATATAAAATGAAGGTTACATATCTAAATAGACAAAATCCTAGTGATATCAACTTCGTCATATATATTCAAGAGTATCAAATACTCTACATTAATCACCAACGATAACTGAACAGAAACATAATATGACAAAAAGGGAATACAATCTTAAAATGGTACATTGATTATTTAAAAAATATATATATTTATTGACGCAAAATATCATCATTTTGAAAATAAAATATAAATAGTCCTAATATTCTTGCGTGGAAGGCAATTGTAAACCACCACGCACAACACTATATGCGCGCTAGTAATAAGTACATTCAAAAACACGCGGCGATTTATTCTGTCGTGACAACAAAGCGTAAGTTCTCCCGGGTGTATGTATGTGTGTTTAACAGCGCTAGCACCATATTATAATTGCTTTGTACGCTACTAGCACTATACAACAAAATATGTATAGGTAAGTAATCGCCTGCCTCCGATACGAAGACGGCACTTCATGATGTTAAATAATAAATAAAAATTGTCACAAAATTAAATTAATATGGATTAAAAAATTCATATATACATAAAATTGTCTCAGAGGAGTAGAAAATTTATCATATGTTATCAATAGTAGCAAATACTATAATATTAAACATCATTGACAATTTTATATTGTAAGAATAATATATGTAGATTTATATTAACAATCAATTTTGTTGGCATATATATAAATAGAAAAATCCTCAGAGATGTTATCTTCATCATACATATTCAAGAGTAGCAAATACTATATATCAATCATCATGGATAACTGAACGGAAATATGATACTTAAAAAAATAGTTTTAATAATACTGAAAAATCATAACAAAATTAAAAGTAATGTTGATTGAAAATTAAAAAATTATGTATAGATAAAATTGTCTCATAGGAGTAGAAATTTTATTACATGTTACCAATAATAGCAAATACTATATTATTACATTTAGGAATATCTACTAATATATGTATATATATATTAACAATATACAATCAATTCAGTTGTCATTGATAATAAAATATAAATAATATATAAATAGAAAAAAATCAGAGATGTAACCTTCATCATATATATATTCAAGAGTAGCAAATACTCTATATAAATCATCATGGATAACTTTTTTTTTTTTTTTTTTAAACAGCCCGTAGGATTATAACTATGATACAATCTTAGCTGGTTAGCTAAATAATTATCTATGTTTATGACATGGTTACTTAATAACTAACTACTAACTATTAAGTACGAACGGGTGTGGAGTACGTAACCCATTGGCTACGCATCCATTATCCGCATAACGGTATTTATATATTTACGTAACTAAATCTAGAGGTTGACGACGCCGAAGTCGCCGAGTTTCATGTTTGGTGTCGAGCAGTTGTCTTGCTTCCACGTTAACATGACTGTGCGAAAGGAAATATAATACTTAAAAAAATAGTTTTAATAATACTGAAAAATTGTAACAGAATTAAAAGTAATGTTGATTGAAAATTAAAAAATTATGTATAGATAAAATTGTCTCATAGGAGTAGAAATTTTATTACATGTTACCAATAATAGTAAATACTATATTATTACATTTAGGAATATCTACTAATATATGTACATATATATTAACAATATACAATCAATTCAGTTGTCATTGATAATAAAATATAAATAATATATAAATAGAAAAAAATCAGAGATGTAACCTTCATCATATATATATTCAAGAGTAGCAAATACTCTATATAAATCATCATGGATAACTGAAAGGAAATATAATACTTAAAAAAATAGTTTTAATAATACTGAAAAATCGTAATAGAATTAAAAGTAATGTTGATTGAAAATTAAAAAATTATGTATAGATAAAATTGTCTCATAGGAGTAGAAATTTTATTATATGTTATCAACAGTAGCAAATACAGTATTATTATATTTTCAGAATATCTACCAATATATGTACATTTATATTAACAATACTCAATCATTCGGTTGTCATTGATTATAAAATATAAATAATATATAAAAAAAAAAAAAACTTCAGAGATGTGACCTTCATCATATATATTCAAGAGTAGCAAATACTCAATATCAATCATCATGAATAACTGAACAGAAATATAATGCTTAAAAAAATAGTTTTAATAATACTGAAAAATTGCAAAAAAATTAAAATGAATGTTGATTGAAAATTATAAATGACATATAGATAAAATTGTCTCAGAGGAACAGAAAATTTTTCATATGTTATCAATAGTAGCAAATACTATAATATTAACAGTCATCGACAATTTTATATTTTAAGAATATCTACCAATATATTTACATTTATATTAACGATATCCAAACAATTCGGTTGTCATTGATAATGAAGTATAAATAACATGCAAATAAAAGAAATCTCAGAAATATAATCTTCATCATACAGATTCAAGAGTAGCAAATACTCAATATCAATCATCATGGATAATTGAACATAAATATAATACTTAAAAAAATAGTTTGAATAATACTGATAAATTGTAACAAGATTAAAATTAATGTTGATTAAAAATTAAAAAAATTATATATAGATAAAATTGTTCCCGAGGAGCACAAAATTTATCATGTTATCAATGGAAGTAAATACTATAATATTAATCATCATACACAATTTTATATTTTAAGAATATCTACGAATATATGTTCATTTATATTAACAATACTCAATGAATTCGGTTGTTATTGATAATAAAATATAAACAACATGTCTCAGAAATATAAACTTCATCATACAGATTCAAGAGTAGCAAATACTCTATATCAATCATCATTAATAACTGAACAGAAATATACTTAAAAATATATTTTTAATAATACTGAAAAATTTGTAACAAAATTAAAATTAATGTTGGTTAAAAATTAAAAAATGATATATAGATAAAATTATCTCAGAGGAGCAGAAAGTTTATCATATGTTATCAATAGTAGCAAATACTATAATATTAAACATCATTGACAATTTTATAGTTTAAGAATATCTACCAATATATTATATTTATATTAACAATGTTCAATCAATTTAGTTGTGATTGATAATAAAATATAAATAACATGCAAATAGAAGAAATCTCAGAAATATAAACTTCATCATACAGATTCAAGAGTAGCAAATACTTTCCATCGATCACCGTAGATAACAAACAACAAAAGGAAATCTTAAATGCGATATATATTAATTTTTCTTATACCATTAAAACAAAAAAATATAACTAAATAATAAAATTTGGGAAATGTTTGTAATTTTCATTAATAAAATATTTATTCGTATACAAAATTGTTTAAAATAATTTTTGTAAACCTTTAAAAATTACTTACATTTTAAGCAAACCACTTTGAAATAATAAACTATCATATTACAATATTTTCATTCAGCATTAATTATTTATTAAGGTATTTATTGTTTTCTGAAATTCAATAAATAATTCAACCTGAATACAAAACAAAAATAATTTTATTACGCAACTTACAGATTGGCACGTTCTTCTAATGTTAGTGTCGGTGGAGGGGTAGGAACTTTTGGAGGTGATGGAATTCGTTCGGGTGTAGGTGGTGAGTGTAATAAAGGTGGTGTAGATGGAGTAGATAACTGTTGTGGTAATGGCGATGGTACATTTGGAATTGGCTGGGGATCTGGTAATGAAATTTTTGGTTCCGAGGCCAATGGTATTTGCTGTAATGGAGAAAGCGGCTCATCCAAACAAGTTTGTGTTCCAACCTTAATAAAAAATAAAAATAAAGTAAGTCTACATAATGAATAGTTATTTTTAGATTATCTTAAATATGAGATGCTTCCAATTAAACACAATCTCAAATATGAGATGTTACCACGCAAACACATATTTAAATTGACACAGCTGCACGATAAATGTCCACGTTGTAATTGAGATTTGAGATGGAAACAATTTTGTTACACTAAATCACGAGTTTCTTAAATTATGTGGATAAATTAATATAATTAAATATTTTTCAACTACGTGGACATCAAAGGCATTACGAATATGTACAGTTGTACAGGTCTACACGTAGACATATTTTTTTTATTTTAAACCGATTTATCTAAGGAGAATATTTGAAAACAATAACCTTAGTGCCCTTTTTCAATAATTAAGGAATATTATTTACAATCATAATAAATAAACCAACATGTCTCAACAGTTTTCCTCTAAAACACAATTTAAATAGTAATGTTGTTTCGTGGCGACTTGTAATGGTAAAGTAATGCGTAGTTAAAATAAAAATACAGTTAAAACTTCCACTTTCATACATACTATATATATATAAAATTATTTTTAGTTATGTATTCTATAAATGAATAAATAAAAAGTAGCTACGTTTAAATGAAATCGTAAAATTATATTATTTTTAAACCGTCTATAAAAGAAGAAACAACGTTTTTATGTTGTAATTAACGTACGACTTTTAGGTACGTTGTGACTTAATTAATTTGTTTGTTAAATAGATTGGTTATGAAATATTAAGAGTATGCATATAAATTATAAAAGTTACCAAATAGCATTAGCTAGGTGTAAATTAACGATAGCAATAAAAAAATAAATATTTGAAATAACTAATAAAAATCGATGATCAAAGAGGTGACTTAAGGACGTGAAATTAGGCAAGAAACCTGGCAAAAGTTTTGGAGAACGATACGGAATAAAATATTTGTCTAATACGGTCTGTATTCGCTGCATAATTTTGTGCTGTATCTGTTTTGAAACATATAGTAACTTAAATAAAGTTACTTCTATATACGTTAAATGTACGACTATTATAATTGTTCTGTCTAGATTAATTTTTTTGTAGCTGATTTCATTTAAAAAAAAAAAAAAAAAAAAATTAAAACAAGTTTTTTATGAAATAGGAATTACTAGAAAATAAGAAAATAAAATCGGAATACATTCTGTCAAACAAAATATTGCTCTTTAGTAGGAATACACGTTAATGAAAACAATGCATATTACAATGCAACCAGATCATATCATGAGTTATCAATTATTATGTACAACTAAGATGAGATATTTATGAAATGTTACATTACCTGCACGTGCAACGGAGATGTTGATTTATTACAAGTTGGAGGTGTAGAGGGCGGATGCGGGCTGATATTATTTGGCGGAGGAACTAATCTAACCGGTGTAGATACCTGAAAGTTATACAAATAATAAAACGATAAAATGAAAAATATTCGATTAAATAATATTTATTTTTAATAATGATAGTATTTTTAAGTATCACTTACGAAAGTAAGACTGTTCGAATTTTGCCCCGGTACGGTGGGAATTATTTTTCCAGAAAGCAAAATTTTCTGCTGCTCATTGAACAATCGTTGGATAGCCATTTGCTCCGCAGCAGTACGTACTTTTTTAGAACTAAGTACAGATATCTGAGTTTGAATGGTCTTCAAGTGCTGAAATTATTAGAATAGAAAGTTCTATACGTTTATGTGTATATCAAGTTTTATTAATTAACAAAAAAAAAATCCTTCAATGTAATATTTGTGTTCATGTCAAAAAAATATTTTGGAGGGTATTTTCGTAAATATTAAGAATAAAACGATTCAAAATTAACGTAAAGTAAAAAATTTTCATGTTTATTTTGTAAAAGTGAGAAGTATGATATAAATCTTAACCGAAAAATTAAAATTTAAACAAAATAGTTAAAACGTTCGAAAAATATATATATTTTTATTCATCGTAACGCACATTAGCACGATAATTTAATTTTCATAATTCAGTTTAAACTATTTAAAACTGCGTCTAACTATAAACGAACGATTTTAATTCGATAAATGTAATATGCGATTCGCGGTTTAATGTATAATTTTTCGCATAACGTGAGGTAATTAAACAAAAATAGATTTTAAAGGAATCTAAAGTTGAGAGACAACCAAGTTTTTTTTTTGTTGTATATAATGCATCAACAGTCTATAGACGTTATAAACAATATTAAGTACGCAGATACTTATAAGAAATTCTAGAAAAAATATTTGTATTATTCGACACATAAAAACATGTAGTTGGGATAATTATGAAGACTTTAAAAATTGTATCTGATACTACCACGTAGTCAGATTTTAAAAAAGTTTCTGTTATTATTCACGCGCATGTCAGGGGTTAGTAACGAATAAGGTTAATTTTTTTCTTTTTAAATAACTAGGGGCTACTGATTAAGTAAAATATCTTATCTAACGGACTACGCAAGTGGGAAGTCTGTATACTTAAAAAAATATATTATACAGTATACGCTGTAACAGTATATGCATGCGATTATATACATATACATATACATATATATATATATATATATATATATATATATAAAATGCTTGGTAACCGGACGTGCCTATCAATATTATTTATATATATATATAAATGTTGAATATATTGGAGAGTAGTGATTTTATTAATTAATAATAAACCGAACAAAATATAACACAATCATTAAAAGTTTTTTAATCGCCAAGCTTTTCGACAGTTACGTCATTTTCAAGCACGCACCAAAATTATTACATCTTAAAAAATGACGTAACTGTCGAAAAGCTGCGCGATTAAAAAACTTTTAATGATTGTGTTATATTTTTTTCGGTTTATTATTATTATTATTATTATATATATATACATATGTCGCTAATAAATTTTACAAATTTTTATATACTTTCCTATCCAATGAACCATTTTGTTGTAGATTTTTCATGGGATAAAACTACCACCTTAAAAATGACGTCATATAAGTTGTGCCGTTGTAATAGACAAAATCGAAGTGCCCCATATATTTTTATTATAGAATTTTTTATTGGATGGAAGCTAAATAGCGAAAATGACATCATACCCGTGAGATTGTTCCACTCTATATACAAATATATCTTACGTTTTTAATCAAATTCGAAAATTACTACTCACTTCATGCATATGTATGTACAAATTTTTGGATGTTTTGCTACAACCGCAATTCCTCCACATTAGGCTAAAGTTTTTGACATGTACATTTTGCCACCTTTTCTCACGTACAATACAATTGCAATAATATATACATGTTACACGCGCGGTTACTGCACGTGCGCAAAAGTATATATATATAATATCCGCAGTAAACTAAAGTATATATATATATATATATACATAATGTATATATACACCATTAGAACATCGCGGCTAGTCCTAAAACCAATTGAGGGACGTATTGAAAATCCAAAACTCAACTTCTAACCGGCGATATCTCCTTAACGATTAACTCTCATAGGATAAACGTTACAAACAAAATGATAGATCTCCACGTCAGTTTTCAATCGATCGTAATGAAAAACGATTTTCTATTTCACACTCGTCATTTTAATATCTATCAAATCGGTTAAACAGAAATTTTTCAAAAATCGAAATTCAAAAAGGTCACCACCCAAATCCCGCCAATAATTTTTCGAATTACTTTTATATTTATTATTCAGAGTAACAATATATTTTATTATACCTTAGAAATTTTTCGTTTAATAAACCATTGGAAATTAAACGCGTATTTTCATTAGTAAATTACTATATGTAAAAAAACGATTGTTTTTTGATTACATATATCCCCCCTTTGTATAAATCAAGTGGTTTTTTGAAATGATAAAAACTGCTATTTAAATTGAAATTTATATTATCGGATTTTGCGTATTTCATTGTGAGCACTTACTTGCTGTTTTTGCGAAGTTAATTGTATAGTTTGTACCCGCTGAACAACTCCAGAATTGGCACCATCTCCGGATGATAAAGCAGCCAAACACGCGGAACTATCTCTGTCTTTTTCATCTTGTTGAAATACCATCGGTTTTACGACAGCTTTTTTCGGTTTTTTAATTTTGGACGAATTCATTTTTGGTGAAACGTTACCGGCCGATTTATTGATCGATATATTTGGATGTGATTGGATTATACTGTCCACGAAGGAAGTAGACGAAGAGCTTTGAAAATGATGATGATTATTCGTTGTTGCTGATGAAAGACATGTTACTGATTCAGATCTAGATACTGGTGAAAATGAAGGTGCGGGAGTTATAGTATTCGACGGATTATGATTATTGTTGCCGCTATTATTATAATTTGGTATAAATTTGTCAGATATAACTTCATTTTCACCGTGATTTATTTCTGCATCTCCATTACAACCATTAACATTGATTATATTGGTCGGGTTTTCTTGTTGACTATGATAGGAGAGAACGCTGATTGACGATGGTGATGACGACTTGGATGTCTGGCATTGTGGAATAACTTTAGCCACAGCTCCATTTTTATCGAAAGATTGATTATTTTGCAGCATTTGTTGTTGTTGTATAGCAACAGGACTAGACTGCGTAACTATGGTTAAATTCGGCCGGTTACCGAAGCAGGGATAAGTATTGTGAGATGATCCGTAAATCGTCGATTGAGAAGAATGATTATTCGGACTTTTGATTGACGGAGGTTGAGGACTTCGCGAAGGCTGAGGACTGGAACGAGGACTTATGGATGATGATGAGATAAAACACGTTCCACTTCCAATGAAAGTAGGTATTTTTAAGATATTTTGTTGATTATTCGTATTTAGGTTTGGTAATGAATGATTAATTTGCAAACTATTATTTAATGAAGTTTGGTTATTTACTATGTATGTGTTAACACCAGAGTTACACAAGGATTTGTAGTTTAAAAATGAATTACTTTCAGAGTTATTATCGTCATTGATAAGTAACTTATTATTTTTATTTATAATATTATTACTATGGTTCAATATTAATTTCCTTTGTTCCTCGGTTGTATCGATTAATGCATCATTATTGGTGTAAAATCCTTCATTTACAACATTCTCAGTCGTATTGATGGCAGTATGATTAACAACTTTATCATTCGGACTTATAGTGAAAGTGATATCGTGCTGTTTTTGAAGCGGTTGCGATTGTTGTATAATAGTCCTCTGTTGAGGTTGAACTTGATGTAATTCATGAGAATTTTGTTCTAAAAAGTTTTGTTGATGTAAATTTTTCGAATTAAACTGTAAATCGTTAGTCTGTTGTTGAGACATAGTTTGCGTATTTGGCGTGGCAGATCTATTATTATTATTAATAATCTGGTGTCCGTTTAACTGTATTATCCTTTGTTGTTGCACTTGCTGCTCTTGTTGTTTCAGATTTGCAATAATTTGTAATCTATTTTGTTCTCGTTCGTCAACGTAACTACTATTATTTTCGTTATTATAATTTTTATTACTATGATTACCAACAGTATTAATACCTACGATGTTAAGTCTGTTTTGTTGTTGCTGATCTATAAACGACATAACAGGTGGATTAATGACTGTTTGATGTTCGATGCTAGACGAGGTCAAAATTATACGATTTTGTTCTTCGCTCAGCTGTATATATTTTGGCTGATGATTATGTTCGTCTAAATTCGTTATAAAATGTATTCGATTTTGATTATCACGGCCACTAACTACCGTATCGTTGTTTATTTCACTGTTATTAACATGTAACTGAGTACTTTTCAATGGCTGCTGAATAGATGACTGTTCGATGTTTGAAAATTCATGTTGGTGCTGTTGCTGAGTGCATCTATCCGATTGTTCAATTAATCGTACATTTGTACAATTGTTGACAACAAATTTGTTATCTATAATATTATCAGTAGTATTTACAAATTTTTGATTTATAATATTTTGTAGCTTATTATCCAGATTATTACTAGTCGTAACAACAGTGGCACTAGTGATGGGAGAGCTAGAAGCCGTAAAATCGGTTACAGAATTTGGAATTAAATGAAAACGGTTCTGTTGTTCATTTAGCGATATCATTTGTACTTTAGTCGTTTGCTGGTTTATTGTTGGTTCCGGTAAATTAGATGTTATCTGAACGTTAGTGGTACTTTCGCTCGAAGAGATATGAATGTCACCGTTTGAAGCGGTATTCGAATTGGTAGGAAATATCATCTGCGCATGTGAAGTACTATGATCACGAATGTTCGAACTAGGAACGGTGGATAAAATTTGCTGCGATATATCGGAAACTAGCTGTTCAGTTAGCGACACAGTTCTAGAAGTAGTCGGTATCACTTGAATTCTGCTGCTAGTTTTTTGATCATTTATACCGGTTGTCGAAGGAACATTTGAGATTATCTCCATCCGATTTTGCTGTTGTTCTGTCGTTAAAGAAACACCCGTCGCCGTACTTGGAACGCTTGATAGAATTTGCACCCGATTTTGTTGTTCGGTAGTTAACGATACACCGGTCAAATCCGGAACTCCAGTAACAATTTGAACTCTTTGTTGTTCGGTAAGTGACATGGCACTAGGATTTGGAACACCAGTAACGATTTGTATCCGATTTTGATCTTGATTAGCACCCGAAACAAATTGTACTCGCCCGGGCAAACCGTTTAGACTTCCGACATCGGTAATAATTCTAACGCCGTTAGAAGTGTTGGAATCTGCAGATGTAAGTACAATGCTCGGAGCAGCAGTAGCAGTGGATCGTTGTAACATTAATGACGGAGAACGCAAAGTTAATCCAGGGGTTGGCGTCTTTAAAACAATCGATTCAGAACCAGTTAAGCTAAGTACTGCAGTCTGTAACAATTTTAACAAAATAATTAAACACATCCATATATATATATATATATATATATATAAAATTAAAAATTTAAAAAATGAAGTCGTACTTCGGTGTAATAAAAATTTCATGTGCGTGAAAAATGACGAATAAAGGAATTTCACAAATACACGCACATCGTAAAAAATAATTATAAAGTTAATGAAAAAAATTATTTATATAAAAAACCCTAAATGAGCAAAGCGTAACACAATGCAAGTAAAAACAAAGTAGGAATATCACATAAAACAATCAATTATATAAATTAACGATTTATAGAGAATGTACATTACGAGAAAAATTAGTTTCAGTGTTTCTTAAAAAAATATTATTAAAGTGAATTTAAGTAAACATCTTACGTCCAACTTTCGTCGAAATAAATAAATCTTTAAATTTCACATTGTAGGGAATGTGAAGGTAACATGCTTAAAAATATAAAAATATGTAAAATGTTAAAAAAATGTTCCTACACTTTTGTGAAACTGAATGTATTTGAAGATATTACCAAATTAATACTTAATAACATGCCATGCTTTATACATATAATTATACAAAAAGTTACTCTAGCTGTGATTTTAATGATTATTTTTAAATTAAATTTTTATGATATCACACTATTCATAGTTATCGCTTATACAAACTGAAAGAATATTGTTAGTTACGTAAACGAAGTTGTTAAGGTAATAAAGCAACGGTATGTTATACGAAAATCATAAAACACTGTTTTTTACAATGGACTATAAATAATATTCATTTTTGTGTAAAATTGTAAACTTAGTTTTAAATTAATATTTTATGATTTTATATTAATTAATTTTAATTGTATATAGCTTGACAATGGCGTAATTGCTGAAAAGCTTCGCATAATTAAATAAATTTAGTGATTTCAACTATTTTTAGTAATCAAGTATATAAGTAATATCACTAGAGTAAAAATTAAATAATTTTATGGCATTAAATAGTTCCGCATCTTGAGTACTGATTTTCCACGAAATTTGTTCATTATTTAGTTGATGAATGGCAGTAATTTTTAGATTAGGAAAAATATTCTATTTTCTGAAGTTTTATTATTATAATTTTTTTTTAAATCATATTAAAAAGCGTTGTTACTTGTAAAATATGTCCTCCATGATCCGCAATTAATTGAGCTAATTGTGACTGAGCTGTTGTAGCAACACTCGCTGTTACACTCTGAAAATTGAACACACAATTTTATATAAATGTATAACTGATCACCGTAGTAAATGATACTAGCAGTTTTTGATTGTTAAATTACTTCTTTTTTATTAAGTTCTAAACTTCATTCTATCATTTAAATATACAACAAAACGCATATTACACGAAGTAATTCTATTCTGAATATGAGAAAATTTACAATAACTAACAGTTTTATGTAGAAAATAAATTATTATCTTATTCTTCGTGTAATTTCATTAATTCGTTTTTATAAATATTTTATTACTTTCAAACGTGAAGAAATAATGGTAGACGTATTCGAAAAATACGAATTTGTAATTTAGAAAAAAAAAAAAAACAAAACCGAAAATTAAGTTTCAATTATTAATTTCGTCAATATTATAATTTAATTAAAAAATGGTCATTGTTACCGACATATACATTTCAGACTTTTAAAGAATTGCGTTAGATAATCTAACTTTAAGTATTAATCAATCTTCTTCTCCTTCTTTTAGGCGCCATGTCCTCGGAGAACATTGGCGATCATCTGCTTCTTGATTTGATTTTTATTCATAATTTTTCGAAATATTTCAACTGTATCTAGTTTGAACCACTTTTTTAGATTACCATTTATTTTATTCTGTACAATCAGTCGAAGCCGTACTTGTTATTTCGTATTATGTTCGGAATTATTTATTTTAGCCGTAAAAATATAACATTGTAGTAGGCGTATCTGCAAATCTTTCTTCCTAATTAATCTAACATATTTTATTTCGAATATACATTACTTTCCAGTTGTTTTATGCCATCATCGTTTTAAGGAGGATACATGTTCGTACGTATATCTAAGGGATTTTCATGCAATTAAAATTTTGAAATGTTTATGTTGTTCGCCGACGACTTTTTAATAAAATTAAAATTATTTTTAGGCCGAGGTCAATGAACTATACACAAACGGGAATAATTAATTTTAAAAGTAGTATTTTTATTTTTTATTTTACTTTTTACACAATTTTAAGAGTTCGAACTAGCGTATGAAAGTTATTCGTTATTTTAGTACTTTCTACTTTTCAATATAGCAATGAGTGAAGTTTATTAACTTACATTTCAGTCAACACTGCAACATGATAAACTATGCAGATGATATAAATGTTGGTCTATGGGAGAAATAAAATGTTAGACGTTCGCAAAATAAGGGAAACAATAAAAAATCGAATAAAAATGTACAAAACCTAGGCTTATAGTTTAACATAGAAAAGAAATGATACATTGTATTTTAGAATATACGATAGATAAGATTGAGAAAATTTTCTTCAAATTAAAGTCACTGTATTCCAATATAAAGAAAGAATAGTACTTTACAAAGCTAATTTTTGGATATGTAATACTGTTCCACAGTATATTTCATAGTTTTACGAGAAATAGATAAGAATAAAATACTAAAATTAAACAGGAAATAATACCTATAGATTTTAAATTGGAAATGGTAAACAAAATCAGTATACATTAAGAAAATATATTTGATCTTACGAAAACAGATCAGTGAAATTAACTAAAACGGATTACGACGTTGGTAATACAGATACAAACAAGTCGAAAACAGGTAAAGTGACACGGGAAATAGTTTCAATCATAGAAGAAAGATAATAAATGAAACACTTTCATACTGATTATAATTTCACATAATTTTTAATCGGACACGGAAATAATGGAGCCTACTTGAAATGTTTCATATCTGTAACGATTGTGAAGTAGATGATTCCTTTCGTTCGATTTTTGAATGCAGAAATTTCAACGATGAAAAAGAAAAAAGAAAAATAACTAAAAAGCCAATAACTGAAATAACAAGACTTTTTCAATCTAATCAGTTTTGTTAACCACGTAATGAAAAATAAAACAAAACATAATAATTAAAATAACAAGTAGCAACTAGAAACTCTGCCCGAGAAGGGTACAGCGGAGTTGGAAAAAAGAATTTGAAAAAAATGTAGTATCTTTCTAAATTTTAGTTGAACTATTCCTTTACACATAATGCGTCTATTTTCCTTTTGCTAATAGTAAACATACACATTTCGTAAGCATGTCTCTTTGTTATAAATTATATTTACATTAATATTATTTAAAAACTTTATATATCGCAGTGTTTATGAGCTTATGCGCATTCCGAGTTGTTGGAAAAGTCTCCGGCCTACATAATGTCGATCATATTATCTTAGATATTCTCCTGTATTTTTCCACATGTTCCATACGTATGTAATTTACACGTTAATACGATTAAACCTAGTTACTGTTTTTCCCTTTTTAATTATGGTATTGATTACTGACAAATTATTCGATTAATTCCGCGCTTCTAGTCGAACGACGATTCAGTATTTCGTACATATTGTCATAAACTTCGACGATGGAATTTGTGGTGATGGATAGTCGAACATTTCTATCGATAGCGTATGTTTATTATATTTTCCATTTTTTCAATTATAATAATTTCTGGAAAAATTGCGATTTTTGTAACGCACAAAAACGACTAGTTATGAAAAATTATCGAAATTGATTAAAAAAAAAAAAAAACACCACGAAACAAGTTAATGACTAAAAACACTAGTGCTATCGATAGAAATATACTCTTTTTATATCACTAATCGAAACTATACACAAATATGATTTGTATTTTTGACGATAAAATAAATTTTAATATAACTAAAAGAAAAGAGACGATTTATAAAAAACGTTAATAAAATATAAAATAACATGCTATATTTAAATAATATTAAGATAAATATATAATTTTTTCTAAAAAATTATGTTTAAATTATTTAAAATTTTTTGTAATTATAATAATTTTCAATCTAATTCATTGTAAAATTTGTTTGCAATTAATTTTAAAAATAGAATATATTCATCGATACTAACGCTCCAGTCGGCAACATTTAATACCGATCGTAGAATATCCGCGTTAACGTTTGTTTATTTTAAACATTAAAGCTTGAAAGAAGTACCATTTATTTTAAACAAAATTTTCTTTTTACTTTAATTATGTGCAGTACTTTTAATAAGTATATTTAGTCATTTTAAATTTAATATTCGATAAATAAAGGGTTTCTGGGCTTGATTTTGTTGATTTAGTAAATTCGAAAGCACGCTTTCAAAAATTAAATTTTTTCGTTTTCAAGTTCCGATGAAATTTTTTTTTCGTCACTAGTTGATTTTATGCAAATGTAACGTGTGTGCCAGCAAATTTTAAATACATGTATGTAAACTCAATTTTCACCATAATTTTTATAACATCAGAATCTACATCATCTCGTACCGATAGCTTGACTGCAAAACTTTCAAATAGTCATTTAAAAAAGTCTATACCTTTTAAACTTCTTATTTCCAGTGCGAATAAACTCATAGAAAATATGAGGATAAATCGATGTAAACTTTTTATTACCCCACTTTAACCGAATGTAATAAGTTAAACAAAAAAAAGTTAATCACGAATGTTTTAAAGATTAGTATTTCGCATGCAAGATAATTTTCTATTTATTTATTTTTTTAAGGTAAGACAAATGCTGTGTAAGTCTTTGCCCGTGCTTTTGTTAGCGGTTCACGACTAAATGCGATAATGATATTGAACACGTAGTTAATAAATAAAATTACCTGGGAAGCGAATTGCGGTTGATGTAATATTAAGTGACCGTCTTCTCCAACGCTTAAACGTAAGTCGCATTGCTGCAGAAATCGAATAATATTCATTGAAACAAACTTTGTTACAAAGGTATATATGTATATGTATATAACATTTACTTTTATTTAATAACATCATGTAAATCTCAATATTCAATTAGGCCTTTTAGTATCGTTTAATTTACGACTTTTATATAATAACCAGTTAAACAAATAATTCTATTATTTTCATTTACGTTTGTTTGGTATGCTTGTATGATGAACTGATTTTTTTGATTAAATTTGATAAAAAGTAACTACACTTCAAAAGCATTATTGTATATAGTTTTAATGATAATTTTTCATTACCATTCATATATTCTATATCAGCAGTGGGAAAGCTTTGACGTTCATATATATATATATATATATATATATATATATATATCGTATTACTCCAAATTTAAGACGCGCCTTTGTTTTCAGAATATTTTTTTAGGAAAGGAATTTTTAGAGGAAATAAAGATAATTAGTAGATTTCTTCAACATTATACGAAATATTATAAATTCATAAGTACGTAGCTTTAGGCTTACCTCACGCAATTTCATTTGCAATAAAAATGGGGTAAACAAGGAAAAACAGTAACTGTTGCGAATAAATTACTAATTTAGTTGACTTTTTCTAATGACGTTTTTCATTTTTCGAATCGTCATCATTGTCACGTCCCTTTCCACTATGATTCCATATAAGATCATCTTCAGAGCTATCTAATGCATTCGATATACAACACTTCAAAAATAATTTGATGATTATACTCGGCGGCAAATCTTTCAAAGCTTTTGAAATCTATACAAAAATAATCGTACCTGCTCAGACTAGTTTGATTTTGCCGGTTTCAAAAACGATCTGATGATCACACTCGACAGAAAATATTCCCAAGTTTTTGAAATCTATCCTACAATCGTGCTAGTTTGAATTTGCCAGTGGGTATGCGATAATGATCATTTTTATTGCGCACGAATACGATTTTTAAAGACTTTATTAACGCCATCAAGTATTGTAATTGACTTGTCAAAAATTCCGCGTCATATGTAAAATGCTTTTCCATAATAAACAAAAAGTGTGATATTAACAAAACAACGATGGGTTGCGATGCCTGCAATGTTTGGGAGAGCAAAAGAAATGGGGACAGATTTACAAGTGTTTAGCCATCACATCTATAAACACCATTATTCAACTCCATAAAAGACGACTCATATACGAATAGAACATCGATAGCATAATGTATGTAGCAAATGCAATAGGACTCCTACTATTCTACGTATAACATTCTCACATACATGTGGTTAATTTCGAATTTAAGACGCACTCATTATTTTAGCCCTTGAATTGTGAAAAAGGTGTCATAAATTCGAAGTAATATCACACATATACACACAAACACACATATATATAATATACACTGACGCGAGATAAATAAAATTTTAATTTTTACCTGATTAGTACTCGGCGTGTGTAACTGAGTTAAAATGGGCGTTGTTTCCTGCGACCGACACGTATCGCTGATAAACTGCTGATGCAAATTATTTTGATCTATATTATGTGACTGAACCGGATTTGTTACCGGAGGAGAATGGGTTCGCATATTACACACCGAAGATGGCGAGGCTGAAGATACCGGCGAGGGACATGACATAGATGATAACGATGAACAAACTGAAGAAGATGCAGGAGATGCTAAAGATATTGGAGCAACATCTTCTTCTTCGATTCCTAAAAAATATTAAGGACTTGATATATTTTGTAAATAGAAAATGAAAAGCGAAATGAATATTGATCATATAACTTTTAGAAATTTTTGAAAAACTAAAATAGCTCGTCGTTTTGTGAAACTACTATTAGATTTTTCTCGCATATTTTTTATTTTGACCTATGGGATTCGTTTACTGAATGAAACATTTGAAATGAATACTAAAATATTATCATAAGGATAAAACTTTCACACGAGATAATTAAATCCTTTCCGGTCAAAGCAGCTGATTTTTTTGTTCACTATTTATTATCAGAAATAAATTATCTTACACGTTTATATTCAATAGGAACTTATAACGACCAGTTTTCACAAATTTCAACACATTTTTATCGCTTGTCGTTAAGTTACAAAAATTTGTACCATGGTCGATATTATATATATATATATTTAATATGCAGATTCCTGATGATCTCAAATCTAAATATACATTATTTACACGCAGACATTTCCTTCCGATGATCACATTCTTTTTGCGTTCCTTATCTGTGTGGAATTCTGAAATCGTATTTCGCAATTTACACAAATTTATTAGTACGCTATTGGTCTTAGTTATGATACTTAATAAAGAAAACAAAAATATTAAACGGTAACCGATAAAACCCGATTTACATAGATTTACATTGTAAAAGAAAAATTACATATTTTACTGCATTAATTACTAACCAGATAGCTTCATTAAATTTGCCAAATCCAATTTTGTTATTTCATCCTCTTTTCTCCTTTTCTTTTTTTGATTATTGACGACGTTGCTATTATTATTCGCAGTAGCACCGTTGTTATTACTATTACTATTATTACTGTTATTCATATTATCATTAATATTATTGTGGTTATTCGTAAGATTGTTGCAATTCGTATTATTTAAAATACTGATGTTATTTGAAGCAGAGCTGGTAATTCCATTTACGCTATTCAAATGGATCGTATTATTAACGGTTTTTTTATTTATACTTTGATTATTTACGACGGTAGTTTGAATTGGCATGGTTGCGACCGAAGAAGCCACCGCGGTAGCAGATGTAGAATTACATTGTGGAAATGTTGGTAGAGCTACCAATGTTGTACCAGAAGATGTTTGTACTTGTTGCAACTGTAAACTTTGTCCGGTAATTAGCTGAACAACCTGAAAATCGAAAAATAAATTAATTACTTTATTCTTAATAAAAGAAAATGTTTTGATATTTTCACGAAGTTTTCACAATGAAAAAATTTATTAAAAAAAAAAAAATATGAATCACATTAAATCGATTATAACTGCAACTTTTTAATAGCCAAGTGAAATTTATATACACACACAACATATATATATATATAAAATATACACACACACTAACCTGTTGAGGTTGTTGCCTGTTTGTCTGTACAAATAAAGTATTTGGCGAATGAGATAATGATCCATCACTGGTAACAATGGTATTAGACTTACCATTACTAGTTGAAATAGCATGCTGCGGTGATTTTAAATAAAGTTGTAGGCCCGTAGTCTGCTGACCTAGTAGTACGCTTCCACCAGGAATCATCTAAATATTAAGAAAACAGCGATGTAATGCAAAAAAAAAAGATATTTTAATGCAATAAGAGCCGATATATCATTCATCGTTATTTTATTGATAAGTTTAAAGAAAAATTCAATGATCAAAAGTAAACTTGACTACATACCTGATTTAGAAGAAGTGCATTGGCTTGGTGATTAGCTGACTGGGTAGGTTGAGATTTGAGCGTAGTTTGTGTCATAATATTGGTAATCGGTTTCGGAAGAATTTGAGGTGGTGCCTTGTTCTTCAGCTGATGCCCAGAAACTGCAACGATGAAATTACAAAGGTTCAAAATTCTTTATTATACATTACTTTGTAATATAAATATAACTGTATAGTTATACAACTATTGGCGTTTATTTCAGGGGGGAATATTTTTTTTCTCATAGACGTATTTTATCAGCGATTTATCTTCTTAAAAAAATATAGTACCCTAACGAGTATATGGCTAAGGTAGAAAAATCTTAAATTCAGTCCTTGAATGTGAGCGTGTAAACAATGATAAACGCTAATTATAAGTAACAAACGAAGAAGTTTTTGAAAACATAAACGAATCGATGAGTTTAATTCAGAAGTTAAAAAGTAGAAGAATTAAATGGTACGTCATACGATTCAAAGTAGTCGTTTTTTTTTTTTTTTTATTTTAAAGCATATCACACATTTCTTAGCAAATAATGTACAAGTTAAATAAAACGTTAAATTTACTTATATGGACAAAATAATATTTTTTCAGGATTTATAAATATATGTAAACATCGTATATAAAGAAAGAATTAATCAATTGTTTAAATTAATGAAAATTTTGTTTAAAAATTTCAGAAAACTACTGATTTATTCGGTTATTTTGGAAGAACCGATATATATATATATATATATATATATATATATATATATATATATATATATATATATATATATATTACACATACACACAATATATAGATGTTTAAAATCGTCTATCGTATTCGTGTGATATATGAATTATTTGATTGAACAAATTTATATTAGAATTAAATAAATTTAATAACAAAAACTGTTTACAACAGATATGGGTGATTAATATCTGAATCTTAAAAATAAATAACATGTTACATACTGATATATACAAAAACCTACTTAAACATATTTAATTATATCCAATGATGTTATTTATTTTAAATTACATAAAATTGCTGTTATCGAAGTTATTGTAATGAAGCTAAAAACATAAGAAATTAAAATTATTAAGTAAATAATTAATTACCAAAAAAAAAGAACCCAGGATAAATTAAATGCATACGAAAATAAACCTTATAATTCTTCGAAATATGTAAAAGGTATAATATGAATGTAGCAATTAGTAATAATTCAATAGTATTTTCACTTGTGATTTTAAAATAGAAAATTATGAAGTATTACGTAAGCCACGAGCACGTGCCAAATATGATAATTCTATACAGGCGAAACAGGCAGACAATTAATTATCAGGTTTAAAAAAAAATATATAAAAGTGAAAACGATTGAAATGGTTGAGGACGAAAATGCAGAATGAAGAAATTAGAATGATGAAAACTAGTAATGAATTATTAAATAATATAGTAAAAATTGCTAAAACATTAGAAAGTTTTATGATAAAATTAGATTAAAAAATTTATGAAGTGGTGTTCACCAGGATTACTGACAACATATAGACATATGCCACTCCATTGTCACTCTTAACACAATAATTCAAATGCTTTGCTACTGAATATAATTTTAAAGATTTTTTAATTTGTGTGTTTATTCTATTTTATTACATTTAAATCAGCTTCGCTTAATGCGATATAAAAGTAAAGGAATGAAAAAGAACGATTACTTATTGTAATCAATAACATTCTTGGAATAACTGTTAAATATTTGACAAGTCATTCGTAATTAAAAAAAAAAATAAAAAAAAAACACCTACCGGAGTTCGACCGAGTTGCAGGTTGATAAATCTGAAGAACTGGCCCCGAAACGCTCATCACCTACAAAATAAAATTTAAATATAAACGAATCAAATTTATTTTTCCGTAATTATATTAATTAATTAAAGATAATACGTTAAAATATTGACGACCGTATATTAAGGATATGGTGGTTGTTCTTAGTTACAAGGACATATCTGCTGTGAATATTAAGTATTTATATTATTAATTTTTAATCATGTTTTTGTGCATATACATATGTACTAATACAAAATGGTCATTGCAAAACATAATTTAAAACTGAAGTACACTTTTACATTAGAGATTAACGTGGTTTTATATTAATCTATTACATAATAAATACAGATTATCATGGAGAAAAAAATTAATTCGTAATTATACAAGGTTCAAATTTTTTAGATTAGATTTGTCCACAAAAGAAATAATATTAAAATTTTAAATAAAAAACTTACACTATTTTCGTTCCTAATTTTGAAAATGTTTAAATTATTTTTTTAAATTTTAAGTAATACAAAAATTTTTATTGTTAAATTATTTTTTTAAATTTTAAGTAATACAAAAATTTTTACTGCACCAACCTGTTGGAATACTGGCTGTTGTGTTGTAATGATGCGTTGTTGTGGCGTGGGTGTAAGAGATCGCGATGAGAATGCCGAATTCGCTGTCGAAATACATTTTCCGCTAGTAAGCCCATTTCCCAACTCTGTAAGTGGCGTTGTCTGTTGTGCGACTGGAGATTGCGATCCAATCTAGTATAACGCAAAAGTAAAAAATAGAATTAACTAAAATATTTGCAAATTACATTGCATGATACACTGTTTAAAGAACACATTAATATTTGCTATATTGTTTTTGTTATATTTTGATAATCGTCAATGATATAATCGAGTTTGATATTATAAACGCAATGAAAATTATATTTCAATAACGTTTTTTAATATTAAATACAGACAATTAAAAATTGTAGTAGAATTACTTTATAAACTAACTAAAAATCAGTCCAAGATACTTTTTGTAAAACTGTGTGCGTATTCATAAAAAAATGTCATACATTCTCTGTCATTTACTGCAGTAACAACCGTTACGCATTTTTTTTTTTTTTTTTTTTTAAAATCGTAAACTTTGTTTCTTTCAGAACTTTTAAAGTTAAGGTTTATTTGACCAGAATATATAAAACTTTGAAATTATTTCACATTAAACCAAATAACTTTTCATTGTTCTTACTTTCCTGGCGATACCGCTAATTTGTATATATTTTTAAAATACTAACATTTATGGTTAACTTGGAGTATATCAAAATAAAGCTTATTCGGGTAAAAATATACATAGTACAAATGTGTGTGTGTGCAAATACATAAAACATTTTCATACTAATGTAACTTTGTAAGTGATACGAATGAAATTGAGATAAATTACAATGAATACCTGTTGAATTGTAGAATGTTGCAAAATGCTCGATTGTCTGACATGATGCTGTAAAACTTGTTGGATGCTTGTATGTTGGGCTGACGAAGTAACAGGATATGCAGTGAAACTGGGAGCAGTTTGCGAGGCGAGTAAAAGCTGTGGTGTTAAAACACTAGCACCTCCACCCTTAAATAAAAAGGTCAATACATACATATATACATATATTAATGTATTTATCGACAGAAATATTTAATAACGTAAAACACACACACAACCCAGTATGAATTTCTGTATATTTATATTATTACGATCATATAAGAGCAGATACAAAGGGGTAACCTTAAAACTGATACACATAGTGATTGCCGAGAGAGCGAGGCAATGCAACAAAAACAATGATACATTACATTGGAACAGGAAGTTTTATTATTGAGGAATATGTTATCAACCAGCTCTCATATATAACGAACTTAATTAAATAACATAGTTTTTACACGTATAAGGACGAGATTCGAACATCGAATCTTTAGAACGCTACACTATACTAACACACCGGCACATACATACATTTATATATATATATATATATATATATATTTCTACGTTACTTCTTTTTAAAATAATTATGTAAAATATTTTATTCCTGTTTATCAAATAATATTCCAGACGAACATATTGTAACTGCTTATTTTAATTATATAATCGTTTTCGTTATTTGTATTAATATACAAGAAAACCTTATTAATCCTTTTCAAATATCTATACAACTACAAAATATGTACCACCGAAATATTCAATAATAGTTAAAACAATTCTAAACATAATAAATTATACTTTATTATTTGTAGTGTATGTTCCGATGATTTAAATTTATTCTCGGATTACTGTTATTATTTATACTTAAATTTGATTATTTTGATTGCGTCACTTTTATACATTTGATTAAATAATTCTTCAAAATTATCTGAAATTTAGCGTTAAATGTATCTTATATCAGACTACCTCTTCGTCAATTACTATTTTCATTCTAATTTTGTGAAATTTATTTCGCACATACATAAGATATTTATTTATTGGTTCTTAAAGTATTAATACTTTAATATAATGATTAAGAATAAGATACATCTCCACGAAGGCGTAAAATCGGGTATGCCCAGAAATCAATATTCATTTCATAAATAAGAAATGACTTCCCACTTTACAGAAATTTTAATAGCAAAGAAAAAAGTTAACATTGTAATTTAATAAGATGGTGCTTTGCAATAAATCATATTCACTAGAACATATGACGCTAACTGTTACACTAGCAATTATATATATATATATATATATATATATATATATATATATATATATATATGAAATGAAATTTTTACGCCCCAAACATAGTTTTACCTTACTTTACCACAACATGAGGATTATAATACTACATTAATGCTAACATGTAAAACGTATGATATCGAATAATAAGAAATAAAATATAAATTGCAGGAAAATATTGGAATTATGTATTTACGAAGAATTTTAATGGTCGTTCATTAAGCACAAAGGAGAAATGTCAGCTAAATTTTTTAAACGAGTAAAAATTTAAATGTGTATACATTAGTATATAAATATTAAAAATATAATCATTAAATGTAGTTAATTTAAATTGAAATTTGATTAGGGTCAAGGAAAAAAATTATATTAAAATGATTGCCAAAATATTCACAATAGAATTACCCCTGCGTGATGATGTAACGCTAATGTTATACCCGCGCTAGCGGTAGCTACCTGCTCTTGTTGACTCGCTGCAGCTACCTGCAACTGTTGTTGTAACTGTTGTAACTGAAAAAGAAAATCTTTATATAGTATATACACATTGTACGTATATAAATATGCATTTTAATGTCATAAATTATAAAATCGACGAAGGTACAGAAGTAATCGACACACAATGTTTGTAAATCAATTATTGTCTACCTCGGGCGTATGGAAATATATTAAAATATTCCAGGAGTTTTTTCATATTTTGATTCACACACACACACACACACACACACACACACACACACACACACACATATATATATATATATATATATATATATATATATATATATATATATATATACACATAAAACTCAAACACTGAAAAAAAATAACAAAAATGATTCATTCGATGTTAGTACCAATTAGTGTTGCACGATATATCGATAACTGTTAAAAATAACTAGTTATTACGAATTAACGAGATCGTATCGATAATTTTTAATATTGTAATTTTAGTGGATAATACATGAATTGATTTATTTCGAATTTTTATTACTATATGATACTTGTTATAAGCCTATAAAGTAATTATTGTTTTATGGTTTGGTTTTTAAATATTAAATTATTTTTAAGGTTATAACCGATAAAAATGTATATTTTCTGTCATAACATTATTAAATGATGGACTATATTATTTATTATTTTATAAGTGTAATAATTTTGCAGCATATGTTATTGTAAACTGTTATATATAAGAAAGTAAAAATGAAGCTTGATTTAATTTGATTTGATGTATTAGGAAAAAGAATGCAGATTTGAAATTGAATTTGAGATTCATAAAATATGACTTTTGCATGCGTGATGAGAATGAGAAAAAGCTACAGTCACACCATATGAATTTGGAATATATTTTATCGTATGCTAATACAGGTGTTATGGAACCATTGAATAAAAGAATCAAAAGAAGTGACGTGTGGAATTTTTTTACACCAACCGATGAACAATTTATTGCTAAATGCAATATGTGCAAAAAAAAATTTTCATATAAATCAACAAACTCAAATTTGAGGAAGCATGTTACTTCTGCACATCCAACAGTTGTAATTGGAACGGAAAGAAATAATAATTTAGGAAGTAAATTAAGTAAACCAGATTATACAACCTTTACACAAGAACAAAGTACTTTATCATTTTTACCCCAAAAAATAAATGTGCAGAATAAAAAACAAATCGATGATAACTTGTTAAAATTATTTTATATTGATTTCCAACCGTTTAGTATTGTAAAAGATGAAGGATTCAAAGAGTTTGTAAAATCATTCAACCCACCATATGAAATACCAAACCGAAATTACATAGCAAATACACTAATTGCAGCAAAGTATGAAGCCGCTGTGAATAAATGCCACGAGTTGTTACAGGAGGCTAGAAAACTTTGTCTTACAACTGACTGTTGGACGTCAAAGAACAACGAAAGCTATATCGGAATAACAGCCCATTTTTTAAATTCAGAGTTTACTATGAATTCTGTATTGTTAAAATGTGCAGTGTTTGAAGACAGACATACAGCAAAAAATCTTGCTAATAAAATAAAGGAAGTGATGGATGATTGGAAAGTTACAGATAAAGTTATACTAACTGTAACTGATAACGCCCCCAACATAGTTAATGCTATTACTGAACAACTGAAATGGAAACATTTTGGTTGCATGGCTCATTCAATAAATTTAATAGCTAGGAGCAGTTTAAGTTCAGAAAAAAATATTGAGGAAATATTAGATAAAGTAAGACATATAGTGTCGCATTTTAAACGCAGCCCTACTGCAAATACTAAATTATTGAGATATCCACAGAATGAAGGGGCCAAAAATTAAGGACGTTTCAACAAGGTGGGATTCCACTTTTTATATGTTGCAACGGTTTTCAAAGTTAGAGAAAGCTATTAGGGGAACACTGGCTATTATGGACAATAACCTTCCATCATTGGAAGTTAATGAATGGAAAATAATTCATCAACTTGTTGAAGTACTACAACCACTGGGAAGTGTAACACGATTAGTAAGTGGAGAGAAATATTGTTCGGCATCATGTATTGTACCTCTTATAAATGGAACAATAAGTGTGTATGGAAAATTAAAAAAAAAGAAATTATCAGTCTCATGTAAATAGTGTTTTGGACCATATATATAACCGATTGTGTAACGAATTTAATAAAATTGAGTATAGCTGCACATTATCGTCAGCAACCTTCTTGGATCCAAGGTTTAAACTGGCCGCATTTAATTCACCAATTATAGCAGACAGAACAAAACAAAGTATTCTAAAAATGTTGTCAGAATTAATTGCTAGAGAACGTAGTGAAACGGTGCCGAATACACAATCAGAGCATGCTACTGAGGGTGCAGATGAACTATCAGTCTAGAATTACCTAAAGCAGAACATTTAATCTCATTAAAATCAATATAAAAATACATCTTCCTCGCGGGCATTAATAGAAATGCAGAGATATCAAGAAGCAGACATTTTGGACAAAGACAACGATCCTTTAAAATGGTGGAGACAAAATAAATACAATTTACCATTTTTAAATTGTATTGCTCAGGAAAAATTAAGCACCTTAGGTTCCTCAGTGCCTTGTGAAAGATTATTTTCAAAGGCATCTGACAGAAGAACCAGACTTTCTTCTAAATGTGTAGAAAAATTTTAGTGATATCTGACAGAAGAACCAGACTTTCTTCTAAATGTGTAGAAAAATTACTATTTTTAAGTACAGGAAAATTTAAATTACTATTATAGGTTCTAATTTTTTTTTATGAAAGTTCTTTTATTAAACATACTACATATTAAATTTGTTAATTACTTTCTAAGCTGTCTTGAAAATGTCATTACCTTATTAATCTAAATTCTAAATGTAATATATTTCTGTTTTTTTAAGATTCTTTTATTGATTATTTTCAGTCGTTTTATATATATATATATATATATATATACATACATAATGTATATATATTTAGTTTATATTGTTTTTAATATTTGTTTTAATAAAATAACTCTAACTTTAAAATTACTACTAAATTTGTTAATAAGTGCTGTCTTGAAAATATACAAATACTGGTTAGTAATCCACTATTCAATAACATATACCCGCTAGTTATTATAATATGAAAATATCGTAAGAACCAGATAACCAGTAACCAAATTAAATAACTGTTATAAAATATTATAAAATAACAGTAACCAATTAACTAGTTACTCCGAAATAACCGGTAAGAGCATCACTAGTACCAATTTATATTATGTTAAAAACATATATTTTTATCTGTTCAAAAAGTAAGTTGATAATTTACCTGATGGTGAGTGAGCAATAAAGAGCCGCCAGCTGGCCGACCCTCTAACAGTCCGGGCGGTAACGAGTCCACGATGTTCTGTTTATTTGGAACATTTATATAACTAAATTTTAGTTTTAATTTAACTGAAATTATAGCTGCATCTAAATTCAGAAAAAAAAAATTTACCGTGATATAATTACTTAAATAACAGATTTATTTTAAAGCTCAGATGGGTAGTTATATTTCTAAACAATATTTTATAAAACAATAAAATGTAAAGTGTACCTAGACAGAATGTCGATGTATTATATAGATCCAGGTTTTAAAGATTTGTAAATAACCGAACGAAAATGTGCATAGATTTTTTCTATGAACAACAAAAAAAATCATACACTATCAGTTGGATCATGTTACCATGAATAATAATATAAAGTACATTTTTATTCTTTAATTAGAAGAATGCTAATTTAAAATAATGAAACAAAAATATCTTGAGATATTTTTACAATGCAATAATGATTATATATATACATATATATATATATATATATATAACTAAATAAATAAATGTATCTATGTATATAAATCTAAACATATATAATGAAAATGCCTAATTAATTTACAAAGAATACAAAATGTAAATTTTTATACAATCAGCTTTAATCCTATAAGAAGAAAAAAGAGTTAATCAATAATACCCTAAATATACATGGTAAAATAAAAACGATATTCAATATAAAATCTTATAAGTTGAATATTTCTTAAAAATTAAAATGATAACATTATTTCAATATATACTTCGAAAAAGAATTTTATTCAAATTTCTCCGATTATGGTGTTTTACATTACTATTAAACTGAATTTTTCCTTCATAGAATTTAATAAACATTTATGGTTAAAAATTGTGCATATTGGTATTTTATGAATGAACGTTAAAAGAAAGACAAATTTAAATTGAAATAAATAATAACAATACATTTCTAACTATGGAAAAATAAATACAATTATTTACTACGTACTAAGAAAAATAAATTTTCATTTTTTTTTAAATTTGATTAGACACCAGAAAATAAAAAAATTATTGCTAAAAAAAGTGATTTCAAACATAACGATTGTTAAAATTATTTTTGTTTATAGGTTAATTATAGGGCAATAATTGATTATGTATAATACGCAATGCGATACAAACCGCCAAACAAATGTAAACATAGTTACAAAGGGATAATTGTTTTCATAAGTCCGACTTCATTCACAAACGCCGCACAAATTATTTGCATATGTATCACTAAGAGTTCACTAGCACATAGATACGTAATTAAAACAATAGTTATTTTATTAGTATTTTACATTAAACGGCCATTTTTTGTTACTAAATAACATTATATAAAAAATTAATTCAGTGTGACCATTTTAACCGCAAATTATAAAAAAATTAAATGTCACGTTTACACAAAAGAATGTCATACATAAACACAATATTTATCTTGTTCTTTATATTGTGTTTCAGTGATTATATCCCATTGAACAAACGTGGGAAATAATTGAAATTGGGAATTAAACCTTATTAATGGAGCACTGTTAAGAATTTATTATTAAAAATGATTGATTATTATTCAAAATTCTAAATAACTGTTCATTTATGTATTTCTATGTTGACTCAAATAATTATTTTATGGTATAATAGTTTTTTTGAATTTGTTTTTATGAGATATACTATATTTTACACAATTAAAAACAGCTTCACTTACATGTTTGCAATTTAGTAATTCATTTTCGGGCATGTGAAATCTAGAAGCCCACTTTTAATTTGATAGATTTTATTACAACCGACTCTATTGATATATTTTGTTATATAATGTTAGGAAAAAGTTTTTTCTGTTGTTTTTTTATACTTGGAAAAATGTCTTATTCATCAACCTTGAATGAAACAGTCACTAACAAACGATGTTGCTTTCCGTATGTTTTACGCTTTGTCTCTTCAATTTATTTGTGGAACGATGATGTGTATTATTGTGTGAATTATATGCGTTTGAGTGTTAATAAAGCTGTTCTTTAACATTGTGCATGTATAAATATCTAGTAATTAAGAAAACGTTGAATTAAAATTTTATATTATTTTGGATAATTTTATGTTGACTTTTTCTATAGCATCAACGTCGCAGTTTATTCATTCAGGTAATTCCCTTTCTAGTTCATTTTGTTTTATGTTTTTCATTGTTTTGCGTTATTTAATTTTGACCATGGGAGGGTCAATTTAATGTTTAATTACTGTACACTAGAAACTGCAGAGAATCTCTTCAAACTTTAATATCATCAAGGAGAAGGTGATGTATTACTTTATTCGTATTTAATTTGCTTTAGATTATTCGGTAGCATATTGTGCGTATTTCCGTAATGGCAAATTCATTTTCCTCTTTTAAAGTTATTTGTGTAGTAGTAATATATTTTTATTTACCTTGGTTGTGTTTCTGAAATATAACTAAACGGAAAATACAAACTCGCGTTAAAATGATTTATTTTGTACTAGTTATACTTTCATTTCACATTATTTTGACATAATCGGGTTATTGCGTAGTACGTTAGTTCTCAATTTCATTAATTTTTCGTGAGAAATTTTGATACTTCTTATATTAAAATTTGTGTAAGTTAATGTGCTTACGTTCTTTAGGTTTTACAATATTTATGGTTAGACTTTTAATTAGCTAAAGTATAACACGGTGTGTTTATTTAAATTGCCGATAATTAAAAAAATATGGATTATTAGTACACTTCTTAATGATACTAGTGTGCTTTAAATTAAAAAATACACATTTTATGGTGTTTATAGATTTATTTATAATGACGTATACCATAAGGACTCTGCGTAATACATTATTTTATAATTCTTATTTTTTAGCGTTTATTACAATGTGTGCTCGTAGATAGATAAGATAATTATCAGCTTGAGCTTTTTTCTATAGTAGTGCAAAAGTATACTCAGAATGAACTATAAATGATAGCGCACTATGATAACTAAACGGACGATAAAACATGTTTTGTTAAATCGTGTTAGTTCTATTTTTTGTTTCCGGTTAATGAATGTTTATTAGTGTTTTTATTCGCGCGTTACGATGTAGACACTGCTCATCTGTGTGAATTCTAATAATAGCAAAAAATATATTTCGATTTCCTTGTTTAGTGAAATGTATTTTCTTTATATCATGATATCTCTTAGTCATCGAGTGAGTACTTTTAATTTTTTGTTGATTAATTTCAAGAATTGTTTTTCTAATGTAGTCGCTGTGTATTTATAAATTACAGAATTGGTAACATACAGTATTGAATACTATAATATACATTTATTGCGTTAAATAATAGATTTGATGTCTGGTTATTAAGTTGGGATCCCTCGGATGTTTGCCTGTTCTGATTAATGAAAGTTTATATTATTAATACTTTTATTATCCATAATGTAAGACAGTTTGTTTTCATGAAATAGACGTCGATATAAATAGTAATTTTATCTTATTGAAATCGGGAAATGTTGCAGTTTTAATGACGCGTAATTAATTGTTTTCTCGATCGTTCTTAATTTATACACTTTTTTTTTAAACATTGTAAATATTTTGCATGAAAACACAAATTTTGATTGTAACACTTTCGAAGGGGAAATGTAAAAATAGATTTATATTTTTAAAGTTAAAATCATATTACAGCAGAGAAAATAATAAAAATTGATATGTATAATTAAATCAGCTACTCGTACTTATAATCGAAACAACGTGCAGTTTAATAAATTAATTATTTCCTTTAATTATAAGAGTACGCGTTAATTTTATTACGAACAGTAAATTCGCGTTATATATATATATATATATATATATATATATATATAATGTATGTATGTACGATTCGTGTTTTTAAGTAATTTATAAACTATTACTTAGAAGAACAGCTATTTCTAATACATCCGATAAAAGAGACTTTTCTTAATTTAGGTGCGCATCATTATTACTATTACTACCACTCAAGAGCCGCCAGCACAGTTTGATCGCAAAAAAAGTACGCGGAAATTCCATTTCACGAAAACGGAAATTCAGGTTTTGATCAATTGTCGAAGAAGACATTTTTATAATATATATATATATATATATTTTTAAAAAGAAAAAAGAAACGAAATTTGCTGGCGGCCGGTTGTTGCGAATCGGTTTATGGACTTTTGGAATAAACGGTACCGAAATTTCGTTCCTATGGATCTTATGTTTGAAGCTTATCTTACTTACGAATCGTCTAGTCAGCTAGAATTGAACGATATACCGCGTACGAAGGACCCGGTTTGGATATTAGGCAAACGATACAACGCAATGACAGAAGTAGAAGATATAAGACAAGATATACGGACGAGATTATGGTTTACTTATAGAAAAGGTTTCGTTCCGATAGGAGATAGCGGTCTGACGTCTGATAAAGGTTGGGGTTGTATGTTACGTTGCGGTCAAATGGTATTGGCGCAAGCTTTAATTTTTCAAAAACTAGGTCGCGAATGGAAATGGAGTCCTACACTTCGCGATAAAGTTTATTTAAGGATATTACGCATGTTCGAAGATCGTAGAGCAGCTCCATATTCTATACATCAGATCGCGTTGACCGGCGCGTCGGAAGGTAAACAGGTTGGCGATTGGTTCGGACCGAATACGGTAGCTCAAGTATTACGAAAATTAGCCGCTTACGATAAATGGAGTTCGGTAACGTTACACGTCGCGTTGGATAATATGCTATTTATCGACGAAATTAAACAATCGTGCGTACTTACGGACGCTACAATTCCAACTTGGAAAACTTTAATTTTAATTATTCCGTTACGTTTAGGCTTGTCGGAATTCAATCCGACGTACGTGTCCGCATTTAAAGCTACGTTCACGTTTCAACAATCGTTAGGTATTATCGGCGGTAAGCCGAATCACGCTTTATATTTTATCGGTTGCGTCGGTAACGACGCTATATATCTAGATCCGCACACTACTCAATCAGTAGCGTTCGCTAGAAGTAAAGAAACTGACGTCGAATGTAAAATAGACGCTACCTACCATTGTAGCCATCCGAATCGAATGCATATATCTCAAACGGATCCGTCCGTAGCGATGTGTTTCTTCTGCAGAACCGAATTGGAATTCGATAATTTGTGTCAATTATTGACGAATCATTTGAAAAGTACGGACGGTATTCCGTTGATCGAAGTTTATCCGCAACGAAATCACGTATACGGCGGTTTACGTTCCGGTCTTATTACTAGTAATATTGGTAGTAGTAGTAATAGTGATAGTGGTGCTAATAATTTGTTAACTACCGAATCTACTTCAAGTAGCGTGAGTAGTAGTAATAGTAGTACTTTACAAGAGGAATTTGTTTCGTTACCATCATCGAAATATCAATCGGACGATTCTGATGATTTCGAATTCATCGGATAATAGTTCATCTTCGAATATTGTACACTTTTTATTTTTTATCTTTTCGCCGAATTAGACGATGTTACTTTAATGTTTATATTTTCCTCTCTCCATGCCAACTTTTTTCCTTTTTATGTATGTTTATTCTCTAATTGTACCAGTTATTTAAAAACAGTACATAAATCGATATTTTAAAAGATAATGTTTTAAATTATTAATACGGATCGTATAATCATGACGGCTAAAAAAATATTTTAAAATAATTATTACTTTTAATTTTTTTTTTATCGGAGAAGAAAATATTAATAAAAAAATTCTTAAATACTGATTTAGAATATAATTAGAATTTTATTTCAGAATTAAACTTGACAAAATTCGATATTGTACGATATAGATTTTTTATTAAATTGTGATTATAATTAAATATAAAACGCAATCTTATTTTACAATAATTTAATGTTTTGTTTTTTAATCCTTTCGCCGAATTAGACGATGTTATTTTAATTTTTATATTTACCCCTCTCCGTGCAAACTTTTTTCCTCTTCCGTTTTTCTGTTGTTTATTCTGTTTAAAAGCGGTGCTGTTTTCGTTATATTATGTATATCGATATTTTTAAACATAAATAATGTTTTCAATTATTGAATACGAATCATGTAATCACGTCGGGTAAAAATATTTTAGAGTAATTATTATTTTTAATTTTTTGTTATTAAAAAAAAAAATATTAATAAAATTATTAAATACGGATTTAAAATATAATTACTATAGGATTAAACTTGACAAAATTCGATATTGTACGATATAGATTTTTTACATTGTGATCATAATTAACGATTTATATGAAAATCTTATTTTACATAATTTATTATTATTCATCCTTTATTACTTTAATGTTTACATTTCCCCTCTATGTTAGGTGTTCGCTTCTTTATTTTTCGCTTTCTATATGTTTGTTCTAATTGTACGATTTATTTAAAATTTTAAAATGTTAAAATTTTCATTTATTTACATACTATATATATATAAACGTTGCAACAACATTTCTAAAAATAAATAATTTCAGTTATTTAATACGAACCATATAATCACGACGGGTAAATATTTTAAAGTAATTATTTTCTTCGTTCTTTTTGTCAATCGAAAAAAGTAATGTGAAATTCTAAATGCTTATTTAGACTTGGGGTGGTTTTATTTTCGAAATTCGATATTGTACATTGATTTTTTACATTGTCGTAATGATATTTTAGAATGTCGGTTTATTTTGCAGTTCCCAATATCGATACCGTTCGGATTGAATAAGGTTTTTTAGAAATACATCGTGATTAATTTATAAAGAATAGGAATGATTTACAATTTTACGTTTATATGGATAGACGGAATAAAAATACGCGCAAGTACTCGGAAACATCAATAAAAAAATATGCTTAATAAACATCATAAGAGACAGGGATAGCGCATATATTAATAAAATAAATGGCAAGATAACAGGAGAAAGATTTCGATGAAAATTTATCATCCAGATAAATAATAGCGGTTACCAGTACCAAGTATTGAAAGGGAAGGCGTGGAGCAGTGTGTTAAGGTGTTACGCTTGTCTGTTTGACCACCGATTGAAAGGTGAACAGGATAAGAAAGTGTTTTTATTTAGAATGTAAAAAAGAAATTTTTTTTTGGACACTAGATAAAACACTATGAAACAAAATATATGGTAAAAAATCGTTCGTTTGTGAATCGTAGTGTTCTATTTTTTCTGTTCTCAATTTTTACAAATAATTTCAATTTCCAATTGTTTTTTTATAGTTCTAAAATTTTTTCTATTGGTTTCAATTTTGCAATTATTTCGTTTTTTTCCTTTTTCGAAAGAAGTTCTTATATAATTTTTCGATTATGTAGATAGCGCGCGTCGTTATTCAATAATTTTCGATGTTCTGTTCGTAAAAATAGTACAATCGATTGATATTTTTTGTTTTTGTAATTCTTTGTATACGCGCAACTGTTCAGAAAACCAATAAGTGCGTTTGCTGAATGAGCATAGCTTATCGAGGATGTAAGGAGAAGCGTTCCAACTAGGGCACTCCCGATAACAGTATACATCTTAGGCGTTCAACATATCTCGAGGGTAGCGGCGCTTTAATCTTCTGTTGCCTGGTAATTGACGTTCTACCATTATTATTGCAGGTTAGCTTGTTGTGGAATTATTGATACGTTCAAATCCCGGTGGATGATTTTATTTGATACGAACCGCGGATCATTAATTATCTTAAGATTTTTGACTGCGTGCATTGTATGCGCTTCATGTTTGATGGCTCTCACGAGCCCCATAATTCTGATCCATACAACCAAATTGGTTTTAATAGAGTACTATATAGAAGGATTTTGTTCTTGATGTTTAATTTGGATCGTTGATCAAACAGTCGCATCAATACTGTATATCTCGTGCGTAGCTCTTGATTCTTAACAGTTAAATGGAATCTCCATGTCAAACGACTATCGAGGTAGAAGCCGAGATAGCGGGCACGGTCAGCGCTGGGAATAACTGCGTTATTAAATATATATATATATATATATATATATATATATATATATATATATATATGACTGCACGTTCCTCTTCTGATTCTAAATGTAACCATGATGACTCTTACTGATATTTAAATGAATTCCCCATTTCGTAAACCATGGTTAAAGTTGGTTAACGTGTTGCCGAAAGATTGTGGAACCTTGAATACGATCTCCATGTTTTGATGACAGTATTGCAACGTCGTCTGTAAATGTACACATTAATATGTCACGATATAATACCCGTTTCTAACCCTTTCAGTAAGGATGTCGTCTACTGTATGCTACGAGAAATTTTAACGCTAACAAAAATTTGTGTTTGCTGTTTGACATGAAATGTCTCAATTTTAAAAATATTTATATAAGCGAAAATTATCTATTGTTCATCTAAAATAATACAGTATTGTACAATAAACGTCCGTATATAATTTACAATTTTGTGTCAGAATTTTATAGTAGGTGCTATTAAGTATTTACTGCGGTTACTCAAAAGACAAAAAAAAAGAAAAACAAACCGTCAGTATATTACCTCTTTTTCGGTAGTTATTTTCGGTCTATTGTTGGATGTGAACTTTTGAAGCTTATTTTATATCGTTCACCAAACTTGTCAGTGTTTTGTGTGCGCTCCGTTCGGTGTTCGCATTATTATATTCTACTTGCGTGCATTGTTATCTAACATTATCTTTTCGTTTCATCGTTTGCCGCTACTAGCGATTTTTAATTTTACTTTTACTTATGTTTAGTTTATTTGCTTTAAATATTTTTGTAATATCGATGTTTATCGTTGCAGTTGTTCATTGTCTGCAATTAATAGCAATACAAGTAAATAAAAAACCCAACTTAAAATAAAATGAAAAAATTACAATTCGCGTATTCACGAAAGCTAATTAACTGCGTTTTACATTTTTGTGATTCTTGAGTAAAAACTGCGCACCGTAGTCCTATGATGTGCGAATTTTCAGCACTGCTCATCGTATAGGCATAATATTCTTTCGATAGTATTACGGGGGTTTTCTAGTGAATTTATTTTCAGAATGTCCTTAATTTTTTTTTTTACTATAATTATTTTCTCGTATTCTTTTCCATTTATCACTTAAAATTTATCAATTCACTTTTCCTTAAATTTTTCGAATAGTTCTCCTTTAATCGGCGGTTTACAATTAACGCTAAATTAATATTACAAAATGCAGTTTCTCGTCGCATACCGAAATGGGGTCTCCGTTAAGTACTACCGCACGTTGTGATTTTTGATTCAGTTGAAAATAAACTGTTGCTCTACAACCAGGTCATCGAACCGGTCTGGAAATATGAATGTCAGCTGTGGAGCTGCTCGAAAAAGACTAACATAGCCATTATACAATGATTATAATATAGAGTTCTAAGAATAATTGTAAAGACGCCATGGTATGTGACGAATCAAACTCTCCATACAGATATAAAGATAAATTACATTAAGGATGAAATTATACAAACAGCAAAAAGACATGCTGCAAGATTGGAGTCATATCCAAATAATGTGGCAGTCGCACTGTTAGATAATTCTGCGAACATTCGTAGATTAAAGCGGACAAAATTGACGGATCTAGTACAAAATGTACATTCTTGTATACGTATTGAATGAGACCCTGTCACTGGGCAGGATTCTTTAGCAAGTCATCTTACACTAAGATATTAAATTTGTTTAGTAGCCTATAGAGCTAGTTGTAAATTGTCAAATGAATTGACGTAAATATTTATATTTACGTTTGATTTGTTTATATATATATATATATATATATATATATATATATATATATATATATATATATATATATATATATATACGGCGTTGAATATTATATCTAATCCTCGAAACACGTTATTATTACGCAACGTCAAGAAAAAGCATCGATCGAAATGATGCTATACCGCTCACGCCCTGTTGTGTGTCCCGTTCTAACGTTGACCCACTATTCACTCTTATCATCGGCAGTTTGCATTTTTTCGGTCGTAGTTCAACCATATTAATATAAACGATAGTAAATGAATATGATTAATGAAAACAAAAGAAAAAACCACTACTGTTAAACAAATGGTAATTTGAAATACATTTCTTTACTGGTATGATAGTTTGACGCTAGAGTGTAATTAAAAAGGAAGAATACTTTTGGTTGATTTATTTTTATTTTTTATATATATATATATTATTATATATATATTTTATATATATATACTTATTATATATATATATATATATATATATATATATATATATATATATATATATATATATATATAAATAAAGAAACGATTTATATTTTGCCCGTTTTTAAAGTTAAACATTGTTCAGATTGGTTTTTAGCCGATTACTTATTTTTAATTTCGTATGGTTTTTTTATTGTAGTTTACTGTTTTTGTTATGTTACAATTTTCTGACGATTCTTTTTTATGCTCGTGTAATTATTTTATTTCTAATCTTAAAAATATTCTCCTTTAAATTTTTGTTTTTATCAGGTTGGTTTTTTTGAGTAGTTTTCATTTCAATAGACATCAGCGATTGCTTTTCGGAGTAACGAACGTTATTTGAACGAACGGATTATATACATAAAATTATGTTTTGGGTGGACTATCATACGTGTGTTATCCGTGTTTTTAACATAGGCTAAGTTCGAAGATATTATTCGTCAACGACATTTCATTGCGTCCTAATTAGTCATCAACACTGTTCAAGTTATGCGCCGAGAGCGCGTAGTCAGACGTATGAAATTCAATCATCAACGCGCCTTGTTCAGATTTAAACCGATTAGAGCCGTTTTATTCAGTCAGTTCAGCGTATCCGTTTACTTTTCCTTAATTATCAGGCATTGTGGAGAAATTTTATCTCGCGTCGAATGTCACCCTCCAAAAAAATCCCTGACGTTTTTTACTTACCTTCCTCGATAATCGTATTTGGATATCCGGATATTCTTATTAATCTTTTATATACTCAATTTACAAACTCGTCTCTGTTCTGTCGATACATAAGTTGGAAAATTATACATGTTCATTTTGGTACTTGGAAACAGTTCTCTGTATCCCTGCAGACCTTCGTCAGTCTTATTACAACATCGCGCGTTAGTGTTAGTTGACGCTTGATGTCTAGTTATTAGTTAATATTGAGCCTAGATACTTAAAATTATCTACAGGCAGATGTTACTTTTGGTCTTTTATTACTATTGTGTATTATCGTAATTTTAGTCTTAGATTTGTTTAATCTGTAGTCGTTACAGTCATCTTTAAGTCTGTCTACGAATTTTATCGTATATTTTGTCACTGACTCTCAGCAATCACCAGCATTAGTAATTATAAGCGCAAAACTCAGCATCCGGTGGCCAATGAGATAATCGGCGTCCTGTCTACCGGCCATTACCCGCAACCATTATTTATATGGGTTGCGAGCCACTCTGTCATTTCTGGGAATGATCTAGCCGACACAAGAGGCGGCTCGGCTTTTATGCTCGTGATCTTCCAACAGATCCAAAAGATATCCGTAGCATAATGAACACATCCGAGCGAAATGGAATATGCTGTGGTTATTCACATCAACTACAAACAACTTACGTTCATTAAAACCTTTATTGCGATCTCCTCTATCGTTGACACGCCATGAAGAAATAGTCTTATTCGTTGTATGCTATTAGGACATACGACTCTTACTCACAGTCACTTGATCAGAAAGAATCACCACCGATTTGTTCCTGCGGCAGCGTTAAATTAACAACAGAACACTTTCTGTTACACTGTCAAAAGTACAAGGCTATAAGGCTATCCGATACGGTTTTACAATTTTTATAGCCAAATGCAGCTGGCCCAACAGGAGCGTTCCTACGGGAAACCGACCTGTTTAAACAACTATAGCTACCGTGTCCGTGCCTCTGACCTCGTAGCAGTATACGACATTTAAATTGATCATCGTACCTAATATCGAACAATGTTGTGACCGCTATTAATTAGGTTTCTCGAAAATTATTTAAGTGTTTTAAATATTCGATTTAAATAATTTTTTATCTGACCTAAATTATTTTGTGCACATTCGGATATATCAAAAATAAAAGGCATCGACAGATGCATGTCAAATTATTTTGTATTAAAATTTCATCACGCTGTCCTACTACATGTACAATAAGAAGTATCAGAATCTGATTTAATTATTTCTCTCCTCCGATGAACTCATCTGAAAATGTCTGTACGTATTATAGTATTTAGGGTTCTCCTTTTCCGGTGTAGAGGGACCCTGATAAGTAATTAGCCCCAGGTCTTCGAAAGCATTTATACGGTCCTGACAATGCTATCAATTTAATATCTTAGTTTTTTTTTTTTTTTTAAACTAGCCTCATTTTTTTCTCTACTTGTAGTACATTTAATGGTTTGTATACGTAAATTTGGCGTGGAAAATGAAAATTTTTCAGCGTAATTTATAAATGTGTTTATTTAATATTTAACGAAATACGTATGTACGATTACATGTGTATATATATATATAAATAATAATAATAATAATAATAATTGGGCTTAGGTATGAATATCAAAATTTATCTCTCAGATTAGAACGAAATGTTCTTATATGTGTGGAAGGCGATAATTTTATATAATTTTGATACGAAGTACGTGTATAAACGCGATTAGGATTCTCACGCCATAGAATACACAACGGGCAGGGTATTGTTTAATTATAGGTGAAGAAGAAGAAAGATAAATATTTATTTTATAAAATAGTTATACAGAAACAATCTAATAATGCGCGTTGTTTTATTGTTTCGACGAATTTCGTAACCGATAAACTTTAAATATAAGCGATCTGGAAAAATGACCAAACTTTTTTTTTTTTTTTTTTTTTTAAATTTACCTGTTACAATCTTAACGTTAAATAAGTAACTATATTATAAAGCTTATCACAACACAGAATATATCTTATTACGTGATACAAACGAGTGTGAAGCCGTTAGCCCACTGGTTAAAGCTTCCATAAAAAAGTTTAAGTTTATCGCCTACAAGACTAGGCATTGCGGTTTATTACGCTTAAGGCGTCTAATGTCTAATCGTGTGTCGAGAAGTTTCACTGCTTCCACGTTGACATGATGGGAAAGCCGTTTCTCGTGCTGCTTAGCGCACTTCTTGATTACATCGTTAACGAACATGATCTGAAGATCGCGGTGTATATCATCGTTACGCGAAAATTGATATGCGTCGACTATCATACGCAGGATGACATTTTGTCTCGTCTGAATCTTGTCACGATTTGCAGCCTTAGCACATCCCCATAGCTGAATTCCATACATCCAAATCGGTTTTATTATTTGTTGGTACAGTAAACGCTTACACGATACGTCCAACGTAGGATTCCGACCGATAAGCCAGTACAGTTGACGCGTTCTAGCCTTAATCTGTTTGATTTTGGATCGGATGTGGATTTCCCACGTAAGGCGCTTATCCAAGTGTATATCAAGGTATCGAGCTGACTCTGCTTGTGGGACAACTCGATCACCCAGATAAACCTTATGCTGCGCATCGACTTTCCGATAAGAGTAAACGACATGGACAGATTTAGCTTCATTCAGCTTGATCTTCCATGTAACTGTTCAGTTTCTAACTAGGTTGAGCGCGCGTTGAAGTTTTGCTGCGGCTTCAGCTTGACTGTCGCTAACCGAAAGTATGGCGGTGTCATCAGCAAAAGTCGCAGTTTTTGTTTCGTCATCTGTAGGCAAATCTAGCGTATACAAGAGGTATAAGATAGGTCCAAGAACGCTACCTTGTGGAACTCCAGCTTGTATACGGTAGAATTTTGACTCAGCATCTTCGTGTGTCACCCGAAACTGGCGATTAGCCAAATACGATTCCAGAAGTCTACAAAAGTTCCCTGGAAGTATGTTACTCATTTTGAATATTAGGCCTTCGTGCCAAACACGATCGAACGCTTGCGATATATCTAGAAAGTCTGTGGAACAATACTTTCTTTCTTCGAACGCTTTTTCGATTATAGATGTAACCCTGTGAACTTGGTCTATAGTCGAATGTTGGTTTCTAAAGCCAAATTGATGATCAGGGAGATCAACAAATGTCTTTAGTCTCTTTAATAATAATTTTTCGAACAGTTTCGATAACACCGGGAGAAGTGAAATTGGGCGGTATGAAGTAACTTCTTCCGCTGGTTTTTCTTTTTTATGCAACATAATAATGTTAGCTATTTTGAAACAGTTCGGAAAATATTCAAGACGTAAACACGCGTTGAATATGTACGTCAACAGTACCACTGCTTTACGTGATAATTCTTTTAACAATGCCGGTGAAATTTCGTCGATACCTGCAGCTTTTTTTGCGTTAATCTTCAGAATTTCTTTTGCAATTTCCAAAGGAGTAATATAAACAAAGTCCACATTATTTTTATACGACACTGTAGGACTTATATCCGATGTAATGTCATGCGGTTGAAACGTGTTTGACAAATGTTTTGTCACAATTGCGCCTGACCCAGCTCCCTCTTTGATCTAAGAGAGGGGGAACTCTGACGCATGGCCGCTTCATTCTTCGTGTGGCTTTCCACAGCGAATAGTCCCTATCCGCGAATGGACTAAGCTCCTCTAGATAATATTTAAATGTTTTCCTTATCCTAACCAAACTTAATCAGTTAACTGTTATTTAAACTCTTTCAATTAATAACTTAATAAATACAATTAAATAAACGATCATTGTATAAAGTTAAATAAAAATATAATAATAAATAAATTGTCGGAATTAACGTAAAAGTTATATTTTATTACAACTCGAAGTGAAATATGTTTTAAGAGTCTGTGTATTTTTTTGTACCTGCGTGCCGTAGCGATTGATAATCGTAATCTGGACATTTCTGATCGGTAGACGTACACGGCTGGTATCGAAAAATTTTAATATTTGTTTTTCGTACGTAAGGATTACTTGTCCCCGGGATATTGTAGTTGCATACCGAGTTCGAATATGATCTACGACGCAAAAACTATCAGAAAATCAAAATAAAAATTAAAATACTCCTAATATTATTATGGCGTGGAATTCAAATGGTAAACCACTACGTACAACACCATATGTGAGCTAATAATAATATAGAACACTACACAAACACTGCGGGGCTGAATTGTATTGTGATAACGAAGTGATTACAATTAGTTCTCCCGGGTGTTGTGTCTATCTGCGTTGTCATATTACGAGTGCCTTCTACTTACACCGTACAACAAATTATGCATAGGTAAGTAGTCGCCTACCTTCGATACGGACACGGCGATTAATTATGATGATGAGGGATAATTTATTTTTATTTTATTAGTATTTTTATAGCGCCCTATGTAACTACCGATGCTATTACGGCGCTGGTGATTTAAAAGTTAGATGTAGTAGATGAGGTTAGGGGAGGAAAATAATTCTATAATTACCGAAATAGTTGGAGGACTTTTTTAATATAGGAAACCAGATAGGGTACGTCTGAATACGGGATCGATATGGGTGGAGTGTAGGGCAGTGCAGTATAATATGGTAAATAAAAGAAGGATCTGGGAGTAGGCAAAAAGCGAGTGGTTTGGAATGTTAGAGTAGATGGTCACGAGAGAGTGATATGCGACTACGGTGATGCCTGCTGAGTGCTATGTAGTTGGAACGGGATAAATTGGCGGGTGATTTCCAGAAGACAACATTAGGTGTGATAGCAAGAAGGAAGTAATATGGTGGTATGAGTTCCAGTTCTGTTGCCAGTTGTGGTAAATGAAGTATTTGAGAGCTGTGTTTAGTACCGAAGATGGCGGGGCTTTAATTTAACACGATGTTGTGCGTAGTTTGTTTGGTTTGCGGCGATGAAAATGTTCATATTCGAACGATACTGTCCATTGTCGGAGTTCGTATTTTTTCCCCGAATTAGTAGATGCGACGTCTAGAATTTTTAACCATTGTTTTTTTTTCATCGGAAATGTTGCGCACACTTTATTTAATATTTAATCTTTTCACGTCAGATGCAGGTGCAAGCTGATTTGAAAAATACTTTGGGGGTTTAAAAGAATATTTTTTATGTAAATATAAATTAATAAAATTATTTTCTACATGAGATATAACAACAACAACAACGTATATTTCAACATAATTTACAGTGAGTATACACAAACCAAAAATTTTAAATAATAATTACGTAACGCCCAGGATGGCTCGCCGTACATAAGAAATTATATATATATATATATATATATATATATATATATATATGTCGTCGTCGTCGTCTAACATACTCGTTTCCGAATTTTGCCGTCTTCTCTAATTATGTTTTTGTCGATTATGCGATATTAGTCCTATTTTGTGACTTGTTACAAAGCTACACAATGAACATTTGAGAGCCGTGTGGGGTATGGTACTATTGTTACCCGTTGCTATCGTTTTCAATTTTTTTCTTTTAATGTATCTTCTTCCTTTCATTGCTTGCCTGATTACTGATACCCATTTCTTATGATCGAATGCCACATTTTCCCAGCTTTAATTCATGCCCTTTTCAAATCTTCAGCAATATCTTTGTAGCGCAAACGAGGACGGTCTAGCGACCTTTTTCCATATAATAATGTTGATATGTCGGAGAGTAGTGATTTTATGAATTATAAACAAAAAAAAATCACAACACAGTTGAATCACTATAAAAGTTTTCTACTGCAAAGCTTTTCGACAGGTACGTCATTATCAAGCATACACAATAAATTTTACATATAAATTACCTGAATTTCATGTAACGACAACATTTTATATATTTTTATGTCTAACTTATGGTACTGAAAGGGTTATAATTGAAGGGTAAAGTTCTTAATGAATAATTGTTCGAGGCATGGCCCCGGTATAATAACTTTGAGGGTCGAATGCCTCTTCCCCCCTCCCAAAGTCGGCGCCTATGGTCTGATGTATACATTTTTGTACGCGCTATTTTCTAGCTTGAACGTCTCGCAAACTATATACCCAATGTCGTCGATTAAAATTATTTTTATAAATACTTTCTTCATAATTTACTGTATATGCCCATTGTATACTTTTAGATATATTGTAACTGTTTTTTTACGTATTAAGTCGATTTTATATATATATATATATATATATATATATATATATATATATATATATATATATATATATATATATATATATATAATCGGAACACTTTTGATCATCTTGAGCCCCAAATTTTTTTTTATCGTTGTATGTTAGACCTTCGTCCTAATTTAATAGTAAGACGTGACTGGCTGATTATTGTAATATATAAAAAAAAATGTCAGTAAAATTTTTTTTTTGTTTGTCGTAAAATTAAGAAGCGGAATGTGCGTTAAACATAGTACAGCGTTCCTATATTAATCACTCCGTATTTCGTATGTTAATCGATATATTAGAGGAAAATTATGTGTAAGACAATTATGAAGAATAAAATGTTAAATTAAAAATGAACTTGTTTCACCAACAATTCCCTGTACCCTCTGTTCATTTTGTAATAGGTGAAAAAAATGAACTAAACGTGTTTCCGTCGTAATTAGGTATTAACTTCCACTTATAATCTGAATTATTTGAAATATAATGATAGTATAATTTAAATGTTGAAAACTAGTATTAAAACATACATCCTTCCCTACTACCCTACTAAGTTTTCATGTATATATGATAAGATATGATGTAATTAGCTCTTGTGGGGTCACTATTAGGGCGTGTTTAATTTTCATGAAAATATATGACATCATTTGTACAAACGCTTTGCGGTGGTTGAGTTTTTATTTATTTTGTACGCTTTAGTGATAATAGTTTGTACTGTTTACGAGCGAGATCTTCGCGTTGGCTTTCTGCATTTGATTTCAAACTCCGAGAAGTGTTTAATTTGGAAACGTGCTTACACCATGCGTGTATGTAATGTTGCCATGTGGGTTTTATAATAATTGTTATAGCTTTTATTTCGGTCGTTATATCTATATATATATATATATATACGTTCAGCAATAAAAACACGTTCGTTTGTCACGTGTAAGTAAGGTTTTAATAAAATTTTATAATATTTTTAATTAGCTTTATTTTAATTTATCGTTCGTTGAAAATGGCTTATACTCAACACACACACACACACACACATATATATATATATATATATATATATATATACATATACATTTATACATTCCAATTTAAATGAAGTTTTAAGTAAATTATTTACACAGCTGTATTCGTACTATATACATCATGGTGTGCATTTGTTGTCGTTTATTTTTATTTACTTTACTACTGCCGTACGAAATTTTTTGTTTAGCTCGGTCAGTCAGATAACTTCGATCTTGATCGAATGAAATTAGAAAATTAGTAAACAGAAATTTTATATTCATTTTTAATTAAAATTATTTAGATTTTAATGTCGATTGTTGTAAAATAAGAAAAATTATGAGATGTAACGTTATTTGTAAATTATAGCTATAGTGTGAGGTCGAAATTATGAAAATTTATTTTTGAAAATTCAAATCGGATTTTAATTATAGTATAAATGCAATTACGTAACAAAGTAAATTATATTTCTGAAAATAAAAATAGTTTCTTCTAAAAATAAAAATCCAAGTGACTGGTTACGTTTTATTAGTAATACCAGCGAAATCGTACACTATTTGTAAATAAGATTACATTTGACTCTTTCCAAGAGTTAGTACTTTCACGTAAAATCTTAATTTCAATTCTCTTTTCTTTTCCTATTTAATCTGATTATTGAAAGATAACGTGTTCGCTGTTAATTAGGTTTATTCTAAATATTCATCTGACCTAAATTACTCTGTGGCCATTCGGATATAGCGAAAAAAATACATGGATAGATGTATATCAAATTATTTTGTATTAATATTTTGAACCCCGTGTCAGTCATATTATGTGACTGACGTTGCCTATTACCGTCAGCCCATGTGATTTTTTGAAAAATATAAATGTAATAACATGCTAATTTTTAATTTTTACTCCGTATTTATAAATATCACTTTCTAATCACTGTGGTAACTGAAAATTTTTCTATTTCTTTTAGAAAACCTAAAAAAAAACCACGTCTAGTCATTTATGACTGCATATTGTTATCACGCATGTTTAGATTTGAAAGTATAATGTTTTCATCTGAAACTTTCATTATTCAGTATCATTATTTTAACCATTCGACGTGCTTAAAATTATTTTCATTAACTAGATACCAAATATCTTATGTAAAAGTGTCAGTAATATACGATTAACACTTTTCTTTTTCCAAAAACATCTTTGTTATTAGCTTCAAACTAAAAACTTAACTTTTAATCAAAATAGTTAAAGTGTCAGTCAGAAGTGACTGACATTGAATATTTTATCACAAGCATACTCGTCAGTTATAATTGACATGTGTTTGTTACCATTAAGGTTCAAAATATTGCTTGGGGTTCAACGTGCTAAGATATGTTATCACTTTGTCCTACTATATGCTCAATAAGAAGTACCAGAATCCAGTTAATTATTTCTGACCTTCGATGAACTAAACTGAAAATGTCTACGTATGTATGATTTTATAAGAGATCTATATAACTTCGTATTATAGTTCGATAAATATTACTTAGACCGTCCAACAGACCACGATGAAATTTCTAATTTAGACTGTACGTCCTTGGAGTTTTCTTTTTACGTTTCCTGACTATCGCGCATTGTTGGTGTTAATATCCAATCCTTACTTCTTGTATGTAACTGTCTTTTTAGGAAAGTGATATGGACATATATTTTAATTATGATAAAAAACCAATTGTAAAATATCATACATTTTTTCAAAGAAAAAAAAAAGAGTACACAAAATAATGAATAAGAAAGGAATTTTTTTATTAAAAAAAAAAAAAAACAAAAACAAACAATAGGCGAATAAAATTTTCAACCTAAAAGACTATATAGATATCGTACGGATATAATATATTTTATTCTGATTTACACAATTTTATGATCTTTAGAATTTATCAATATTTTTGTAACATCTGATGTTTTGGTTAAACTTCAATTGTTCCATATAAATTCTATTTAATTTTTACGTATTTAGAATATTGTTCCGATTTCGATTAAATATGTCTGCGGGTCATATTGTTTGATTTTTTCAAGTAAATATTGGTAAATTTATTTTTATTTATAAGTCGAGTAATATTCTTCCAATGAGGAGTAAACAAAAGTATATGAGTATTTTGAGAAAAATCAATAGTTATATACCTACGTACAAATTTTTCTGTAAATTAAATTTAAGAAACCTGTTTTCTGAAGAAGCCGAAAAACAATTTTTGATATTTTGTTCCTATTGAATTAGTTTGTATTTTGTACATCGACTCCATAAATAAAACCTTACATTACAGTTTTTCATTATTGTCACGATCGCATTGACTAATGGAGTTAGTCTGTTTTCACAATTTCTATTTCTGTTCATTTTGAATTAAAAAGTAATATCTATCGTTAATTTCATTATTTTTCTATTTTTTTGATATATTATCTATTAACAATTATCATTTTAACATTAAATGCATATCGTTCTTTTAAATGTTCACATTTTTTATAAAACTTTTTTCAGATTCCTAATTTTTGTTTTTATTATTTTTGATTTCTTTTGCTATGGTTTCGTGTGGTCGTATGTAATGTTTAAGTTTGTTTTGTTAAAATTATTGTATTCCATTCGACTTCCTACAATTCTTAATTTACGTGCGAAATACGTATGATTCATAAAAGAAATTTTAAAATTGAGTAATGTTTCAAAAGTGCATTATGTATGTCGTTAGTGTTCAGTAAATATATCATATCGGCGTTCTTTTAAGCAGTTAAAGCGTGAAGTAACAAAATAAATTACCTGGCAAGAACGTGGCTATTTAGTCCTTCTTTACTTATCAATTTTCGTGTAAAATATAATGAGCGAATTTTAGTAAAGTTCATATTATTATTAAACTTTTTACCTTTAAAATATTAACGTTCTCTTTCATAGTTTGCCCTAAACAACACGTTCTTTATAAATATTCTGAATATATGAGACACTATATTTAATGTCTGGCAGTGCGGGATGTCCCAGCCACTGATGTTACATAACGTATCGTATATTGATTAAAGAATTTTTAATTATTTTGGCGTCCAGTAATAATTTTTAAGATTTGTTATATATTTTTCCGTTAAAAATCCGCCATTTTAAAAACATAGATAATCATTATTATTTAATCATGGAAAATGTAATCTTAAAAGAAAGAATGTTTTCGATTTTTAAATCATGTCGATATGTGTTTCAGATCATTTATTGTATTTCACTTTTTGTAAACAGCTTACTCGAAATAATTTGATTTCTTATGATATCAAGTGTTGATTTCCCGACATAATTTTAATAACACGCTATGTTTTCCGAATATAAGTATACCCTCGGGCGTATAGATTGTAAATATGAAAGAATGAGGCCTACAACTCATTGTTGACTGGAACAAAGAGGCCAGTACGCATTGAGATAAAAAATTATCTAAATTGCTTTTTTCATTTTTTTTTTTAAAATACATGTTTGAGTTCATATAAAATTTTATAACTTCCTTTTTATATATTTTTTCGGTAATCACACACCACACACACATACATATATATATATATATATATGTACATTAAATAAATAAGCATTATATTTTTAAAAGAAACTTTATTGTTTTATTTTATATATCCATTTGCGTGAAAGCTAAGCTAGCATAACATAATATTGGGAATACATTCAGTCAAGACGTCTAAACGGTACCCAGAAATTTTCATGTAATATATTAATCAAAAATTAAGAATATTGCGCATCGCTCCTATTAAATAAAATGAACAATTTGATCATTTTCGTATAAAAAGTTAAACTATTTACGAAATTTAATTTTATTTTAAAAACATTTACGTTACTATACAACATTAATTAACCATTCCTTTTTCTTGATGTATTTTTGTATATATACATTACATATGATATATATAAAACAACATTATTCATACAGTAAGCCATGTTAGTCGTCCATATTTTGAGACAGTAGGAAATTAGCGGCTAAGTTCTCATTTTTTTCACAAGCGAAATAAGCTTGAATCACGAGATGTTCCGGATACCCGAGTGCTTTTAACTGTAACAAATTAAAATAAAAAAATAACGATTTTCACGCAAAATAATTTTCGATCAAGTTATTGACAGTAGTAATGAATTATCATTATTATTATGTACTGCGTATAATAATAAAAATCAACTGAATACACTTACTCTTTCTATCGCATCTTTATCTTGCTGCGTAACGGTTACTGGTAATCCGGACAAAGCGCTAAGAGCCGGAGATTCGTCTAATGTCCCAGGATTTGCACCGGTTCCAACGCCAGTAGTAATTCCGGCGGTAGTACGTTCCGAACTTTCCGTAGACGGTTCTCTTTCATTTAGTAAGCGCACGAATTCTTCCTGATTTTGAGAAATAAGTTGCAGTAGATTCGGATTAGTTTGACCCACTTGCTGTAAGACAGCATTTAACAAATCCGGATTTTGTTGCACAATCTGACGCATTTGACTGAACTGAGGCTGATTTCTTAAGAAATTTAATGGATCTGCGAATAATTAAACGAGAATATGTATACAATATGTCGCGTTAATAAGGAAAAAATTAACAAGACTTTATCGTTTAAATATCGAAAATTATTTTGTATAGTGTTTCCTCGGTGCGATACACGTTTAAATTTATTTATTAAACAAAATAAAATAAAAATACTCTTTCATTTTAAATTTATCTTTTTCGATTATTTTATTCTACTATCGCATTTCGATCCATCCGTTTTGTTTTTGGAAAATTTTCTGTATCATCAAAAAAAAAAGCGTTGGGCGATAACTTACTTTCAGTAGCTTCCTGAGTGACTCCAGCACCCGGTGCTGGTGCTGCTGCCGGTGCCGCTGCTACCTCTGCTGCAGTTGTTGCTGTTGTTGAATTATTAGAATTATTTTCATTTTCAAGAATATTCGGCGGGATACCATTTATCAGGTATTCAACGGCTCGGTCTGGATTATTGAAGCTAGCTTCCATTGCTTTTACAACCTTATAAAGACAGAAACAACGATTTTATTTACATTTTAATGTACACGCAAAAAAAGAAAACACATTATTACTATCATTTTAAACGATATTAAATTCTCTCTTTTTAACTGTTTCAGATACACGTTTAATTTTCCATCGCCTAGTTGTACACGAATCGAAAAAAACAACACCGTGTATATATATAAGATATATATACGTATACATATATATATAGAAGATGTCGTCAAATCGTACCGGACCTCAACGTCCAAACGGGCAAACGCAAGGAAAAATATGTCAGTTTAAATTAGTATTATTAGGAGAATCAGCCGTCGGTAAATCTAGTCTCGTATTGAGATTTGTTAAAGGACAATTTCACGAATTTCAAGAAAGTACTATAGGAGCCGCTTTTCTAACGCAAACTGTCTGTTTAGATGATACAACTGTAAAATTCGAAATATGGGACACAGCCGGTCAAGAACGATATCATAGTTTAGCGCCGATGTATTATAGAGGCGCTCAAGCGGCGGTTGTGGTATACGATATTACCAATCAAGATACGTTCGCCCGAGCCAAAACTTGGATCAAAGAATTACAAAGGCAAGCTTCGCCGAATATAGTAATCGCGCTGGCCGGCAATAAGACAGATTTGGCAAATAAACGTAATGTCGAATACGACGAAGCCGAAGCTTACGCCAACGAAAATGGTTTATTATTTATGGAAACCTCCGCTAAGACAGCCGTCAATGTCAACGATATATTTTTGGCTATCGCTAAGAAGTTACCTAAAGACGATAGCGTAGGTAACGCAAGCGCTGGTAATAGTCAAGGAAGACGATTGGTCGAACCAGATGAAACTTCTAGATCTTCCAGCTGTTGCAAATAGAAGAAACAATATATATATATATATATATATATATATATATATATATATATATATATATATATATATATGCGCGCTAATTAAAAAGTTTTTGTTTCTCTTTCGTATCGATTTTGTTTTTCTTTACAAAATATATTTTACATATATTTATATTTTATATATATAGAGAAATTATAATTTTGTTTATACGCATGTGTATTTCCATGGATCAATAGGTGTATAATATATAAATATATATATATATATATATATATATGTTCAGCTTATATTAGATTTTCGCTATTTTAATTATGTTGTTATATTTATGCACATATTTTTCTTTTCTCCCGTTAAATTTTAACTATAAAATTTTTATTAGATACTTATTACACATTAAGCGTATTTAAATCGCCACGCAAATATTATTAATGATAAGTTTTGTTATTCAATCATACGGATAATACATATACACACACATATGTATATATATATAAATATATAAAAATAAAAAAATAATCATATTTACAAATATGTATAAATTAAAATCTACATACACATCGAAGTACATACACGCTCGGTTAGAAATATATGAAAACATGAGTGTGATTTTGTTTCATTAATCATATATACTCGTATACTTTATCGTAATATGTATATCGTTTTTATGTTTTGTATTATAAGCTTATATTAATTCTAATAGGTAAAATGAAATATATCGGCATTCCAACGATGAAGAGTATATATTTTATGGAATGAGAGTAAATATATATATATATATATATATATATATATATATATATATATATATATATATATAATTCAAATGTAATATATACTGCTTATGATTTTGACGGTGTATTCTTATAATTTCAGAATTTTATTAGCAACGCGTAGTATATAAGACAAATACGTGAAATGTAAAACTGATCATTAAAAAACTTTATGAAAAAAAAAAGTAAATTCGTTTTCATAAATTATACATAGAATTTTAACGAAAGTAATCTGATATATATATATTTCTTAACCATCCAATAGTTAAATAAAAAATTAGTTGTAAAATGTGGGAAATTAAATGAATTTATACCGGAATTTCAAAAGTATTGAAAACAATTTATTTTTATGATCCATCAGAAATATTTTATTATTCACCGTTAGTAGATTAGATATCTGTCGTTAGTATATCAGATATATAGAAAAAAGTATTTACACTTAAGATGTATTAGGAACGATTGAAAAACAAATAGTTTTAAATAAAATTTTTAAACAAGTGTTTCTATAGTTAGTTCAAACTCTTATTTCAGTTTAAAAAAAATTAATCATAAAATAAAATTTAAAATTCGTCATACGTTATCCAGTTACAAACTATAAGTTATCTGAATAAATACAGAAACATTTGTATCACTTATCTGTCACGTAAATTAAACGGTTTATAAAATTGTCACATAATAGTGTAAAATAGTAATTTTTATATTTGAGCGAATATCAAATGATTCTAAAAAAAAAAACCAAAAAAAAAAAAAATAGTAAATTAACCTAGAGCAAATTATCCCATTTCGAGTTTTTATAAGAAATATAAGGATTTGATATTTTCATAAAGTGAAAACAACGTGTAAATTTTTCTTCGCATTAATACAATTATCTGAAATATAGTTATACGAGTCATTTCTCTGTTTTTAACAACATAATTTTTCTGATGATTGAAGAATTGTATTCACCATTAAATAATAAGTAAATTTAATAATTCAAAAAATTACAGAAGAGCTAGCGGATTTCTCGGCATTTGCCGAACCATTTTACTACACGCTATAGAAGCCTGACCACAGACAAATTCGAATTGGGGTTCACCAACTCTGCAAACCAAATTTTGTTTTGTCGAAAACAAAATAAAGACCGAAATTGAAATAAATGCTGAAAATGATGATTTGTACTTTTTTTTTAAGCTTTTCCGTATATTAAAGAAAAAGTTCCATTGATGATTTTTTTGTAATTTTCGGCGTTTAAACGCCCTTTTATACTCTGTTTTTAATTTCATGTTACGCGAAAGATACTTTCCAAGTCAGTGGAAAAAAATAAGTTATACACATGATGCATAAGATAAGAAAGCCACAAACTGACGTGTCCTCATATCATCCAATCAGTTTACTCCGTTCATTATCAATAGTGTTGGAAAAGCTAATTTTGAGTCGTATATATATTTGATTACAAAAACGATAATCCCAAATAATCTGTTTGGTTTTCCAATGGAACACTCAACAATACAACAGTGTCATAGATTAGTTGATGTGATATCATAAACTACGGAAAAACGTGACGTATGCTCGGCTGTTTTCTTGGATGTAAAGCATGCGTTTCATTAGGTCTGGCACCAGAGATTGTTGTTTAAACTAAAACAATTTTTAACTCCACACGATTTATAAATTCTTCGTATCTTAACTGGTAGAACATTTGTTGATAGAATAAATGATGTTTTTTCCTAAGATAATAAAGAGCTTCAATGCCACAAGGTAGTTCGCTTAGTCCAACATTATATAACATCTATACTGCGGATATATCTATCTCGAATCAAACAATATTAGCAACATTTGCTGATGATATAGTTATACTAGCTGCTAATAGTACGGCTCTTCAAAATATGTGGATCGAATCGTAAAATGGGTACATAAATAGCGTATAACATTTAATCCATTCAAATGCTAACATATCACCTTTACCGACAGACAAATAAGGTGTCCTCCAATATGTATCCGTGACAGTGAAATTCAGCAAAGTGTGTAAGATATCTTGCAATGCATATTGACCGACGGCTAACATGACGATTTCATGTGGCTCAAACAAGGAAAACTATGATTTCGCGAATCAGATTGCTGTGTCCTCTTCTAGGAAGGAAATCTGCTTTAAACTTGACTTTAAAAAGAAAAAATCATCTAACTATTCTAATTTTTTAATATGGAATCGAATTATATAGAACTGCAGGTAAAAACAATATATAGAGAATACAACGACAACAATCGAAAATATTTTGTATCATCATATCTGCATCAAAATATGTATCTAACTTAACATTTCGCAATGACCTAAATATATCGTATGTCAATGAAGTTTATATAAACCAGCATAGAAAGTTTTTTGATAAATTGTAATCTAATATTAACTCACATGTTCGCAGTATGCATTCATTTATTCTCCCTGAAAATCCTACAAGACGATTAAAAAAGAGATGGTGAAAAAGAACCAGCTTAAATCACAAGAGTAAACGATCTCAAATGATTCGTAATAGCGATTAAAAAACTTAACTATTCAGTGCTACAATTTTAATGATGACGTTAGGTTAATTATTTTTAAAAACATTTCATTATTCCTTATTATACCAAATTATTTAAGTAAAAGTGTAATATTTGTATGTGTACAGCTAATAAATCTGTAATTTCATATACAATAGTTATTTATTCTCTTTACTTAGGTTCTCTATTCATAGTTTGACATAAACAAATTGTCATAGGAAATATGAGCCTTTTTGGGAATGTCAAAAATGCCTTTTTAAACGCCGAAAAATACACACATCAATTATATTTTATTAGCTGCTAGCCACGTTTAAAATTTTGTTGAACATTTTAAATAATAATGAATTTAGCTGAATTCTTGCGACTACAATGTAATTTTCTACAAAATTATAATGTTTACTGTTAGTATTCATATAATAGCTAGTTTCAGACATTTTTCATAAATAAGCCTGAAAGGATTACACAAATTAAAAAACAAAAACAAAAAACCTTTACATTGACATCAGTATGATTCAAAATTCCCTGTATAATAAATATAAGGAATGATGCTGAATTTGCGTTAAGGAGATTGTACAACGGACCTCGAACACATTTTTTAAAGGTAAATTAGCTTTGAAAATATATTATTTTTTAATTATATGGAATATTATATATCAATTAGAAGGTTCTCTTACTTTTATCTTTTTAGGTTAATGAAATAATTCAAAAATAAAATAATTAATTTGATTATCCTATTTCACGAATTTTGAAAAATATATCGTTGACAGTCCCCGAATTTAATCTTTTATTAAAAGTTATGTTGTTGAAGCTATTCGAGTAATCGTCATAAAGAAGTGACCTTATAATCGTTTAAGGATCAAACGGTAACTAAATTTACCGAAACGTTAACTACCCTATAAATTTTAAGCCTAAGTTACTACGTGTGAATATATCGAACAGGGATATAAATAATTAAAATAGCGAGCGAAAAATGATATAATTTGCACTAACCTCTGCTCGATCATAACCCATATCAACAATGTTTCGCACCATATTTTCGAGCGACATTAAATCTGGTGAAACTGGGGTAGTCACTGTCCCAACTATTGCTTGTGTTGTTTGTGATACACGCCTAAGGAAAATTATAAATTTAAAATTATACAAAATTCTTAATTTGTTTTAATACACATTTTGTGGAAACTAAAAAGTATTTAAAATTAAAAATCGGCAAAAATAATTACGGATCTATTTTCCAAAATTAACCTTGTTTTTTCGCGTAAATTATTTTTATACTATCTCCCATTTAACTTCATATTTCAATAACTTAACTTCACAATATTAAATGACTCTTATCGTTTAATATCAACTAGTTACAAATTAACATCCGTAGCAGAACTACGTAGAAAAGTTACGGTTATGAAAATTGAAATACGCAAATACCCTTCATTTTCTGTTTTTTTTTCTACAGTTGCTGACCTTGTTTCTTGAGTACCGCTAGTAGACGCACAAACAGTACTCTGTTTTGGTTGTGTTGATGCACCGGGTGGATTAGTAGGTTTGGATACCATAACTACTACAAATTTTTTCTCATCGATATCATATTCCCCAAGAGATGTTGTATCAACCAATATTTTGCCTAAAAATAAAACAAGTGAACCAATTATTTATGCATTATCAGCGACGAAATAATTTTTTAGTTAATTTGAAAAACAAATAACGATTTCTTGGATTTACAGCCCACTACTATTTCTAAATTTTTAAAATTTCGTAACAATACAGTAATGTATCAAATGGTATAAAATCACATATGTGATTATAAATATACCAAATAAATTTACTTTTGCACTTGAGGAATACCAAGATAGTATACACGGAAACTACTTGGTCCAATTATAGTGCTTTTTAATACGTAATGATAACTACACACATAATTTACACTACGTGTACTGTTCATAATAACTGACTTCTTAAATATCAATTGCTGTACATATACGATTGTAAATAATTAAGAATACCTGCATATATTAATTTTTGATTTTCAACCGGGTAGTCTGAACCTTTTTCTTGCATTATTTTCTCTTTAAGATCTTTCACCTAAATGAGGCACAAATATTATAGTTTTCGAAATACTTTATACTTTTTGATATTTCTACTTAAAATTGAAATTTAATAATATAAGTTTACATTTTCACGTATTTTGTTTACTTGTATATAAAAAAAATAAAAATATCCATAACTCTATTATGTAGAATATCGGCACATGGTGACAGATAACTTGTATTACATATGCAATACAAAAATATAAAAATAAATGTATTGCATATGCGATACAATAGTAGTAATTTAAGATGTAAACTTACCGTACATGAAGCATCTATATTAATTGTAAAGGTTTGTTGTTTTAAATTTTTAAGTGTAATAATCATTTTTACAAATTATAAACCTAATGAGTTAACTTTACATAAAACAATTATAGAATATAAAATAAAAGTTATTGATTCGCCATGAGACAGCAAAATTCTCTATCAAAATAATTGTATATCTCGCTCCTTTTTTGTGTTCCTTTCCTTACATCCTCGCCTCGCAATTATACGTGAATAAAAATTTGAGCAGCCAGCGTGAAAAGCCACAACACCGAACGATGGTACAGATTGAACAAAATGAACGGAAGTTGTAAGAAATACATTTTATTTAAATACTTATTTTTCTCATTTTAAAATCAATAATTGTTATATTTAAACCTTGAGTAATATGTAAAATATTATTTATATTTATCCGGCATTGAAAATGACACACCGAATATGTTAAATTTGGTGAAAATACCACTATTTGTTTTTATTTATTTTTGTTTTTATAATAAATAAATTTTTGCTTTTAAAATAAATAAATCATATTTTTGAAATTAAGCTAGGAGTCTATCATTTTTGTTGGAGTATTTTGGAATTTTCGACTCTTTTTCTTGGGAACCCGCGTCGACGACGCAATCGGGTCCACGCTGAGCGAGCTGATGACGTTCCATTTTTGTACACTAAATGACGTCATAAAGCCCGCTAATCACAAAATCAAAGAATGGGTTCTATTTGTAATTTTTGTGAACAAATTTCAATAAAACGTTTAATTGAAGAAAATAATTCTATTGTTTATACTACTACTCGCGCGTTATCGCATATTTGCAGCATGTTATTGTAAACTGTTATATATAAGAAAGTAAAAATAGAGCTTGATTCGATTTGATATAAGTAGAATTAAGATATATATTTTCGTATTTCAATTACTTTTCTTTTTTTTTTATTTATTGAATAATGCATGATACATTTATACATAAATTTTACAATAGATTATATATCGCCAAGCCTTTTTTCTCAATGAAATATTAGATGCTATTCTTTATTATATAGATCATTATTAAATTAACAACTTTATTATTTAGTGATCTAAACTTGCATAATACAAATACAGACTTATATATAAAGTAGAACACAAGTTTATATCTTCATGTTCACGTATGTATGCAAACATTTTACACTAATTACGGTTATACATATGTATATGTATTTAAATTTTTTTTTTTTTTGAGTATTTATTCTTCATATTATCCTTAGCTATTTTAATATTTTTATGGGTAGTGATTAGTGCTAAATCATCTGCAAAAGGAGAGTTGATATATTTCCTCCTTAAAGTATTCCTACGTCGATATTTATTTCTCTAACTTGCAAGTTCTTTAAATTCTACTGCTTTTCTATTTTTCAGACAAACCATAAACTATTTTAATATATCCTTTTATTCTTGTTTTACTTAATGTATTTATTAGTTTATGATTTACTAATTAAAACCATTCGTTTAAATCAATGAAAGTTACAGCTTCTTTAGTGCTTGTTTCAGTGGCGGCTCGTGACAAGTTAATCTGGGAGACTCTAATATAAAACTATAATAATTTATAAAATGTAATGACATAAATATCTATTTTTAGCTACTTCTTCATTATGTTTAATAATGTTTAACCTATAAGCAGAATCTAATTTAAGCGCAATATTTACAGAACCCATTAAACCTAGTTCCATACAACAATTCATTTGACGAGCTGATAGTTCATGCTTTTTTGCTCTTTGATTTAAATGTTTTAGATCATTAAATCCCAATCGTGCCCATCTCATGTCACTTCCATCTTTAAAAAAAAGTACACAAGGAAAACAGAAAAAGCGATTAATTACCTCACATCTGCATTACCATTTGAATTTTTTGTAAATTTCTTTTGAAAAATGTCTTATAAAAGTACGTGTACCTACTTTATCTTGTTGATTCAAATTTAATATGGGTGTGGGTCTCTCTAGTTTCTTAATTCTAACCTTTTCTGATAATGGAAGCATTTTAAAATTTCCTTTTAAAATATTACTAATTTTATTATCCATCATTATGTTTTAAAAATCAACGTTTAACAATAATTAAATTTAAACGTTTAATTAGATAAATAAAAAATATTACAGGTTGAAAAATTACTATAAAATAAGTGTCGGCGAAAGCAGTGCTTGCGTTCAGTTAAGTAACAAAATCGATATTGTAAAATGGATTATTTAAAGAAGAGGAAGAAGGATAAAAAAAAAACAAAAAAACGGCAAATGGAAACACGTGTTTTTCGATAAGTAAACAACGACATGCAACGCAAATATATTGTTAAAACTGGTTATAATTGCGTGTGAAATAGTCGAGGGCTCACTTATCTAGAGCCCCCAGACGCCTTTAAGTTACGCTCGGGAAACTTCGGTTCTCTTCATATTTCGCATGTATTCTATATACCGTGTGAGGGCTCAATTCTGAATAGCCCACGTACTGTATTATTGGTTGTTATTATCACGTGACCGTAAAATCAGCTATCGACAACGTTGATGCGAGTCGATTGCATAGTTCCAGTACAGTTAAAAAATCCCACGATTGTTAGCCGGTGTTTTAGCTGTTCGTTTAAGGAATCCACACAAAAAACGCATATTTTGCATTCTTTTTTAAAATGGATTCTTACAAAAAAATTATTTTAAAATTAAAAGTTTTATTCCGTATACGGATTTTTTTTAAGTCATTAAATAATATGCATTTCTTAAAAACTCGCACAGGGAGGCTCGCGCCCTTGAGCCCCCTGGAGGAGCCGCCCCTGGCTTGTTTCCACATCACTTTTTACTTTTAACAGTTTTAACAAATTGCTGTTAAAATTTTCATCGCATTCGATACATCTTATTTTACATGGTACCATGTTCATTTCCGATGTGACGTTTTGAATTACACTTTGTTGTATACTTTACGTTACATTCACTACATTCATAAACAGTATTATCTTTACGATTAAAGAGAACAGAGTTAATGTATCTATTTAAATAAACGGCGTTTATTACGAAAAATAAATTAAACAAGCTTATAAAAACATTATGTGATCGTTGGTAAAAAAAAAAACAAAAATAATGAAAATGTTATAAATGTTGGATAAGCGTAATCTAATCTAATTTAGGATACAGGTGTACGTGCATGTAATATAAATTAAGCTAACCCTGGCATTCTCAAATGTATACACACACATACTGCAGTACTCAACGTATGCATACACATAAATTTGTAGAAAAACCGTAACGCTAAAAACTAACGAAGTTCTATTTTACTTTTTATTTTTTATGTACCTCATTAAAGGCCTACGACGTTTCTTAAAATTCTTTGGGTCGGTTTTTACATACATGGGGAACGTGTTATAAATTATAGCACCTTTATAGGTAGCTTGAATTCTGGAGTGATACTTATTGAATTTCGGTATTTGTGCAATCTTCTCTCGATTTGATCTCGCTAAGTATTTCGTGATGGGTAACATATTGTGAGGATTATTTCTAATGACATAGTCAAATAATTGTAATTGGTATATCTTTTGAATATTTAGGATTATGTCATTAGAAGAAGGATTTTTTCGTTAAAACAAATTTGATCAGTCTATTTTGCAGCGTTTAAATTGACTTAATATGTTGTTTAGCCGCCCTTCCTCAATGAATTATTCCATAACTGAGGGCAGATTGGTACATAGCGAGATATAAGCGTTTAACTTAACAGAAAAAAATTGCTTCAAGTACGAGAAAAGGTAATTCAATTTCCTTAGTTTTTTTAGCCAGGTACAAAAGATGTTTAATCCACGTTAACTTACAGTCAAATTGAATCCCTAAATATTTCACTTCGTGCATTCTTTCTATTTCATATTTATCGTTTAGCATACGTTTCATATCTTTTCACAGATGAGGGGGAATTGATAAAATTAGATATTTTGTTTTCTTTTCATTAAGAATTAGTCGGTTTCGCTTCAGCTATTCAGAATTTAAATTTACATCAGCTTGCACCATCTGTTTAAGAATATTTGAGTGGCGGGAAGTAATCACTAATGTAGTATCATCTACGTAGCTAAATATCTTACTGTTAACCGTAATATTACACATGTCATTTATATATATTAAAAACAAGTGGGGACCTAATACACCCCCTTGTGGAACGCCAAAAGTTTGTGTTACACCTTTACTTCGTACATTATTAATCTCTGTAATATAGCGCCTGTTTTCTATATATGTTTTAAACCAATTATGTACATTTCCTCTTATCCCGCAATCGTAAAGCTTTTCCAATAAAATATTACCATCTACTTTTTATAAATTGGTCTAACAATAGATAATTTCAATATTTCAGGAAATTTTTCTTTTAACACGGATTGATTAAATAACAATGTTAACGGTTGAGTAAATATATTTTTGTTATTCTTTACTAGGTTATATATAATTTCATATGGTACATTACACCATTTTAATTTGTAATATAGTCTGTTCTTCGTCCATATTTGTAATGGAACTATAGTAGTAATCTGAAATTTTTGCTCATTAATTGTTATATGATTTTCTCTTTACTTAGAAAATGCGTCTTTAAAAATGTTTGTTAGCTTGCCTATTTTTTGTTTCGTTTTAGTTTACATACTATGAAATTTCTTATTTCAATATTGGAATTATTTGCAATATATTTTGAACATCAATATTTCAGCTTATACAGTTAATGTGAACATTTGTTTTAATTTTTCGACGTTAGTTAAATGAATAATAACCCATTGTTGCAAAATTTAAGTAAAATCCGTAAAGAAGAAATCAAAATCGCAAGTTTTTAGCCTAAATGTATGAAAAATTAAATTTAGCACACAAACAATAGCATTCATTAGCAGAAGATTTTGTATTAATCAGATCTCGGTGCTCGTAGTAATTACTTTTGCTCCTTCTAACTGTTCAGTTTTTGTGAAAACCGATATTTCAAACACTGTTTATCAAAAATGGATTAATGTAATTCACAAAAAAAAACCCTATCTTGAATTAATATTTTATAGAACTTTTCTTCTACATTTTAAATGTGGTGGAGTTAATCTAATTAATTGCAAACTGCGCCAACTAGTTATATTTTTGAATTGATTGTGATTACATTAAATAATAAGTTTAATGGTTTTCAAGAAAATTAAATCATTGCAAAAAAGCAAATAATTATTAAGGATATTAACGGGACTGATGCAAAATTTTACTGTTGGTGAATCATTATATGTGTATTTAATGTCATTTTGTTTTGTTTGCGTATTCAAGCTAAAAATCCGGAATTTTAATTTTTTCTATATTTTGTACGTTTGTGATTCACGTTTGTGTAGAAATCCATATAAAACAATTGTTCACGTTTTCAGTAGATTTTCGTGACTTATTTTCAAAATAATATGAAAAAGCCCAAGTTTTTTTTTACACTTTTATTAAAATGGAAAAGAATCAACGTCTATGTATATATTATTCCTGTTACTTTAGCCAACGATGCATGAGCAGTTCCTTAGCCCAAATAGGCAAATACACGGGTCAGGTGTGGGGAGCACATGTATTGATAATATTGAACACTTAATAGGAAGAAAAAGAACTTTATTCATCAATAATAAACATATTTACAAGATGTAAATGTAGTGTATTTTGGCAACATTGTAAAATCAAAATGTATGTTCATATTTTTGTAATAAAGTTATAAATGGTTTCTTTCTTATTCTTCGTTTCGATATTACAAAGTGTAAGTTTTCCTAGGTTATAGTTTTCCTAGGGACACAACAATAAATATATATATATATACATGTATATATCAGTGTAAACGTTCCGGAAAGTTTGTAAAAAGCGTCCTTAACGTTATTACTTAAAATAAAAATATAAGAACATAGAATATTAAATTATATAAAAGAAAAAATAATATTTAATGCAGGGAAAAGTTACCAAAAAAAAACACAAAAAATCTGCGATCGATTTGTTTTTTTTTTTTTAAAAAAGGATAAGTTTACAATATACAAGGTGTGCCGACTTGTAAAAAACTTTTGGGGACAAAAGAATATTTTTTTATGTAGCATAACTCATTAATAAAATTGTTTTCTTACATATAAAAATCATATACATATATATATATATATATATATATATATATATATATATATACATATATATAAATGTGAATATATGCGAAAATATGTATACATTTTTAGGTTAAAACTAGAATTTGACTCTTAATGGGGTCCAGTCCCTTCGAAACATTTTTTCTTCTATTCTGCATTATTAGTATAATGTTTATATATAATTGCGTTTAAAAATTGAGTCATTTCATAAAAATAATACTACTGGAAAATAATGTAAAATTAGGCTAAGTATTTTATATATATATATATATCTGACCTCTTCATTTTGAAACCAGTATATCAAATCATGCGAAAACATCAACAATTAATAAGTTGAATAAATCCTTTGATTTTGTTTTGATTCAGTACTATAAAATCCTCCCACTCTCCTGTACCTAAAAGTGATATCAAGATGAAGAAACGACTAAAAAAACAACAACACGGAACCTGTCACCCAAACATCATCGGATGAAGATGCTATAATGGAGGATCCTGGTCCTTCATCTGTTAAAATAATGCTACAACCACTAGAGTCATACTTCTTATCAAACCAGAGCACGGTCCTATCTTTATCAAATTTTTCACTCTTCTTCGATATGTGCCGGAATCCACAAAGCGATCCAGTATCCATAGCCAATGACTATACACTAGACATAATGGGCCTGATTGCGCTAATGAGAGAGTGCCGTCCATTAATTACAGACAAACGGACAAAAATTAAATTAACAAAAATTATAAATAGCCTAACCACTCACCTCAATCGCATTCCTAATTAAGCTACCATGATTCAACAATCTGATATTATTTCTTGGAATTGTAACGGTCTCCACACACACTACCAAGACCTCCAAGTATTACTACAAGCTCATAATCCATCCATAATATGTCTTCAAGAAGTCCATCTCCAATCCAATATAAAAGTATCATTACCCTCTTATTCCCTATTATACAAAACACCAATTAACAACAATATGGCAATTAAAAACAACATAATCTTTCAACAGCTTCATTTAGAAACAAATTTGCAAATTTTAGCCATCCGTGCGCATCTTAAGCACGAAATCACTATCTGTTGCATATACCTCACAGAAAACATAGCTCAGAATGAGTTAAACAAACTTATTAAAAAGCTCCCTTCGCCTATACTTCTGGTTGGCGGCTTCAATGCTCACAGTCCACTATGGGGTGGGAGGTATACAAATGCAAGAGGTAAACTACTAGAAGGAATCATCGATAACTATAATCTCATAGTTCTAAATACTGAACCCACGCATTATATTTTCAGCTATAAATCATGGTCCACATTGGATTTAATCCTTGCTTCGCCATCTTTAGCTAACTCTACACAAGTTTATTATCACTCTGACTTGGCTGGTAGTGATCACTTACCAATCATAATAACGGGACTAATAAAACACCTAAGACATACAGCCAAAGCCAAATTTGACCGTAACTACAGAAAAACAAATTGGAACAAGTATATGCAGCTGTGTGCCAACGTTGATCCTGCAACGTTCGCACCCAATTTACAGTCCTTTACTGCTCAGTTAGTGGATCTTGCAGAACAGTGCACCATCCAGAGTTCTAGTAATCATCTCGGGCGGAAATGTGTACCATGGTGGACTGAAAGCTGCGCAACTGCTATTAAAAATAGACGTAAGGCCCTTAAGAAATTAAAATCACATCCCAATCAGGAGAATCACATTACCTACCGCAAACTACATGCAAAAGCCAGATATATTCTAAAACAAGCAAAAAAGGACTCCTGGCAGCAATTTACATCCACCATTACGTTCAAAACACCACCCTCAATAGTATGGAGTAAGATCAACTCGATGGAAAAAAATATCAGGCATCTCTTACCTTCTATTATCGTTTCTAACAATTCAAAAATTGACGACCCGGAAAATATAGCAACAGCTTTTGCTAATCATTTCTCTGTAGCTTCAAACCGGGTCTCACCAAAATCCCCTCCTCCTTTGACCACAACAATGGAGACCGATTCGCATCAGCAACTTAATCAATTATTAACACTCGAAGAACTTAATTCGAGCGTCCGTACGATAAACTCCTCGGCCGCTGGACACGATAAGTTTCACGCCAATATGCTCAAAAATGCCCCCCAAAGTGTTATTACTCATCTATTAAATATATTTAATCAACTCTGGACATCCTGTTCTTTTTCCACCTCCTGGCGTCTGGCTGAGATTATTCCGATCTTAAAAAAGAACAAAAATCCAACGGAACTAGACAGTTAGAGACCTATTGCCCTCACATCTGTTCTCGGCAAGGTCATGGAAAAAATAGTCAACCGTCGTCTCCTATGGATACTGAACAACAAGAATTTTTTATCAAACAAACAGTGCGGATTTCGCTCTAAAAGATCCACAACTGATCTTCTTTATTACCTTCAAAGTAATATTTTAGAAGCCTTCACCATGCACCAACATCTGCTCGCCGTTTTCTTCGACTTCACCAAGGCCTTTGATACAGTTCTACATTACAGAATCCTCGAACAACTACACCAATGGAATATTGATGGTCGATTACTCGCATTCATTAGGGGGTTCTTGGATCAGCGTAAGTTTCAGGTCGTACTTGGTGACATTAGCTCAAAGCCTCTTGAATTAAAAAATGGTGTACCGCAGGGTTCAGTTTTAAGTCCGACGCTCTTTATTATTGCTATCAACTCAATGCTGGCGGAAATAAATCCAATGATCCGAAGTGCACTCTTCGCTGATGACTTGGTAATTTTTGTCCGTTGTCAAGATTATAAGTCTCTCTTTCTCACCTGAAAAAACTAAAACAATACACTTCTGTAGAATTCGTCACTGCCAGCACCAGGTGGCCATCACCTTGGGATCTGAGGCTATAGAAACTGTTTCCCGAATTAGATATCTTGGCCTGGTTTTTGACAGAAGGTTGACATGGTTGGATCACATAAATTACCTCCGAACGGCTTGTATGCAAAGACTAAATCTGATGAAAAGTTGTCACATACCACCTATGGTGCAGACAAAATTTCTCTTCTCCGAATATATTGTAACAACCATGCTTGTTACATTGTTTGTGTTAGTGAGCAGTTAATAGATTGAAATTAGAATTAAAAATTATATATCGAAATTTAAATTAAAAAATATACGTGGATGATGAAAGAAAAAGAAATAGTATATATATAGGTATGTGTGTATATACATCCGGTCGGCGTCGCGAACGTGACTTTCCCAAAGGAAATATAATAAAAAGAAATATAATAAAAAGGAAATAGAATGGAGGTAGACTGATATAAGTATAGATATATGTGTATTGGGGAAAGCACACTGGCGCCGATAAGATTAGAGTTGTAAAAGATCCATCAAAGTTAGTATAAAAAAATGCCGAAAGGTTATGTATATAATAAATTAAAGATTGACATGGCAAGAGCAGAAAAAGAAAAAGGTAAATATAGCATACAATGGATTCAGTCGGCATTTTGGTCGAAGACTAAAAGAAACAGCTCCGAATTTTCTGATTGGCTAGCCCAAAAGAGAAATCGGAGGGTTCCACCGAAAACAGGCAATTTAGGAGATTTCTAGTATATGTATGTGTATATGTGTATATATATATGTATATGTGTATATATATGTATATGTGTATATATATATAGAATTCCTAGAAGTAAAGTATGTTGAGTATATGTGTCTATGTATGTTATGTTGCCTGATGCTGGCTGCCGTACTAATAAATATATATAAGACTATATATGTATGTATATGTAAGTATATAACTAAAATAAGGGACCATGGAACTTTTCCTTGGTTCAACTATTTTCGTCGAAAATAGACAAAAACCATAAAGATGTAAAAAGAGAAAATATAAATGTAAAGAACCTGGCATTTCGTCAAAAGTAAAAGAAATAATAAGTATAATAAGGATAAGATACCTGTGTTGTCTCCGGAGTCCTGGAGAGTAATAAAATACGAGTTTTGTCGGAGTTTAGTCCGACAGTCTCGCCAGTTTCGTGAGTTCAATTTAGTCAGTCAATGTTTAGAGTTGGTCGTGTGAAGAAGTTAGGATGGATCGTCGGAGCTTCGACCGTGAAGCTCGTCCATCCAGGCTAGGGAAAGTTCCATCGACTTTATAAATAAGTTATTTTCCATAGCTTATATTCTTAAAAAAAAATAGTAAGATAGAAAGCGGATAAACGTAGCCGGAAATCGCGCGCGTTCGAAATCGTAATTCATTTTATTTCTTTTTCAAAATATAATAAATTTTAATAGAATAAAAACCGCGTTTTTTTTTTATTTCTTTTATTTCATTAATTTATTTTATTATATTAACGGTCGTGGGCCAACCCACGTGGCATCCCGGACATACCTCAAAAGAAAACAGAAGTCGGTAACGTTGTACCTTTAATATTTATATTTAAATATAAGTCTACAACGTAACGTAAAAAGAAAAAGTGTATATATATGTGTTAACGATCTGGAGGTATATATGTTTATATATATATCATACAGGTCGTTACAATACAAAGCCCTAATAAAAGCAGAATGTGACTATGGTTTTCCTGCCTACGCGTCCGCTACACCAACTATCCTGAAACGACTAAACTCAGTACACCACTCTGCACTACGTCTAACACTTGGTGCAATGAGATCAACACCAATAAACCATTTGCTATATGACTCTGGAGAACTTCCCACCGATCTTCATCGTTCTTATATCCTACTCAAATTCCACCTTCACTCACTCTCAACTCCTGATCTTCCTGATAATGCAGTGTATCACCACAATCATCAAACCACTCCTTATTCAAACTTACTCGTTCACAATAAAATTACAAACATCCTCCATAATCTTGACATCAACCTGCCTCCACTCTGCAAAGCCAACCATCTGTCTATTCCTCCTTCGATTTCCATTCCCATAATCGTTGACACGTCTCTCCTCAACTGCCTCTCATTGCCACAATCCATTATCGAGGCCTCGTTCCAAAATCTATTAAAAATGTATAGTGGCCATGAAGTACTATACACGGATGGTGCCAAAAAAGGAAACTTCACTGGTTGCGCCGTCATATACAAACATGGGACAATCCGATGTCCACTACCATCTACATTCTCTGTATTGTCGTCAGAGTTATATGCAATCTCCTGCGCAATTGTTATTGCAGAATCGGAGCTAAAGCATGACATATTAATTTGTACAGATTCTCTCAGTTCAATTCGAAACATACAGAATAGACACGAACATCAGCATCCGTTCGCGAAAACTATACTAGAAAAATCGTTTACCTATAAGCGACAAATTGTACTTGCGTGGATACCCGGACATCGCAATGTTGGTGCAAACAATGAAGCTGACACAGCGGCAGCAGATTCATGTAATATAACGCCGGTTCCGGTCATACCAACGACATGTAAAGATATGACGATCCATATCTGGAACAAGATGAAGTCGATAGCAATGGAACGATTCTCCATCCTTCTTTATTACGATCGTAGCATCGCAAACCCGATAATGCCAACATCCAGACGGAAAGATGTGGTCCTCTTTCGCGTTCGGTCCGGACACACACGTCTTACACACCAGTTCCTGTTTACCAGGGAAAATAGGCCTACCTGTCCTGCATGCAATACTCCTCTTACCATCACTCACATCCTAGTTTCCTGTCCAACATATACCTTTCAACGCCAGCTTGCTGGCCTTCCTCTCAACCTTCCCAACATATTACAACGCACTTCATCCGCCGAGACTAAACTTCTCCTCTTCCTCAAAATCACAAACATCTTTCCTCTAATCTAGTTTCTTACACCTTTCCTTCCGTGCCTCTGGCCTAAGTAGCAGGATACGGTACGGTCACAAATCAAAAAAGAAGAAGAAGAAGAATCCCAAGTATTCTTCAATTTCAAAATGTTATCAGAAGTTTCATCCATTAGTATAGCATAATAATATGCTTCTTTTATTTTTTTCGATTAATTTTCTCTTAAGTAAAATTTCATTTTGAATTTCATGACTACACAATTTATATGTGTTTTGTTTCAACCACATTTCTAATTGCTCGCAGTCTTCGCTTCGGAGTTTAAGTAGAGTTAAGAAATTACTAGAACCGTCTTCATGGCCAGAATTGCTAGACCTTGTATAGCTAAGTATCTTAATGTGGAAATAATTTTTGATAGACTGGATCGAGCTTTCTTTTCATTTCTTTCATTTTAGCTGAACAAATTTGACTCCTTATATATACACCAGCTTATATTACCATACATAAGAAAGGATCACCCGAGTATTGTCCCGAGTATTGTGAAAATTATCGAACTATCTAAGTAAAGTGATGATAAAAATTGTATATGACCTCGTGTACTCTTTAATGCACACTCAGATTCCGCCAGACAGGCTGGTTTTACAAAAGGAAGGGGAACAAGAGAATAGAATCTCAATCTTAGATTACTGATTGAGAAAGCACGTGAATACAATGTCCCAGTTATACTATGTTTCATTGATTTCAAGAAAGCATTTGACTGCGTGCATTGGCCGAAAGTGTGGTCGATATTACTGGACATGGGTGCACCATTACATCTTGTGCAGCTGATCAAGCGGTTATATGAAAAAACCACGGCAAAAGTGTGCATTAATAAAGATACTTACTCGGATAAGTTTCATTCTGAGCAGAGTGTTCGCCAGGGTTGTATCCTCTCACCGCTACTGTTTAATCTCTACAGTGAATGTTAATGTGGTGTTGGAGACGAATGCTGCGTGTCTCATGGACAGGTAGGAGAACCAATTCTTTCATTTTGGACGACATTGGTAACTCGAAAAGATTAAAATCGATCGTTCTCAGCAGAAAACTACGATTTTTTGGTCACGTAGTTAGAGCCGAAAATATGGCAATGCTGTTCATTCAAGGTGTTGTGGCTGGTAGAGGAGAGTGCGGTCGTATAACTCTTCGAAAGTCAGACGCGATTTGCAGGACAACTGGGCGTACTTTCCACGATTGTCTAAATATCACACGTGACCGTATTTGTTGGCGCAGCCTCGTCAGCCGTGTGACAGACGATGGTCACGATACCCCTGCATGGGGTAACACGACTCACTGATTATGATTGACTCCAAAACTTTCAAAACCTTTTCTCATCAATCATTCTTTATGCATGAGACTGCCTTCATGCTTTTTGAATTTCCCAATTGATTTTTTCCAGTTACAGACCCCTGTTTCAATAAATGTTTGTTCTATATTTTCGATAACAACTTTGATATTTAATAATTTGCAGTAAATTTTTTAGAAATATATATGGATTAGAATTTTTACATAAAGAATAAAAACATAAAGGTCCATGTGACCTATTTTTGAGGAAAGTAAGATTTCTGAAGTGGTAGAAATAAATCAATTGTGGATTTAACGGCGTCACTTTGTGTGATCTAAATTTATCATGTACTGTCGAGAGGCATTTGCTAATAAATTTATTTACCCAGCTCCATTTAATTTTGGAATTTTTTTACTTATAAATTCTTTAATGTGTAACACTTAATTTTACAAAAATTATAAAACAAAATTTAGTAAAACATGGTTTCATTCCAATAACACAAAAATATTAACTTCATGTATAAATTCAGTAACATAATTTTAGGGAAAACCAAATTTTATTTATAATATTGAACAATTATAGTGTATGTATTAGATTTTTCAATAGAAAAATAAAAAATGCAACACAAATTTTTGGTACATATAAACCCATGCAGGGAGACATATATCGCACTGAAATAGATCTATCTTTATTGTTTTATAAAACATTATTTCAGTGGCGGCACCAAACCAAGGGTTGACAAGAGGTCTCTATGTAGCCCCTTGGTCAGAAAATATCTTTTTAATGGAGCAGCAGTATTCTTTTATTTCCTCACATACTTCTTAAGAAAATAATTGATTAAATTCATGAAAATGGTTATTAAATTGTTGCATTATTGTTACTAAAATTACCATTAATCACATATATATGTTTTTTCTAAATTGTTACTTTTTTTTTTTTTTTTTTTTTTTTTTTCCTTTTAAACATCATACCAGCATTAATTGCTGCAAACAACGGTGATCACATAAGTAGGAAATTAATATTAGTCTAGTGACTCCAGTAAGACACTAGACTATGAGGAAGAGAAAAGAGTAACTTGATGGGAATTAAATATTTGTAGGAATAGTATAGGAATGGTCAAATACAATAATTAAAATGAAGAAAAAAAACGTGTTGTCTTTTGAATAAGACCCGATTTATTAAGTGATTGGAATTGCATCTCGGCACCACTTCCTGCGCAGACGCCTTGGAGGATTGTCTGGAAGACTGTCTGAATGCATTCTGCGAACATTAGGATTGCTACTGACTTCAAATTTGTCGAATAACCTCTTATACTGCATGACATGAATATCGTTGACATATGGAATCTTGAGATCTTTATGCAGTGTCAAATTAGAAACATAGTATGGAGCAGACGCAATAGTACGGAGTATCTTGGACTGTTGTTGCTGTATTCTTCTAAGATTACTCTTGCAAGTACTGCCGTACAACTCTATTCCATACCGCCAAATAGGAGCGATTGCTGCAAGATAGATAGTACGTTTGGTCATTAGATTTAGAACCGATTTCTGTCCCAATAACGGACGTAGTGATTTCACACGGGTAATAATGGTTCTTCTAGTGTGTGCCACATGTGGTCGCCATGTGAGCCTTTTGTCCATGTACAAGCCAAGATAACGTACTGAATTACTTTTAGGAATTTGTATGTTGTTAATTCTTACAGCCGGGCACTTGATTTTTTTATTTGTAAATATAACGTGCTGGCATTTACTGGGATTAAACAACATACGCCAACTTTGTGCCCACTGAACCAACCTATTCAGATGGTTTTGTACCGCGATGTTTGCATACATTGCTTCTGAATTGGATGCAAGAATAGCAATATCATCGGCGAATGTTGCTAAAATGGTTTGATTGCTAGTCGGCATGTCTGCTGTGTAGACCGAATACAAAAGAGGCCCGAGTAGACTACCCTGCGGTACAGATGATAAAATATTATGTTCTTCCGAAAAATCTCCATTAATTCTGACAACGAATGTTCTACCAGATAAATATGAATAAAGTAATGCATATAAATCGAAGGTGAGAAACTGTCCCAGCTTATAAAGTAATCCAGGATGCCAAACCCTATCAAACGCCTGTGCAACATCCAGGAATACTGCAGAACATACTTCCTTTTTTTCCAGCGTTGAGGAAATCGCATCAACCAATCGATGGCACTGCTGCACCGTAGAATGTTCAGTGCGAAATCCGAATTGATGGTTTGGTATTATTCCACGACTGTTTATAATCGGCTGGATACGACTTAAAATTAATTTCTCTAATACCTTTGATAATGAGCAGAGTAAACTAATAGGCCTATAGGATGATACATCTGTACACGGCTTGCCCGGTTTATGTATCATTACTATAACTGATTTTTTCCACGCTTTAAGAAAATATCCAATTCTTAATATTCCATGGAATATGTAACATAATAGAGTAGCTGACTTTGTTGAAAGCCGTGAAACGATTTCACCAGTGATGTTATCTACTCCAGGGCTTTTTCGTAATGGTACTTTACGTAGGCATTCGAATACCTCTTTTGGAGTAAATATTTTTGTTTTTCCTGGTGAACAGGGTTCATTTAAGCTATTTTCTATATATTCGGAGTATTCACGACACATATCAGGATGCGGAATAAAAACTGAACTGAGGTATTCTGCAAAAGCGTTTGATTTTTCTTTGTCGGTTCTGGCCCAACCATTATTTAATTTGATGTGAAACTGTTCTTTTTCGCGTTTTAATAGTTTCTTAGTATTATACCACAAGACTGAAGCATCAGTGTTCATTGTTTTCAAATACCTTTGGGTAGTTTCATTTTTATATTGATTTATTTTGATTTTCAGTGTATTTTGTAATATTGTGTAGTGCTTTTTTAAAGATGGATAACGATTATGCTGCCATTTTTTCCTAGCGGCTCGTGTTTTCTTTATCAGCTGTCTTATTTCGATTGGAATAAATTTGTGTGATAATTTTCCTGAATTATAACTTGTAGAATTATGACAAGCGTATACTATTAGATCAGTAAAGTTTTTAATAGCTAGGTCTATATCATTTTTACTTTTTATTTTAATTTTTAGGTTAGTTTCACTTTGAACTATATTTGAAAAAAGATCCCAGTTTGTAGACTTGTTAACCAGTCCATGTTGGATAGATATACACCTTGGACGTATGTCTAAGGTAGCAATTACAGGAACATGATCCGAAGATAGATCAATAGCTGTTCTACATTCTCTGCTATACTTTTGTAAGCCGCGGATTACAAAGAAATCCAATATGTCTGGAAGTCTATTATCGTGTGTAGGCCAGTATGTAGGTGTCATTGGTGTAAGGATGGCAAGTGAATTATTCCGTATGCACTTTTCCAGCCTTCTTCCAAACTGATTAGTTAATCGTGAACCCCACTTGGTGTTTTTTGCGTTATAATCACCACCGCATATGAAGTTATTTCCTAAGTTTTTAAAGATGGTTTTAAACTCGACGTCTGGTATTATGAATCCACTGTGGCAGTAAATAGCTGCTACTGCAATTTCATTTGCGAGACTGCAACAACTTGATAAGCGTCTGTGCTACGTGAAAAGTTCTTATATTGTTTGTAACAACTTTTAACCAACACCATGGTACCTGCATGAGCTGTGCCATCAGGGTGATGAGCAGTGTAAGTATTATATCCATTTAGTTTAAAACTGTGACTACTTACGAGGTGAGTTTCAGCTATCAATACAACATCAATGGCGTTTTGTTGGACGAAAATTTCCAATTCATTTTTTTTTTGGAACGATACCGTTAGCGTTCCACAACATAATCACTAGTGACTCTTGCGTAATATTATTTATTTTCCTTGCCATCAAGGTAATAATTTTTCAATAACCTTGGTTAGCAAGGATATTAAAGGATTAATTACACTTTTAAATTCATTTAAAAATGTAGATAACATTAGAGATATATCAGTATTGTTGGAATTACTGTTACTATTTACAGTAGTAGCAATAGAGCCATTGTTGATGGACCTGTTATTATTACTGTCATCCTGATTAACTTCCTTACACGAGGGGTTGTTGTCTGCATTACCTTTAGCCACATTAGCATACGATCTATTCTTTTTAACAGTAATAGGACTAGTGTAGTTTCCATGAGAATTATTATAATTATTTATTTGAGTGACAGAATGTGATGAGCGTAAGTTATTATAAAATGAAGTCTGCTGCTTATACACTGAACATCCCCTATAGCTTGCTGGATGATTTCCGCTACATAATGCGCATGTTGCAGGTTCGTCATTACCTTTCGAACATGTTTTAGTGTCATGACGACCAGCACATTTTACACAACGAGCGGGTAAATTACAATAATTAGCTGTATGACCAAAAAGTTGACAGCGCCTACACTGTTTTAATCGCGAATCTTTCTTTGGTTCTTCCACCATCACTATTGTATTTAGTAGTCTCGTGATCCTAAAAATTTCATCATTCTTCGTAGAGGGTACCAAATCTATGAAGAACATTGGTAATGGTTGCTTAGTTCTACTTTTAAGAATATTGGTAATCCGTGCAACCTTAAAACCTTTCGACTCCAGCTCAGTTTTTAATTCAATTAAATCAGTAGAACAATGTAAGTTTTTTAATACTACTCTGAATGATTTGTCTTCCTCCAAGGAATAAGTATAATATAAATAGTTATTTTCTTTCATTGCTTTAATAAGGGTACGATAACTTTGTGAGTTTAGCGGTTTTATTGTCACGCCTGACAGCGTTGATTTTAAAGAAAATTCTACTTCGGGTATTCTTAATAAGAATTGTCTTAAATTGGTAAAATTTTGGATATTTTTCACCATTATAGGTGGTGGCGGCTTAACATTCTTGTTAGGATTTACAACATTAGGCGAAACATTTGTACTGTTAACATTAAGATCAGTGATTTGCATTTCTGCATCATTATTATTATCATTACAATTACCACTATTATTATCATTATTATTGTCATCATCAATCTCGTCGGCCAGAAATTGGAAGATGTTACGTTTAGTAGTTATTGATTTGATGCTATTATCGGGAGAATCTGTTTTCGCAATCTTAAATACATGTTTTGGTTTTTGCCAACCTTCATCACTTTCGTTTGTTGTAGTATTCGATAGTTGTCTTTTTATTGAATAATTACCAGTGGCGGTTTTACATAATTGAACAGGGTTAACTGTTGGGTCAGATCCTGATGTGACATTATTAGTATTTCCTTTCGTATTTTTCGATATTGTCGGCAACCGTTGTGATTGTGATTGTCCACTTGGTCGCATACTGCGCGGCATTGTTCCGTTACACGGTACACAAGCAGGCTAAATGTAATTAAGCTTTAATATAAACTCTTAAGATAATTTAGAGTTTTATAACTGGCTACACTGACGAACTAAGTCGACAGCGTGCCTTTAAGTTAATACAATTATACAGAAACGAATTAACTAACACTACTATCAATAGTAATAATAATCAAATCGACTTCCGACAACAATAATAAGTAAAACGTAATATAATCGGTTAGACGAAACGTATAAGATAAGATAAGGAACGAGCTCACCGAATCAAATCGGAACAGACCGGTGTATTCTTATTTTTCTTATCTTCTCTTTTCGACGTTTTAATAGAAAAGAATACGAGCGTACGTTACAAATAAAAGTTTAATACAGAGCGAACACATACACAACCGTTTTAAACGATACATAACAGGAACTGCAGCGTAAATAGAATAAACTTATAACTTTCAAATGAAAATATTTATTTTTTGACCGACATAATACAGACTGAAAAATAAATGCAATTATGTGTGTTTTGTCATGTATAATACGTATGGAAAAATTTGGCATAAGTCCCCTACCCCTGATAAATTTCTGCGTTCACCCCTGTTGATTACTTGTTTAAATATGGTTTGGGAGCACAAAATTTTCGTATTTGTTTTTTGTAAAAATATGAACAGGATGGGTCAACCACAAGAAAGCAAAAAAAAAAAAGAAAAACGAATTAAAAAACGATGATATTTTATTTAAAAATTTAAAGAATCTCGCTGGAATGAATTTTTGCAAAACATATTTTGTTTTAATCAGTAATGGGCGTTCCAATATGTGTTCAAAAATTGGGAATGGTCTGTCTGTTTTAATTATAAATTTATCCATCAGTTTAATTTTAATAAGTTGAACAGTACCACGATCAAAAAATGTAGAATTAAATCGGCTATTGATAAACAGAGAAAATATTTATGCACTGCACCATTCGTATTTAACAATTAAGAATATGAGGAGGTGATTGATTTAAAAGGGAATGTGTAAATCACAAAGTAAAAAAACAAATATAAAATTAAAAAAACAGGAAATCATTATAAACGGTTTTCTGGGAATAGAACACCGACAATAGCATTCTACCTCCAATATTACTTCTCTACTAATGTAAATCTACGAAGAGGACGATGTCCAAACCGATATATAGACCAGGTAAAGTGTAGCACCGGTCTAACGGTTGAAGAACTGATGAGGGTCTCGCAGTGTGTAGGGCACGATGGCGAAGAATTTATTGATTGGTCACGACGCTCGGATACGAGCAATTGAAGATGATGAATGTAAATCTGAAATTCAAGAAGCAAATAGTATCTATGAAATTATACGCAAAATATAAATACAATAAGCAGATGAAACAGATTTTCATTTAAATTCTTTCTTTAAGAAAAAAAAATTATTTATAAATTTTTGTCTAACTTTAGATACTAAAAGGGTTATAACTCTTGAATAATAAATACTGAATAAATTGATGGTTTTGATGGTTTGGTATATGCGTTAGTGGTTTTAGACGTTTAAGGAGTAGTTTCACATATAATTTGGATATTTCCGGTAAAAATGATATTGGTTGGTGAGATGTTCTTCTTCTGCCGGTTCTCCTGGTTTTTAAACCATAATAATCTGCGCTGTTTTAAAAGATTCTGGAACATGTTCAAGTCTGAATGAAGCATTGAAAATGTATGTAAGTAGCACGATTCCTTTTTTTGGTAGTTCTTTCAGTACCGCTGGTGATATTTCGTCAATTCCTGAAGATTTTTAAAGATTAATGTTAACTATTTCTCTTGTAACTTCAAGGGAGGTTACAGATTTAATTATCTGATGAGGTAGTTCTATGATATTAGATTTTATCTGCGACCGGATGTCATGTGATTGAAATATCTTTGATAGGTACCTACCAAATAGTTAAACTTTTCTTCACCTCTCCGCATCCAGTTTCCAGTTTCAACTTTCAATGGTGAGATTCTGGTTATTGATCTTTTAAAGCGGCCGGTTGCTTTCCACAAAGAGAAGATTTTATTCTCACTTGGACTTCCAGTAGTTGGCTACTCTATTTTGTTTCATTCCGGAAATTAATCTATTTTGTTTATTGCTCACGCGGTTAAATATATTTTTGTCTACTGGATTACAAGTAGCGTGCCACACTCGCCTGGTTTTTCTTCTATCTCTAATTTGTTGCTTGATTTCGAATGGATAACTATTTTCAGAAGTTATGTTACTATTTTCAGGGGCAGATGTTGCATTTTTAGCAGTTTTGCGAATTGTTTCTATAAACTCCTGACTCTGTAGATCTATTTCATATATTGTTTTTAATCTAACCTTTTAATTAATTTGGTTATGAAGTTCACTTCGGAACTTTTACCAATTTGTGTGTTTATTGGTGGGATTAAGTCGTTTCTATGTTGTTTTTTTTTATCACGGTGGCGCTAGAAATAAGAAGTATGAGGATGTGATCCGAAGTTAAATCGTTATAGTCTTTAATTTCAATATAATTTGTTGAAGAAATCCAACAGATCCGGTGATCTATTTTCGTCCATTGGCCAGTAGGTAGGTTCTCCTGTTGACAAATATTTACCGTTGAATTTATTACAGGATTTGAATAAAGTTTTTCCTCTTGCATTTTCGGTTCTAGATCCCCAGGCTGTATGCTTGGCATTAAAGTCGCCTCCTATGATTATTATTATTATCGTATCGATTACGCGCTTATTTAGAGATATCCTGCATTATAAATTCACGTTCGACAGCCAGTCTTCTGCGCCTTCTTCTAGTGAATGTAGGCCAATCAGTCCTTTATTAAAGCTATTTACTTTACACGAATTTATAAAGTGTGACATCTGCACAGCTCCGTTTCCGACAGTTTCCATTTGTTCATTAAATATTTGCAACGACCCTGGTTGGTTCTGACGCGATTTAAATTGCACCATGTTTTTCTGTTGGGACCAAATCCTGGCACCCTGCTAGCTGGATTTGATATTAATTGTCCGTTTGTTGGAGTCTGCTTAACCCATATTTCCTTCCATTTCGTAGTTGCGTCGACACTGCTCTGTAGCTCGTTAGCCGTCAGCCATGCTGGTTTCCTGCTGCTGAGACGTGTAGGTGGGGGATCTTTGATAAATTTTTCTACGTGAGAGTGCATACTGTTGTATTTAGCCCATTCTCGTTTGAATGTTTCTTCTCTGCGGATGTGCGGTGGAAATATATTTGCCAGCACGGGAAGCCACATAGTAGGAGTAGATTTTAGCGTACCGGTTACTAAGCGTAGTGCTGCGTTCAGTTGTGTATCGATCTTCTTAGCATGCGAGCTGGCCATCCAAACGGGGCAGCAATATTCTGCAGCTGAAAACACTAGTGCCAGTGTAGCAGTCCTGATGAGTTTTGTCTCTGCTCCCCAAGCTGTACCTGCAAGGCGAGCGATAAGGTTTACTCTTGTCTTCACTTTTTGAGCTATTTTTCGGAGTTCTCTTTGTATGTGAGAGTTCGATCAAGAACGACGCCTAGATATTTTGGCGTTGGGTTAAAAGGTAAATCTTTACCGTTGAGTTTAACATGTATTTTAGCTTTTGCCATCTGTGAGTTGAGGTGAAACACCGAAGTTTCTGTTTTTACCGGGTTTAACCTGAGTCTCCATTTAGCACAGTATTCATCCAAGCTGTGTAAATCTTTTGTGAGTACGTCCTCGCCATTTTTTAAGTGCTTGCTTTGAGTTGCAAGTACAATGTCATCTGCATACTGGAAATTCTCCGCTTGGAGGACCGGTATATCATGTATATATAAGTTAAATAAAATTGGCGCCAACACTGAACCTTGTGGAAGGCCATTATTTATGGTGCGCCACCGGCTATGGTCTGCTCCCGTATACACCGCGAATCTTCTGTCAGCTAACATATTTCCAAGTAGAGTCACGATTTTACGACTAGGAACTGCCTGGGCTATTTTTAGGAGCAAGCCATCGCGCCAGACTGTGTCGTAGGCAGCAGTAAGATCGATAAAGACTGCTGATGTCTTCAAGCATTTTTGGAAACCAGATTCAATGTACGAAGTTAAAGCCATGACCTGATCGCAGCATGATCTTCCTGGACGAAAGCCTGATTGAAATTGTGGAAGTACTTTATCTATTAAAGCTTTGATGTATTAGTCGTTCGAGTAGCTTGTACATTGTACTTAGTAGCGATATTGGTCTATAGTCTGCTGGATCTGTTCCTTCCTTACCAGGCTTCTTGATGGCGATAACCTTAGATTTTTTGAAGATCGCAGGCAGTTGGCCAGTCTCGAGTATTTGGTTAAACAGTTTTAGTACGAAAGTCCTAGTGTTTGTTCCAAAATGTTTGATAAATTCCGGATATATATTGTCTAGTCCTGCGGATTTTCTATTTTTGATTGATTTAATCGCGCTTATTAATTCGGACGTATCGAACGGACTTGATGATACATCATCGTTCTGTAATTCGTTTTTCGTTTTTCGTAGCTTGCTTTTTATTTCTAATGACACTTGTTTATCGGATTTAACTTTGCTTATTTTTAGGAGTCTTTCTGCTATTTTGTCTGGTTTGATTTTGTCGCTTTTATCGATTTCTGCACTGTCTGTGCCAAGTCTTCTCAGTAGCTGCCACGCTTTCCTGCTCGAATGCGTGAAATTTAGGCCTTCGACTGTAGCTACCCATTTCTTGTGACGTTGACTATTCAGTTGGTGCATAAGTTCGCTTGCGGTATCTAGATTGCCTGTCTTTTCGAAATTGTTATATAGGTCTTCACATAACTTGTTCCAGCCTGGAACGTACTTCTTTCTGAAACCTCTTGGAATATTTTTCTTGGCACACCGAATTACGGTTTTTGTAAACTGGCCGTAATTTGTTACTTCTGGTTTAATATGAATTATCTCCTTCTCTAGCTCATCGGAGAAGTTTTCCCAGTTAGCTTTAACAAAATTCCATCTTGGTTTATTTATGGACTTCACAAAAGGAATCTTCACTCCCGTAGTTACTAACACTGGAACATGTTGACTATTCGGGAATCTGGATTCGACCTGTCTATTTATGTTGTATATATCTGTTGTAGGTTTAGAGTGAATGCAAAGGTCTGTGGTATACGATCTGTTCCATCTTGCCGAGTAAAACGTGCCCGGATCTTTGGCGTTATATGCAAGCACAAAATCGTTTGCTTCCATCCATTCAGTTAATTTACGACCATTTTCGTCTTCTGCGTTATATCCCCAGCGCTGGGAATGACTGTTGAAATCTCCGAGGTATATGGACATTCTGTTTTCAAAGACTGGAAGCGGAGTAACTGGCCACTGGACGCTTAGGGGTTTGTACACGTTTATGATGGAGCATCCTTCAACTTCGATAGCGATTACGAATACATTATTTTCAGACGCCTTGTACTTCACCTTGTAAGAGATGATTGAGTTTTTGATGTAGGTAGCTATTCCATACTGTTTATGGTGTACTGCGGCGATCGGAATGAAATCAGTAATTTTCCCTCTTTGAGACAGTTCGCTATCTGAAACATCATGCGTTTCTTGTAAGAGTATGACATCTACCTTATTGCTGTATTTCCTCGCGAGAAATTCGCATTTGGCTCTGCTGATACCTTCTATATTAAGTTGTAGGATTTGGAGGCGAGGTCCAATTTTCGACGTAGGGCAGCCCTGAAAAGGGCTATTTCGGTTATCTGTGCTCATTATCTAGTTTATTTCTTCTAGTTTGTTTCTTCTTCAAATATCTTGCGCGCAATCGTAGTGGCAGAGTTAGCCGAGATCAACAGTAAACCGTTAATATTGTTTCCAGGAGCACCGCGTGGAGGTCTCTGCCGTGCCCTCGCCTCCTATGATGAACCTATTACCTAGCTTGCTAAAAAGTTCTAGGCAGCTTTCTTCAGTTATTTTAAGTCCTCTCTTGCTTAGTGGATAGTAAACAGAGGCGAAATTTATTTCATTGTTATTTAGTTGGATAGTTATGACAGTTACCTACACGTTATTCTGCTGTATCTCTATATTTTGGAAGTGTTTGCTACTATTTCTAACAATTACTATTATACCACACTAGCCTCCAGCATCTGGGTGAGGCGTGTGGTATGTTAAATAATTATTAATTCTTAAATTGGAACCTAATTTAAGAGAAGTCTCTGAAATTAGAGATACATCGATATTCTCCTGATTTAAGAAATGCTCTAATTCACAGATTTGTCTTATGAAGACTATCAGCGTTTCAAGTAATAATGGGATTATGGTTCTGTAATTTTACTTTTTCTTTAACTTAGTTTTCTGATACTAAGATGTTTTATTTTCCAGTCTAGAGATAGACTATCTATTGTCTGCAGATATTTCATAATATCTTCAAGGTTGGTTTCCATTTTCTCAGGAGGAGGTTGCTCTTGTATCCGTTATTGTTGTTTATTTCTTTTGTTGGGTGGTCAAGTTGATTTGAAAACGTAGTTTGTGTTGTTGCTGTTGGTTTCATATGCAATCGTTGTATCGCTGTTGTTTTTAGTTTGATTACTAAGGATTTTTTTAACGTAGTTTACATGGGGCTTCCATGTTAATTTTGAGTCTATAATCAATCCAAGATAGCGGACTGTCGACTCATTAGAAAGCGTTATACCCTGAAGAGAGATACACACTTCACGTTTAAATTTACGAACACGGCAAAAGTGCACTGCAACGGATTTGCTGCTTGAGAAGGATAAGCCGTTGTTGGAATACCAGGTGACTAATCGGTTTGTGCATTATTAAAGGACGCATTAACCAGCGGATCTGGTTCTACAGCTTACAATGATAAGCTTCCTACTGGGGAGTTGAACGCTTTTACCACACCATTAATTGCGATATTGAAAAGTAGTGGGCTCAACACCGAGCCCTGAGGTGTACCATTCATTATAGATCGTAAGGATGAAGAATTGTTTTCAATCCGAACGAAAAAACTTCGTATGATAAGAAATTTTTTTATAAATGTGATGATGAGGTTTCAACTGAATTCCCAGCAGTATAATTGGTCCATAATTTTATTAATCGATATCTTGTCAAAAGCCTTCGATAATTCAAAAAATACAGCTAGCAGATGTAGATTATTTATTAATGCGTTTATTATAGCGATTTTAATTGAAAAATCTGCTGATGGGTCGAGCGGTTACGACGAAAGCCACATTGGGATGAGTGAATGAAATTCCTGCATTCAAGAATCCGATTTAGCCGATAATATACGATACGTGTGTATTTAGTACTGAAGGAACTAGAAAGGAGTGTGGTTGTTCGAGAGCCCGAATTTTTGACCATATCATGTTTGAAGATGCGAATGGACTGATCTTAGAAATTAATTCTTGCCATGATTTCCGCTGGCTTGTTTAACTGTCCTAGTAGCCTTGGCACGAGATTTCTTATAGGTATTTAACTATAGCACAAACACAGCGAATAATCGATCATACGCGAACGTCGCACGAACCAGAAATATTCATTATAATGAAACACAGAAATTCCATGAAAATTTCAATAACATAGATAATAAGCCTAATGATATTTCATCTCTACTTACATCATTTCTCAGTGAATTTAAATCTACAATAAATCCGTTAATATCACTCCTTACGAAAGTTATCGAAAAATTACTGCCATAATGTTAAATAACACAAATATAATAACAAAGCACTCCCTAGTGATAGTCCTGTGGAATGCGAACGGCATTACTCAAAAAAGAAATGAATTCGAACTGTTTCTTCATCAACACGTCGTTGATATTGCATTAATAATTGAAACACATCTTACTTGTGAAAAAAGTTTTAAAACTCCTGGATACACGGCGTACACAGCTCTTCATCCTGATGGAACAGCTCACGGTGGCTCAATGGTGCTAGTCAAGAATACTTATAGGCAATACAAAAACTTTACATACAGCACATTTGGTTATTAAATCGCAGCTGTAAACATAAAAGCGTTCACGCATGATGTTACTGTAGCTGCTATCTATTGTCACCCAGGATTTCTCATACCAGAAATTGAATATAACGCCATATTCAGTAAATTGGGTAACAAATTTATATGCGGCGGTGACTATAATTCAAAAAATACTAGTTGGGGATCGAGAAGTACAAATTCATCAGGTAATAAAATGATTAAAGTTATACGAAATAACTCACTCGATATTCTGTCTCCTATGACTCCAATATACTGGCCACAACATTGTAACAGACTTCCAGATGTATTAGACTTCTTTGTTACTCGTGGACTACAAAGACACAATAAAGAATGTAAAACAGTTCCAGAGCTGTCTTCCGATCATGTCCCGGTATTTGTAGTTCTAGATTCAAATCCTAAAATGATTCAATATGAACAAAGGCTTACAAATAAATCCAGAAATTGGCAAATATTTTCAAAAATAATTGAAAACAATATAAATCTTCGAGTAAAATTAAGGAACTCTGAAGATATAGATTCAGCAGTAACTCAATTAACAGATCTCATTAAATACGCTTGCAATAATGCCACAAAATACGAAATCAAATCATTCCATGAAAGTATTCACATTCCAGTAGAAATAAGAAAATTAATTAAGGAAACGAGAACAGCCAGAAAGAAATGGCAATGCTGTCGCTATCCATCTTTAAAGAAAAAATTTAACGAATTACAAAACAAATTAAAAAATAAAATTAACGATTACAAAAATAAAATGATTAACCATTATTTAGAGTCAATCAATGATGACAATAAATTGTTATGGATCACAACAAAAAAACTATTACGATCGTCGGAGGAACCATATAATATTAAATTGAACAACCGTTGGATTAAAACGGACAAGGAAAAGGCACAGGCATTCGCTGAACATCTCTATACAGTTTTCACCCCTCATCCTGACTGCGCGCAACATCATATAAAATTTATACAAGAGTCAATAGCGATAGCGCGTCCAACTGATCGGGCCACCAAATATTTTACACCTAAAGAGGTATTTCAATACATCCGTAAAGCACCATTACATAAGAGTCCTGGTTTAAATCAAATTACTGAAGATATAATTATTCATCTACCACAAAAGGTGGCTATCCTCTTGTGTTACATTTTTAACGCAATACTAAGAATGCGCTACTTTCCCACCGCATGGAAAAAATCTATAATAATTATGATCCGTAAAAAAGGAAAACCACAAACAGATGTTTCGTCGTATCGACCAATTAGTTTACTTTCTTCATTATCAAAGATCCTAGAAAAACTGATTCATAGTCGTATCGTTATAATAATAAAAAATGCTGATGTATTGCCGAATCACCAGTTTGGTTTTCGTACCAACCATTTTTCAATTCAACAATGCCACCATTAACTTTGTAAAAAGGCGAGGTATGCTCTGCAGCCTTTCTCGATGTCACTCAGGCATTCGACAAAGTATGGCACGCCGGACTGCTATATAAACTACGCAAAATTTTGAACGAGGATGTCTATCTATTGCTTAAATCGTACCTATTAGATCGTTCGTTCATTGTTAAAATCGAGGACTTATTCTCAGAAGCATATACAATCAGATCTTCTGTGCCTCAAGGCAGTCTATTAGGACCATTATTATATTCTATCTACACTACTGACATACCAACTTCAACCTTAACTTTGTTAGCTACATTTGCCGACGATATTGCAATACTCGCGTCAAATACGGATGCCGCATGTGCTAATACTGCGGTTCAAAAACATCTCGACCGTTTGGAAGAGTGGGCCCGTCTTTGGCGCATCACCTTTAGTCCAGTTAAATGCCAGCACATCACGTTTACAAACAGATTTATAACGTGTCCTAAGCGAATATTTCATAAGACTGAAATTCCGCAAGTCAAATCTGTTAGATATCTTGGTATACATATGGATAAACGACTAACCTGACGAGTTCATGTAAATAATGTAAGAAAATCGGTTACAATTCGTGCCGGACTGTTATTGCCGTTTGCTTGGACGAAAGTCGATTCTTAATCTCGCGACAAAAAGACGGATATATCAGTCAATTCTTGCTCCTGTGTGGAGATATGGCATAGAAGTATATGGTGCGACATGTCAAACCAACTTATATAAGATACAACAACAGCAGTCAAAGATATTGCGCACTATTGCATCGGCACCATACTACGTACCGAACTATGTACTACACAACGACTTGAATATTTCGTATGTGAAAGATGTCTACATGAAGCAGTACAGAAAGCTCTTTGAAAAACTGCAGACCAACGTTAATCTCTTAATACACAGAATGTTTACTGTTAAACATCTAGTCAACTATAGAAGACGACTAAAAAGAAGAAAATGGTGTCGTGATGCTATTCCGATCACCTAAGCAGTCAGATGGTTCGCTGTGATGTTGCACCGTACGCTGGAATAAGAATCCTTCTTATCGCGATGAAAATCTGGCCTTCCGTTGGGCCAGCTAGATTAATTATTATTTTTGTGTTTTTTTTTCTTCTCTTAGTTTTGAGCAGTGTCGTTTGTGGCTAATCTTAGCCGGTACGACAGAGGAAAAAAAAAGTTTCAGATGGTGTAATGAAAGGAAAACCTATCCGAAGAACATGTAGTTAGTGAGTTTTTTTCTGCATTATTTATTTTATCATAATGAGTCCGAGGAACCAAATTACCACAAAGTTTACTAATGCCTAAGAGATGATTAGCGGGCTTTGACAATCGGTTACATACCTTCCAAAGAATATTGTTTTTGGGCGATGAGGTAGATAGATACGAATTCCGGGTATTATTTTTCCAAAAATTCAACAAACGCCAAGAAATTCTTGCTAGTATTAAATATTCGGACCTGACGTTAACGTACGCAGGAGTAAATCTTAATCTAGCAGTTTGGCGCTTATAATAGTTTTTAATAGAGATAATTTTAGCAATACTGGAAGGGATATTACTTCTGAGAATATGGGTGGAAGCGTGATTTTTTTAATAGGCAATTTTGCAGAATCTAATGTAGTATTGGTTAGGTTAGCAACGGCCAATGTTTTTATAAGGAAGGTTTTCTCAAAATCAACGGTGTTTGTATGTAGTACGAAATGAGAGTAAAAATCATGTTTTATGACGTCACTGTGCGACCTAAACGGATTCGGACATTCATGCGGTCAGTCATCATAGTGTTTTATATAGTTTGTTGTGCCCTTTCAATTACGATGTAAACATTTTAAAACGATTTCGACTGTGGAAATTGTCATCTCTATATAACATCTATCGTATAAAGTGAAAAAACCGCGAAAAAAGTTTCCAAACCGAATCCAGAAATTTCTAAAGGGTAATATCGCAATTTTTTTTTAAATTGACACGGAATTTATAGTACACAAAACGAAGAGGGTGTAGTAAATAGCCTTGTTAAGTAATGTCCAATGAAATTCCAACAATTCAAGAAAAAATTATACACGCCTATATAAAGCAGAGTAAGTATATTAGCGATATTAAATCAAGCGTGGCCGGAACATTTTAACAGAAAACCGGAGAAAATGAGGAAAAAACTTAATTAAAAGGTAAGTGGAAATTACGAGAGATATTTTTTATGTATATGTTATTTAATGCAATTAAAATCGCAATAGTGCGTCAATAAACTAAATTCATTAAAAAAAATTAACAAAATAAACGTAAAAAGCACCAACTAGATAGGAAAATAATAATTATTATAATAATGCGCGCGCGTGAAGTAATACCGTGTATTTGATTCTGGTCGCACAATTACGTCACAAGAGAAACTAGTTTTTGTCCTTGATTGTGACCACCTTTTATACACACACCTTGAGCAACAGCAGCATCAATAGCACTAATACAGTCAAAAGTGTCTGTCAGACAAATATTAGTATTAATTCCTTTAATTTTTCACAATCCGCATTTTTTAAATTAAAAAGTTCAGGTTTATTATTAAATGAACTACATTTATCAATTATCATTATATATGACATAATGGGATTATGATCGGAAGAAAAAAATGAAATTGAATTAGTAATAGTAATACTATTAACATTTTTAACTAAAACTAAATCTAATACACTTGGATTTTGCTTCCGCTGGCTAGAAATATACGTAGGATCGATTGAGGATAATATTTTAAAATTTATATTTAGACGATGTTCGAAGTAATGTATTACCACCAGCATTATTATTGTAACAATTCCATGATCTATGCTTACTATTGAGATCGCCTATTACGATAACAAAAGCATACGTTCTGCATATTAAACTTAAATCATAGTCTAAATACTTTGACACTATTAAGCACAAAAAATATTAACGATAGATTTACCTAATTGCAACTCAATACCCAACGTATCTAGACATTTCAGCGGTAATAAAGGTAAAACGTCATGACTAAGTGCATTTCTAACTATTAAGGCTATTCCACCACTACGTTTCTTATTGTCAGATCTGTAAATGTGATAACCGGGTATTTTAAAATTACATACATCGCTGAGTTTGGTTTCGCAAATAGCGGCTATATCAACGTGATACACGCGGAGAAAATGAATGAATTCTTTAATTTTTAGGAAAAAATGAATTAGCGTTCCAGCTAACTAATGTGAGTTTAGACCTGCCATTTTCCGTGATTTCATAATGAAAAAGAAAAACTTAAAATGATAAGTCTTGTAATACAGTTTCAATTATTAACATTTTTGTGAAAGAATCCGTGTTTCTGAATTCTGATAGTTTTCTACTAACATCTTTGAATACTGTTAGTATTCTAGTTAAATTTAAATCTCTGAAAATATTTATTACTTCCGCGAAAGATGAGAACATACTATCGTTTGTAGAATTTGTGGAATTATTGCTAGTGGCCTCAGCACACGTTCTCGAGTGTGAGGTATTTAAATTGCTATTATTATTACTACTGCCATAATTCTTATAATTACGACGAGTTTTAAAACGAATACGCGAAAAGCATATCGCTTTCTTTTTGGCCTCGCTCTCGTTTGGCACCGTTTGTGTATAGGATGTCTTAGTGATTGAAATCCTTTATTAAATCTTCAAAGGAGGAATATAGACGACTTTGAGAAGTAGGTCAACATAGTTTCAGGAGAGAGGTATCGAAGGATAAAGAATGGACGAGACCGGCAGTATTGGGAAAAGGATGTTGCTGTAGAAGGTAGGTAATGAGATGCATATTTTATTATGCAGGATGGATTTGATTTTATACTGGAGCATGGATTTTAATTATGGTCGTTTAAGATCAGAGGGTAGAGAAGTTAAGGGTATGCGGAGGTTAGGGGTTGTATGAATATGAGCGTGTAATTTTATGATTAAGTATGCTTGGTGTAGATCTGGAGGATATGCTTGTACTACATAGAACAGATTGTTTATGGGTGTCGACCGAAGACCGTCTAAAACTAAGGTTAGAGCTGAGTGGTGAATTGGATTTAATAATGTTAGTTTTATTGAATAGGTGAGGATTGTGATGAAGTATATCGGAGAATTTATTTCGCACTCGTCTGTTACTTGTTTTTTCGTTTTCCGACGTCGAAGTAACGAGGTCGGTGTCATCGTTCCGTTAATCGTTTTGTTAGTCGTTAAGTTTTTTCAATCGCACTTACCTGTTCAGTAACGTTCGTAAATGTCAAAACCCGGAATATATTCTAATATTGTCTAGTTAGGGTGTCGCCCCGAAATAGTGGGAATCCTTCTTCCTTTTACTTTCTATTCTCATTCCTTTCCTATAATCTTCTTCCTCCTTTCCATTTCTTTATTCCTTTCGTATCATCTTGTTCCTACTGTCTCCTTTAATAGCCTACGAGAAATCGTGTATCTTGACATACCAGTTCGGATATTCTGTGGTAGAACGGATATGGCAGCATGGTTACTGTTTTGCGCTCAAGCTACCATGATGAGCTGCTATCTTTCCACTCCATTCTACAAAAATGATTATTTATTTAACAATTATAAAAGTACAGCAAATGAAGAGAGATGCTGGATCCACGGGGCAAATTTTAACCGGCTTGTCAGGGAGTGGGCGGTCTACTGTGGTAACACAGAATGACTGAGTCCTCACATACCTAACATTACAGAAGAACCCGTTAGTATTTATGATCGCATCGTCTATATGATAATTTGTCTTCCACAAGCCATGAGATAACAGTCATTAGCGTATGTGCGCCAAAATTAAAAAGCACAGGTTGCGGAAAAAAACACTTCTATGGAGAACTTCAAAATGTGTTGAGCAAAAGCAGGCTCAAAGACAATATTATTATCTTGTGAGATTTTAATGCCAGTGTAGGTCATAACACAAGCCTTTGTAATAACGTAATAGGGCAACACGGAATTGGTAAGGAAAACGCAAATGGAGAACGTCTATTGCAGTTCTGTGCTAGGAATAGTTTATTAATCACAAATACGAATTATAAACTAAAGGATATCCATAAGGGCACATGGGTGCATCCTAGATTAAAAATAACGCATATGATCGACTATATTATAAAAAAAAAAGAACGAAGAAACGAATGTTAAAATTTTAAATAAATCTTTCATTACCTTATAAGCCTCGGCGCAGATCAAAATGTAGCCTGCCAGCTATGTAGCTTTACTACCACACATCGAATAGGATTGGTCTCTTATATACGGCACAAGCATGGATAAGATTAGGTGGAAAAACACATACTCGATATTGAGTGAGATTAGATGATGATGATGTTATATATATATATATATATATATATATATATATATATATATATATATGTACATGATGAATTGTGCCATTGACATTACACTTGGGTAATTCAGACAACCATCCGTTTAAGCCGCAGTCACTATACAACAGTTTTATTGGGACATATGAAATCTATGCTCTAGAGTTTAACCTCTAAAATTATTTAATTTTTGTATATAAATTTTACCACTTACGCAATGAACCGAAATAAGACTGTATTATATATATATATATATATATATATATATATATATATATATATATAATATATATATATATATATATATATATAAAATATATAAAATATATATATATATATATATATATATATATATATATATATATATATATATATATATATATAAAATATATATATATATATATATAAAATATATATTTTAATTTTTTATATAATGTGGAATGTAGTGATTTTTTATAAAAAATCAATTGAAAATTAGTTAAATCACTAATATTTATTTTCTTAAGGAAAACACAAAGCTTTTCGGCATTTACGCCATTATCAAGTGAAAAATTTAAAAAATCATAATTTTAAAAATATAAATTAAATATAATTACTTAAAAATATGTGATGGTAATCGTGAAAATATGATCCAAAAACGATGTCTGCTTCTGTCGGTCTATTTTTTTGATTTGTTGAAATTTAATATCAATATATTTGTTTATTAATTTAGTTTTTTTATATTAATTTTTTCTTCAATATTATTTTCTTGATTCTGTAAAAGTTGTATACTGTTGGAATTTTAAATTTTTCATTTACTATTGCGATGTATGGTGTCCAAACGTAAAATATAAAATATAAAAATATACAACCACAAAATTTTTTAAAAAAACACAATTTTACAAATAAAATGAAAATAAATATTAAAAATCTGATAAAGCTTTGTGTTTTCCTTAAGAAAATAAATATTAGTGATTTAACTAATTTTCAATTGATTTTTTAAAATATATATATATATATATATATATATATATATAATGTACATGTATTTTTTGTATATATATCTATATGTATTTATATATGTATATACATATATAAAAGAAATGTAATAAAAGATTATGACTTAACGGTAACCGCCGATGTTATAACCGATGCCGGATGAACGTTGGTGTACGCGGCCGATATTATTTGTATCTGCCGACCACAAGTTGTATTTTCGAACGGTATTAGATAATAGTTCGATCAAATTGGTATCATTTTGTGCTGAATACGCGACAATATCAAAGGCCGTTTTTGTTAATGTTTGATCGAAATTTCTATTAGGACTGTATGTAAATATAATTTTAGACTTGTCGTAATTTAAAGTTAAAAGATAATTTTTTTTATAATTGCATATGCCGATATTTAAAGCGGTTCTTTTGAATTCCGTTTATAATTTTATTTTGATACAAAATGATAATGTTGACTTGTAGAACAGCACGTTATAAGCTAACGGTAAATTGTCGGCATTTTATCTAATGCAACACATTTAGTTTCCAGTTCGAACTTTGCAATACGCGCATTCCGAACGTATGTTTGTTACACTGTTCAATAAACCAAAATCAAATTGTTATCATCCGCACACTTCGAAAGTATTACAATTCAAACGCCGGTGGAGTATTAACGCGATATACGCGCGATCGATGATGCAGTAGATTAATAATCGTATTAATTTTCTCGCCGATACGTACGGATAAACTTATGATTATATCGTTAGCGGATTTTCTAAAATTATCACTTATCGCGTAATAGATGACAAATTTCAAACACACATGACAGCACGATAATAGTTGGAAGATTATTATTAGTATATGCATGAGTATATCATCGTTAAAATAAAAGAATAATTTATGCGTACCATAACACGGGAAAGTCATAAACGCCACTGCAAATAGGTAATAGTCAAAAATGTACCA